>CAWVOI010000007.1:600000-1091737 GCA_963930915.1 Forcipomyia taiwana
GACCCACTTCCCGCTCGTATGCACATGTGAAATTTTTACTAGCACGTAAATGATGTGAAAAGAAGAGGAGAAAGACGCGAAAAAGTGACGGTCATCATCATTATCGCTGGAAATGTACAATGGGCACATTATCTAAAATGAGTAAAAACAATCGTCGCGGCGCGCGAATCTGGGTTGCGGCCGCTGGGACCCGAATCTCCAGAATGGCGATCGAAATCGTAGATTAGGTGGTGTGCCTAATGAAGGGAACTGCGGATAATGACCTCTGCTCCGACGCGGACGGTCGCACGAAAGAACAAACTGACCAGCTTAAATGCTGGGGCGTAAGATATTGAAAAGAGGCACCTAAATAGCCAAAGAGGATCAATAATAAAAGTATAATTTATCGCCGAATATTATAGAGATAGCAATTAATGGGTAGAACAGTGGGTTATAAACTTAATAACATAATCGGGTACTCGGGCTGGTGGGAGAGAACGAGACGGCCAAAGAAGACAGCGGCAAGAAATTTTTAAAGTATCAATTACGGAGAGACGTGAGCTTGTCATGTTATTCTCCCAAAGTTGCGTCCTACGACCTGTCAAACGGCCACTCTCGAACTCGAGCTCGCTTGTTTTTACGGTCCTCCACAAAATGGAACATCAGATTAAACTTATCAGCAGTTTTTGCGAGGCGTAACATTTTACGGCGTGTAATAATTCCGCTGCAAGTACAAAGAAAGCACCAAGGGGATATTAAGGGCCGTGTAAAGCCCGACCTGACGATAATGGCCGTTTCAGCTCAATTAGGCTCTTTTAATTGGGCTCTCGATGGGGCTTTCGAGTCTCATCAGGGAGTGTTTGAGGGATCAGAAATAAGTTTTTGTGACATGCTTACTTTTATATCTTCAAAAATTTTTTACTGATTTAGTTTTAGAGCCTTAGAAGCCCAAGAATAAATTTTTAGGCCGTAAAAATTTTGAGAAGGTCTTAAATAGCCTCTGAAAATTTTTCAAACCTTTATTAGTATTGCAAAATGTCTAGGGCCAAATACTGAGACCTTAAACAACTCATTTTTAAATAAAAAATCACTATTTGACCCGTAAAACCTTTTGTGCGAATTTTGAAAGACGTCTGAGTAATTTAAATAGCCTCTTTTAGCGCAAAAAATCAAATTTTTAAGCCTTAACAGTTAAAAAAAGCACCATTACACCTCTTAAAGAAGCCACTTAAAATTTTTCTAAACTTCAGACAGACAAATTCTTCGCTTCTGAGCAATTTCATGTGCCCTTTTTGCTTGAAAAAAGCACCAAATATGCAATGTTCTCGAACAGGCAGCTGCTGCTGGTCTTTTCAAAGTAATTTGTTCACGTTCAATTGAATAATATAAAACACGAGAGCGTCCGAGGCATGTTCCGACATATTACAACTTTATTTTGCTCGTCTCGTGTACGTCACTGACTCCTCTCGTAGTTTCCCCAAACGTGGGTATCTTCCTCAACTGTCATCTTCAGATTTCTCTGCGCATCAATGCCGACATTTTCACCTGTCATACGCCTCGTTATTCCTCCATACCCGGCCGCTCTTTGTGCCAAAAATATACATACGTATAGACGAAGGTACCTTCCCTGAATGGAAATCATTGACGTTCCTCAGGTTCCCCAAATAATGTGTATTGATGATAACATCAAGCACCCCTCATTACATCCATTATATACGTCCCATATTACCCCCACGAGATGTATTTTTCATCCATTAGTCGCTCAAGCCCCGGACAAAGTCATTGGAAATGTGGGAAAGCGTATATAGTTATTGATGAGGTTTGCATAAACGACCTTCTCAAGTATTTTCTCTGAAAACTCGGTGAAGAGGGTCATCAATTTGAACCGCCCAACGGGTTCTGTCCATACATTAGGCTTCCGTCTTGCTGGCAAATGCAAATAATTTGATTGAAACATCTCAATCCCGGGTCGGGTTTGTAACACGCATCCCATTGCCGCGCCAGTGTGCCCAGAGAGTCGGGATAATGGTTGCGTTTAACAAATTTGGCAATATGTCAATCATGTGAAAATTATATTATGAACGTGTTCGCTTAGATTCGCATGATTCGGGAGCATGTATGGCAGCCAGTCCGGTCCCGATCGTACGTGAGCGAAATGATAGCGTACACTTGGGTATTTCCTCCAAAGAATCGACCAGTTTTATCGCCGTTTGCGCCGTGTTTGGAGCCAAATGCGACGATAAAACCGCCCGAACATCCCCCAATAGCTTGCGAATTGGTATTTAAATAGGTCAAATTATTAATCACAGGATGTTCGATTGATTGGAAATGCATTAAAAAGCGATTATCAAAATTTAATAATTATTGTTGCCTCGCTTAGATCGGCACACACAAAGGGTTCGGGCACATTCAAAGGGGATTTATGGCAGTGCAACTGGCTGGGCTGGAATAATGCCGTGCCGAGCACAAAAATTATCCGGGCAAGCTCGGTAGTGCATTACCGCTTTGTACACTCATAAATTTCATGAATACGTGGATTTAAAGTTGTAACAATGGACTGCTCGAAACTGTGACAATAGACTAAAATAATACCAGCACCCCATCCCGCTGCACGGCGAGGGAAGGTGCAATTGCAAATTCGACCCATTCAGCCACAGAGGCGTAGCTGAGGTCGGGCTCCCCGGGGATCTCTTTTTCTTTTTGATTCTCATTTTTTAAGACCAAGGGTTGGATTCTAATTTTAATGGCTTATTTCGGTTCAAACATCACGTTTTAACGGCGTTATTTCAGGTGAAAAATATTTTCTGGGAACTTCACTGCAGTGAGTCAAATAAACATATTTGTCTCTAACTAAGCCTGGAGCTTTATTAGAGCATGAAAACTCCGATTTTTGGGTATTTCAGTTCTGCGAAAATTCAAAGTCACAAACACCGAGCCCCGAGATGTGTCTGTTTTAGAAATCTAGATACGCCCCTGGCCACCAACATAATGGACACTTTTCCCATGGAGCCCTTTCCTGCTGGAAAAAGCGACCGGATTGATTTCTTGCCCTAATACGCCGTCGCCGAATCATATCGAGCAGGCATTAAAATAGCTCATTAGGGAAGGGAGATTTAAAAGATCAAAGCGTGGTATTGTTTCAGCAAATATGAGCAAAATGAGCAGGCAAACGACAAAAAACGAGGACAAAAGCTTATGTGGATATGGATATGGCAATATGTGACGTTCATTAAATTTAAACAATACAAAGGTTCCCAACCTCCGTTGGCAAACAACAAACGATGATGACGATGACGATACGATGAATCCTGATAAAGTTACAAATTTGCTCGACAAACCTTTGCATACACACAAGCCGGCTCAAATGTGGCTCGATGGATCTCTATAATGTTTCACTTGGGGCCAGACGATGTGCGGTTAAAAACTAAGGCAACATCGGTACACCATGTCATTATCAGCCAGACTAATCTCGTGTAATAAAATTACACATGCGGAATCCGCCTACCCTCTGTTTCATGAGATTTATTTCCCCTCTTCGGATCACATTGAAATTACTTAGAGGCGCACTGTCTCAGCAGGACGTAGAGCCTCTCCTTGATCCACTCCTTGTTGTGGGGCACGTAAGTGTTCGTCGCGTTCTGGTGCACCAGGCAGCTCATGTCGTAGACGCGGTCTATGAAGTCAAAAAGCTGGCTGGCTTCGTATGTGACCTTTGGGCTGTCCGCCGTTGCGACCTTCAGGTACTCTTCGAAGATCTTGCAGACGCCCTCCAGGCACTCGTTGACGGTCTCAAAGTCCGAGAAGCTGCGCGACTCCATCCGGTTGTTCGGCTGGAACAGGAGGATTGCGTGGGGCATCTTGATAACCTGCGATTCGGGCTCCCTTTAGCTTCTCTCTTACTTAGGCAGGCTTTGAGGCGTACTTACTTCAATTAATTGGTCGTTTTGGGCTGAAGAAAGGGCCACAGGCAACGAAATTACAAGAAAACTTTCGATACACTTTCCAAGTGCTTAATTGTATGACAGCTGTCAAATATATCATTGATTTCAGGGACGTAGCTGAGGAGGGGCTTTCTTAATCCGTTGCAACGATTGAACGGGAACCAAATGGGCCATAATTTTTTGAACATGAAATTTGAATAGCATAATTCATAAACAAGTTTAAGCTGAATAAAGAGTTTAGGTTATAGAAATAAATCAAAATTTTAAATTGCGCAGTTATTTTGAAAAATTGCTATTTAAACAAATCGTTTCAATCAAAGAATAATTTTGTTTTCAAGAGAAACTTTTCTAATAAATTAAAATATCGAATGAGGGATTAAAACTTGACCTCAGATTAAGAACTTGTTCAAATATAAAAAAAGCTTGGCAAAAACTGAAAAATTTCAGAAACATTTTTGATTTTTTTTATCAAATTTTAAAACTCAACTAAAATAAATGGAACAGAAAATGTCTTTTGAATTACTCAAAAAACGGTGAAAAATTGTCATCTAAAATTCAGAAGCCCAAAATCGTAGATAAATCCCCGTAGTCCACCTCTGAATCATATGTTTATAAACGTGACTCCCCCATAATGTTTGCTGCCGCAGTGAAAGTTACATAATGTCCGTCTGGAAACTTTCAGAGCAGAAAGACGGCTCGCAAAATTATTATCTTTTCATACACGGCGAGCGGAGAAAAATTGCGAGGCCTCGTAAAAATCGAGAGCAGTGTGTGGGCGTGCATGAGAAATGGTGCATATGGACAAGAGCCAAAATTGTAGCAACAATGAATGAAGGCAATAAATACACGTCTAAATTGTCTGGAATAATGTTGACAGCCAATAAAGAATACCGGAGCGGAGCTGGCTCGGGACGCGCGGTGCGGCAGAGGCAGGAAAAACAACAACAGAATTAACGACAGTTGAACCTGAAAGAGCGACATGTCCATCGAATAATAATAACTTTAGTTGTCAAAATGTAAGCAATTCATGGTCATCGACGTGGGGCCGGGCGTTTAACAAAATAATAATAGACAGGGGACACCGAAATGACCAATCAAGGCTCGCAAGTGCACGTCGACGATCGATTTATTGATGGCCTATTGAGAACATGCAATTTGTATTATTGTATGCTTTCCAACTAATCCGTCCGTCGCTCTCCGATTTGTGACCGAGCACCGCAGTATTATGTGTGTTTGGCTCAAAATGCACTCCGTTGTCCGACTCACTGCGTTTTTTAGTGTGTAATCAATGTTTATCTATCATTATTAGATTATTCTGATCCATTAAATGGTGCACCGGTAGTGGTCCGATTTCCGAACGGCTTTTCCAGCAGGGAAATTTATGGCTTCAATATTTGATTTCGGGCGCTTCTGATGGAGCTATTATGTTGAAAAATATGGCAGATTTCGGGATTTCAGAGCACTATTATTTATCTCAAATTAACCCTTTGACCACAGTTCTAGTGTGGTTTCAGGAAAATTGAAAGCTTTGGGAAATTTAGATGTTGAGGCTTTCAATGGCTAAGCACTCTATTTCGGAAATCAGGAAAGATTTTTCAGAGGAATGACTCAGCGAAATTATTCGTCAATTTTTGGATTTCATTAGAGAAATAAAATGTATAAACTTGTTCTGCCGTGTATTAAGATTTAAAAAAAAATAGATGTGGATTTTCCAGAACTTTCTAGTCAGACTGTAAGCCTCAAATTGCCCAACAAAAATAAATTAAAATTTTTTCCAGCAAAAAATGGCGTTTTTGTGGGAAAGTTCCAAAGAGGCGCCCGTCCTCCATCGCTCTCGCAGCTCGCAAATGTCAAAATCACCCAATGGAAACAATTTTTAATAATTAGCATTTTAAGTACATGTGAA
Organism: Forcipomyia taiwana; assembly: GCA_963930915.1. Lineage (NCBI taxonomy): Eukaryota > Metazoa > Arthropoda > Insecta > Diptera > Ceratopogonidae > Forcipomyia > Forcipomyia taiwana. Next base: position 605,827 of record CAWVOI010000007.1, read on the forward strand.
CCTCAAATGAGAACGAACCCACATGTGTACGAAATTATCATACAAAAGAGCGAGTCAGCTTGAACCAATTAACGACTCGGTTGGCTCGAATTTGCATTTCGCTACGACAGCCGCAGGACCGTCTTCAAAATGGACTCCGGAGCTCAAAATCCACCTGCTCGTCTCGGCCAATTAAAACATCAACGAGTGTCGTGCCTCAGCCAGTCAGCTGTCGAGTGTCGCCCCCTCTTCTCTGCTCAAAGCGTCCTGACGATATTATCAACACAAAGCGAGAGAGAGGACAGAACATGCATCGGCACTAAAAGTATCGATAAACGCGATCCGGAGTAATCGAAATAAGCAATTAAGCTAATTAAGTCCGGGAGATGAGCATCTTCTGTTTTAATAATCTGCTACTGTTTGCTCACGCATGGAGCCGGGGAAATAAAGCGGAGAGGCGCCTTTAATAAGGTTTTTATGTTCCATATATTTGCGCTTTTCTGCCTCGCTTTGTCCTCGTTCTTTGCCCGGACGAAAGACGCTGCCTCTGCGAAATCTGGGACAGTCTCCTCTGGAGCTCACTTTCCCGTGCACGTCGCGAGTCGGAGCTGACTAGCGACATAAGGTCATGGTTCAAATAGAAAGTTGACATTACTTTTTATGCCTCTCTCGTCGCTCACATATTGTAGTTTTGTAGCGAATCGAGAGAAAGGGCAGCTTGCAGCGCTCCAGCTCGAGCTTGCATCTAATTATCGGAGTGAGGAATGCCGAATCACGCCACTCGTTCCTTCTGCTGCCTATTGATTTCCGAAGTTGTCGTCGGTGTGAATCAGCACACACATTATTTACCCTGCTGACGACGCACGGGCACAGCGGAATTGATTACCGAGTGATTGATAAACAGAAAAACGAACGAAACGGGCGCAAAATCAATTCATCGATTAACGTGCCGTCACAAGAACTCCATCTACATATTTCTTCACTCGGGGCACTCCCCTTTCTGGTGTGCTAATAAAATTACGACAATATATGGAGGAGAGACAGTAGTGCCTTTTATCCAATTGAGTGTCGCTTGGCAGAGCTCTCCACTAAATTAATGAAATATTCAATGAAAGCCTTCTGGTGCCGGGGCGTAAGAAATGTCTTTTCATTACTTGAGATTGGTGCTCGTTGCGAGACATGCACAAGAGCTTAATTGGGACTCAGCTGCAAGAGGCACTTTGGCTGCAAAAACAGCTTGGAGAAGTTTCTGACACGCAAAAAAAAAAAACTAGCCTACCAAAGCCTCGGGAATTTTAAAAATCTTTAGCCGTAAGATTAAATTTCTGAGACGCAATTCGGTTCTTAAATGCTTTTCTCGACAATGTAGAAAGCTCGGATAGGTTGGTTTTACTGGTTAGTAAACTCTTTGGGCAAGCAAAAGATATCTCTGCACGAGCTTTTTTTCGAAGTTGGAAGTTTGAAAATTATACGTCCCTGAAGCATTATATTTCACCCTTTTTGGCAATAGAAGAATCGTTCCACCCTCGTCGTCTCTGAAAGGTTTCTCTTAAGTCTTAACCCTTAGGCTACTCGAAATTCCCATTTGTTTTCCAGGTTAACTTTTTTGAATTTGTTTTCAGTTATTTAACAACTTTTTCTCCTGGAATTTGAGCTCGACATTTTAGAAGACATATTGAAACTTTAAATTCCAGTCTATCGGAACCTGTTTCTTTCCTAAAGTAGACTAGTTCATATTTAGCACCCTTCATCTTAAGACAAACTAGAAAGATCTCAATGTTCGTTCGCTAAATCGTGAAAATGATGCATGAAATCAAGTCTGGAGAGTTGCTAAATTTCTTAGCGTGGAGAAACGGCCAGACCGACGGACGTGGAGGAGATCTGGGAGCAAAAAGCGAGGACAGAACCGGCGATAATTGATTAAATTTCATCCGCTAATGAGCCCATTGAATGCATATTAATTGAGCTTCTGGCAGACGATCTCGAGCAAAACGGAGAACTGAGAACACGAACTTTTTCGTCAAGATAATGCCTTAATTCCCGGAAAATTTGAGTCAAACGGCCCCGATGCTATCTCGCAACATGCCTCAAATAAAACAGCCATCTCGCTGGTTAATCTGCTGATTTACCTGTTCTGCAAAGCATTCGCTGCTGCACCCATTACATAAATTAGCTCGCTTTGTATGCAGCAAAACATCACTCCATGACATTAAATTACCCATCTCTAATTGTGCTTCCGTTCACGCTACTGCACGCCGCCCGGCCTCGCGATAGAATGGAACAAACCGTTTTATTTTTATGAGCTTCTATCATTATCGTGCTGCTGCGCTCTCCCAGATGCACCAGGAACTGCCAGTGATTACTAAGTTTCAAGCCTTTTCGAGGGAAGCCGCGCGTAATTGAAAAAGTCGAGCCAGAACATTGTTGCACTCGTGTTTGACACGGCTTTATACATTTTAACAATATGTTTACAGCGATAGTAGCACCAGAACTCTCATCGGCTTACAATTAATTAAGCGGTAATTACCCCGGCTGGCCGAAATGCGACGCGAAATTCGGGCTCGAGCTCCCGACAAAATCTAGCTGGGTGGTGAAATATGTGCGCGCTCGAGAGTCTCGTCATAACAAAATTTGTCATTAGGCACGTTCGTCTCGAGACGTCGCGGTGCAGCTCCGAATTTGTGTGCATCGGAATAACACGTTCGAGAGAGAAATTATTATTTCTAATGGCGTGGTAAACTCTTTATGATCCTCTGTCATCTCGCTTTTTAAAAAATGGTCGGGAAAATGTGTTTTGAAATGATATGTTCGAGGCATATCGACATAAATAATACGGCAGACGGCAGTCGCATATGCAGCCAGCATTATAATGATCTCTCCCTGACTTTCGGGTATCAATCTTATTGCAACTGATGGAAAAAGTGAGGGCAGATGACACATGTGTTCCTTTCCATTTCACTTTTTTCCTCCCGCGACTGTGTGCGACGCGTCTCTCTGGGGAAGCGCTCCTGACCTTTGTCCGTCGGTCTGACTGGAGTGATTTAGAATCGGCTGTTTTTGGGTCTGCTTTTTATCTCGCGCCGGTTTTCCGTCTGTTTGCAATTATGAGAGGTTTTTTTGCTTTGCCTGCTTTTGAGTCAGATTGTGACGCGCTTATCTGCTATTCTGGAGTACTTTTCTTTTGAGATTCATAATCTCATTTGACCTATTTTTACTAGCTTTTATATTTAATGAGTTTTAATAACCTATGGCTAAACTAAGGCTTTTGTTTGACCTCTCCCTTTAAATAATTGTTTTTGACCTAAAACTAAATTCATGACTATTCACAAGGTAAAATTTTTTGGCAATTTTGAATAATTTGATACAAATTTTCGGTCAAAAATAAGCATTTTTTAAAAAGCTGTTTTTCAACTAGTTTTGAGCCGAAAATCCTGGTTCATCAAAAATCCCTGACTAAGAATAGTCCATTATTTGTTGACAAAAGAAATTTTCAGGAAAAACAGGAATAAGCGTTGAACAAAAACGGGTTAAACTCAAATATCCCCTCAGTCTTATCCCTTTCAGAGCCAAATTACAATATCCACTCTAATAAACTTGTCAGCCTCTCAACGAAATCAAGACCCCTGCGAGTAATCCTTTGAAAAAGCGACCCCAGATATCCCTTTCACACCTCTAAAACCAGCTCTAACCCTTCCCCTTCCCAACCAACGGTCCAGTTTCACCCCTTTCAGGGACCCCCTGCCGGGATGAGTTCCAGATTAAGCTCTCACCACACTTCTCTTAATGGATTCTGATGTGTTGTAAAGCATGAGAGGAACAACTCACCTATCGACGGGTGATTGAAAATTGACGACAAAATGTCGCTTAATTAATTACTTGTATGCCGAAATGCGCGCGATTGGCAGGAGAGTCCCCCTCATGAATAAATGACAACTCGGAGAAGAGGCCTATTCAAATGACGGTTCTGTTCCATGGCAAATAAATTAAAAATGTGATCAAAGAATCGATAGCATCAAGTTGTTTAGTATGTGTTACGTTTTATGTTTCGAAGCGGAGCGGATCGATGAGCTCAGGTACGGGCTTAGGGTTCTCGGCTGTCGCTATCGCAGTGAAAGATCTAAATCAAGAAATTTATAATGTTATTAGCATGTTTGCCCGAATTGCCTTCCAACATGAAATTTATAGATTAGTAATATAATGTTTATGTGCCGGAGCATCGGATATGAATTTACAATCCACCATATTTCGTGGAGATGATAAAGTGGTCGATACGGAGCCGTATATGGCTCAATTCAAATCACATGCCAGATCCTCATAATCGTTAACATCGCGCTTCTGGTGTTGCGTAGCTCCCTTCCTTTGTCTTCCGCTCGCGTTCCTGACATCGTCACGACTCACAAGCGACATGGCTGCCATTCGGAGTCAATGAATTTCACATCGGCACGCCGCGCCGCCAGATATGCCTTTCCCCGTCAAATTTGCAACTTTTGTCTCTTCTTTCTCGGGCGCGCTGGGACGACGGCATTGATTTGCCGCTTTATCGCCATTGAGAGAGGTGTGGCGACGATGCTCTTGAAACAAAAGTTCGGCGACAAAACTTTATCATCGGCCATTCAAATAAATTTCTAACTTTTCGAGCGCACTGCATAAATTTATATCACAGTAAGAACTTGTTAGCGTGAATCGAACTTTGTTGGACTGATAACACGACAAAGTTGAGGCTTTATCGGGAGGGAATGTTTTTGGGTGCATTTGCGGTCGGATTTTGGACTTTTTGCGTCTGAACGAAAGTTTTATCTGGAGCGGACGCAATGATAGGCCTTGGACGTCTAATTTCTCATGTTTCAGAACCTCCACCATAGAGGTGAATGAACTAGAGGCTTCAGGATTTTTGTTTTATTCCGTAAACCCATTTTGTTCAGATATTAAGGACCTCCACCCTCCACCATAGAGTTATACGAACTAGAAGAGATTTTGGGCGAGTTTTTGCTCCAATCAAAGACTCATATCCATTTTAATGTTCAACTGTTAGGAAGCTCCACCATAGAGATATGTGAACTAGAGACAAGCTGGATTTTATTTACACCCCAGAAAAAACTGTTTAGTTTTTAGAAACTCGCTATGTTGGCCTACACCATGGTTCATAGAGATATATGACCTTAGAAGAAAACTTAACCTGGATTCAGGCCATTGTAACTCTATTTCTCCACATAGTTAGAGATAAAAATTATACTTCTAGCTTGCATCTTCTATCATAACTCACAAAGCTTTGTACCGACAGACAACCCACTTCCGTTAGAGCGTTTGAAAAAGGTGCAGACGAGTCAAAAACTCGTGTAGGACAAGTTGGTCCGGAGTTTTGTCAACTCCGGTGCCTCGGAAACTCGTGAATGAAATTTGTATTTTGTGTTGCAGGTTTGGCGTCGAAACATGTTAAATGAGAGTGACACGGCGCGCTTTTTCTTTGCTCCTCGCATCCCGCGATTCGTGCCCCCGAAAGAAGGCATTTCGGACACTTTACTACACGCTCGTCAAAATCAACTTTTTGCCGCTTTGCATACCGAGGCGGCCTTTTATTTGGAACACGACATATATATGTATTGTAGAATTGTTAAAAATGCAGAAACAAATGATGCAGCAGGAGAATCGCGGATTGAAAAACTAAAAACACACGATGCTGAGTACATACTTTGAATATTTCAGCGCGCGGTAGCAAACACATGCAGGCTTGTTTTTGCTCCCGAGTCCCCAATATCACATCATTCGGCAGAGCCGGCAGAGGAGCGGCGAGGGATTATAATTTTTCACAACTTTTGATTCACTAACTTGCCCGCTTAGAGACCCGTTTATCACGTACGAATGATATAGAAGCGAATATGAAGAAAATTATGATTGGATATTTGATCAAATCGCCATTACCAGACGGAGCGAGTGGGGCAAAAAGTTGCAAACTGCATTTCTTCGTCTTCTTCCGAGAACCGGGGTTAGATTATTCGGAATTATTTATTGAATAGCGGGCTTTGAATTGATTTATCTTGAACTAGCTAGCCGTCAGACGCTCGGGCCCGAGGCACGTCTGTTTGATGTTCTTTTGAGCGCTCCGAGTCCGGACCGAGATTGTTGCAAATGTTTAATTAAAATTCTGTGTGAAGAGGCATCAGCAAATTCTGCAGACACGTTTAAAAAGTAAAATAAAACCATTCAACAGTATAATGATATAATTTGAAAAATTTTATGGTACTGCTGCCGAATGCTCGCTCGCACACATAGATAATCACTATTGTTGTGTTGTGGTGGCTTCTGCTACCGGTGTGCCTGCCGTAATCACACAATTAAATTGAAATTTTGTTATTCGGCACAGGAGAAAAGAAGAATAGGCACAAAGTGGAGGAGAAGAAGCGCACACTGGGCCGCTTCTCGTAATAAGCAGAAATAATTGAGAAGAAAAAGCCCGGACTCTGCACTAGAGTAACTGTTATAAGCCATTTGTCCATAAAAATATTGTTTATTTTTCTTTGTGGAGTTGCGTCCAACAAATGGAATTAGTGATTGACAAAAAGGCCTGCCCGGGCCCGGGTTAATCTGGTTCAGGTCTCGTCTCCGCACCGACGACGTCATTAGCGCTTAGACAATGAAGTTGCAGCGAAGGAGAAAAAGTTAGACTGCCATAGTTGTTCAATCAAGCTTGGAATTCAATTAGGAATCGGCGGGAGACTCGAGCTTCGTGCGTGCTTGCATGTGAGAAGCGGTAGGAGCGGGAGCAAAAAGTGTATTTAATTACACCATCTGTATTGATACATTATTGCGCTCCGGCACGGTTATGATTTCAAAATATGTACAAGGAATTCTTCGCAGCTGAATGAACTTGACGCTAACGAGCTTTATTGTGAGCTATGGCAGCAATCACCGCGGGCACGGCGCAAGTGTCTCGTTTCCCCGAGGCTCATTATGTGGGCTCGAGGAAGCAGAAACTCGCGCAGATGTGTGCATGACGGGGGTGGGAGGGGGATTAGAGCTTCTAGAGCGCAAAAGGTCTTGCTTTGCATGTCATTTTTTGCCACTCGACCGTAGGTTTATTCCTACATCAGTTGCAGGGATTAAGGTGAGGTGGGGATCAGGGATGTGGGAATGTGGAGCTCGTGAGGTACTAGGGGGGAATATGGGGCATTTTTCCTTCCTAAGAAAAGAAAATTAAGCCTTCTTAGAACTTTTAAATGCCCAAGGAAAGCCTAAATTCATAGCATTGATACACTTCTGACTGTTTTTCATTTGTTAAAGCCTTGAGAAGAGTCAAAACAAGAGGATTCTGTGACCTTTAAAGTGGTCTTACATGTAAAATTCAGCCTTTTGTTTTCAAAACAGACTTCATTTCTAATTTCTGCCAATCAAAAAAATCTTAATCCTCATTGGGAGTTTTGAGAGAACCTCCTAGTTTTCAAACAAGTCGCTGAGAATAAATTTTCAAAGCCCAAGTCCCAAGGTTTGGTTCTGAAAACCCCCAATCATCAAAGGAACTCCAGTGGGAGGTGCGGCCCTGGAGTTGCCCGCTTAGAAACAAAGCTGTGTTAAACATTGTCGCACTCTCGAACACATTCGTGCCAAGGTTAGAGCTGGCTACTTACGAACGGGGGGACGCAGGTACGTTTATGAGTGTCCAGCTAGTCATTGTGCGCTAAAAATAACAACACCCTAAAATTTAGGTGTAGGCAGCAGTAAGCTGTAATTAATTTTATTACGAGCCACAGTGAGCGCAATAAAAAGTAATTCTATACCTACTCGCTCGCTGGGAGCGATACTTTGCGAGCTGGCAACTCGTACAATCGGATTGTTTTGAAAGTAATGACTTCATTTCGGGTCTCTCTGCGCGACCTCTCATACGAACTAGCGAGTAGGGAACCGAATCTCGGGTAAGTCAGCAGATAAAATCTGTCCAATTTGAATTCAATTACGCTGCGTGAGCTCCGGAGTGCAAGCCTGTAACCCAATTAAGCGCGATTATGTCGGCTGAAAGAGATTCACACCGATAGCTGACATAAGACTGGGCGTGCATTAGCAGCAATTTTTAAATAATCGGCCATGACACGGAGTGTCCAGAGCTTCCCACGTAGCGATTTGTTCTGTGAACAATTGTTCCTAATCCTCTTAACGATGATCGTGCGGCGCGGCGCGGCCCAGTCGCGTTTAATTGTTCTGAACAAGATGCCTACGAGGGATCGTTGTTTTTGGCGCTTTTACGACCGGCCCGGCCTTCTCTCTCCCACAGATTATATATTTTTGAGGAGATAATTGGTAGTAATGGATGACTTTTTTGGCGAACCGAACTCTCGAGCGTGAAAGCGCCGCACCGTAACCTTTCGTGCGCTCGCGGCGCTCGAAACGTGGCTGAACAAGGTCGGGTGCGAGCTGTGAGTAGAAGCTGAGTAGAAAAATGGTAATGAAATCAACAGATGATCAAAGCAAACAGCCAAGATCACGACTTTGATTGTACTTCACCTCACTCTCCTCACTCTTGTCGAAATATTTGGCATTGGCTTCCACCGGATCAGCTCGTTGCTCGTGAAATTTATTGCCACAATTACAATTTAATCATCCGGAGTTATGCCTTCGGTACAAAATTGAAGTTAGAGACGTCAGACGACAGCACAGTGTACTGAAATTGTTTAAAAATTCCTGAGGACTCTGTTAAGAGAAAATCAATATAAAATTTTCATCCGCCATCTTGGATTTTAATATTTTCATTGCAACTTCTAAATTTTTTTTTAGAATGTCAATACAAAGTTTTAGAAAAAATTGCCACTATTTTGGATCGTCTCAGAGACGTACCTAGGAGGGGGCTAGGGTAGGCTTAGCCCCCCCGAGCTTTTTCAGAAGGGCCCCGTAGGGGCCCCGAAATTTTATTATTATTTTAAAGGCCCCGTAGGGGCCCGATTTAAAAAAAAAATAAATACTAAAATAAGGCCTTTAAAGGGCCCATATTTTAATTTGAGGGGGCCCCTATTTTTGAATCAAGGGGCCCACCATCTTATTCGAGGGGGCCCCCGTTTTTGATTCAAGGGGCCCCCATTTTTGAATCAAGAGGGCCCACTTATTGAATCAGGGGGCCCACCAGCTTATTCGAGGGGGCCCCCATTTTTGAATCAAGGGGGCCCACTTATTGAATCAGGGGGCCAACCAGCTTATTCGAGGGGGCCCCATTTTTGAATCAAGGGGGCCCACTTTTTGAATCAGGGGGCCCACCAGCTTATTCGAGGGGGCCCCTTTTGAATCAAGAGGGATAGGAACAGTGCCGCGTTTATCATATGGGCAAATTGGACATTGCCCAGAGGCCCCCAAATCTTGAAAAATTCGGTAAAATTTTGGTTCCGAAGGAACCAAAAATTTTCAGAAACTTAGCACTTTCCGCCCCATTTTATTTAGCAGGGGGCCCCACATTCATGTCTGTAGGGGCCCCATTTTATTAAGAAGGCTCTAAATTCTTCAAAAATTAAAAAGGCTTTAAAAATTTTGCGCCTGCGGCGCGCTGTTTTACTTTCACTTTTTACATCTCAGTCCTTGAAATACATAAATTGCTTATGACCCAACACAACTGCGATTTTTTCAACAATTTGAAGCTGGATAGGGATTTTAGTCATTGCTTTTGATTTTTCGATTCTTAAAGGAGCTTTAAACATGGTTTGCTTATTCTCAATTATTGCATACTCCTAAAAATTTTCGCGCCTGCGGCGGGCCTTTTTAAAAATAAATTCCAAAACCGCTCCAAATTTATGTAAATAATTTAAGATACATTTTTGACATATATGGTCTTGCAAAAATGTTAGAAAATTTGTGTAGAGGTGGGTGGCCCCGAAATAAAAAGGCCTCGGTAATTCATTTAAAACACGTGACATAATAGTTTGTACATAATATTTGTATCAATATAAAAAATTTGCAGGAATATTCTGTACAGAATTTGTAATTATATAAAATTTTTTGTTTATTTATGAATTTAAATTGTAACCCATCTAAAATTTCGGTGAATAACTGAAAAAAACCTATTTGATGTAGAAATTAAATTTTTATTTGGCTAAGGGGGGGAGGGGCCTTATAAGTGTCCAGGGGCCCCCAAATAGGTAAACGCGGCACTAGATTGGAAGGGGGCCCCCGCTCAAGGTTCAGCCCCCCCGGTTTCAAATCCTAGGTACGTCTCTGGATCGTCTGCCATCCTGGATTTTGAATTAAGAATTTTCTCTTTTTGACCTCGCTAAGATATATATTTTTAGAAACTAGAGATTCTGAACTGAGTGGGCAAACTTAAGTTTTGGAGAAGAAATTAATTTTTTAAAGGTGGGCCACAATAGGTTCTTTGGAAACTAAAAGATTTAAAATAAATTTCAAAAATAATGTGGTCGTGCAAGGGAATTCTGAACACGATGCCCCAGTGTGAGCTGGCTTGCATTCGAGGAATTTTAAGGACAAACTTGAACTCTCGAGTCTCGTGACCGTCCCACCGTGGTTCGAAGGGAATGCGTGCGGTGGAAAGACCGAGGGTGCACCACAAAAACCAGCGTTCTCCCCTTGCGATTTTCTACTCTACGCAGACTATTGAATGCATGACAGAATTTATCATTCGCATTCACAAAAAAATAATAATGAGTGGAACTAAAGAGTCTCACACTATAACTGCAAAAATATTTATATGCGCCCGGCCGAGCGGTTGTAAAATAATATTTCACTGTAATGGATACATTTACGTGCTCGACTCGGCTCTTTCTCTCTATGTGCCTGTCGGAGGAGCCGAGCAGGGCATTATTACATTACATATTCCTATGATGAGTCGTCGGTTGTAACTTCCACAACTTTTTAGAGCCCTTTTTGTGTGTGCGTAAACAGAACGAGCTCGAGCTCGAGCGCAGGGACGGAGCCTGCATTTGCTCTTTGAAACGAGAGCCCTCGAGAGACGAGGAGATACTTGACTGCTTTAATGCCATTATTCCGCGTCCCGGCTCGTCACACCTCGCGCTCCCGATACGCATTCATCCGATTCCTTTTTGTCAAGACTACCTACACCGAGCTCGAAGTCAAAGTCGCGTACCTGGTGACGGTGACATTTTTTAGTGCATTTTCAACATTTGGAAAATGGTTTGTCCGTCTGTCTGTCATTCAGAGACTTGCGGTTTTTTGCTTGATGTTTTTTGAGATTTAAAGGGTGGCTAAATTGTTTTCTTAAAAATTGTCAGCGACGTAACCAGGAGGGTATACCACTTTTACATGCTTCATTCAATTTTAATATGAAAAATTAGTAGGAATGTTTTTACAAATCATGACCTCCATAGCTTCCAGGGACGGTCCCTTAAGTTTGTGCAGTAAGGGAAAATTCTTTCAAAGCATTTGTCCCCGACTAAGCTTTGAATAACTTTTCCCTCAGCCTCAGAAAGAGAGAGAGAGACGTCAGACATGAAAATTTAATTTTATTAAAATTTCTAGCGCAAGGAGCTGAGCAACGTTTTCATTTGGAGGAGTCCCATAAAGAATTGCGGCGCGGTGCGGCGGCTGGCGGGAAGAAAGGAAGCGGATGGAACGGCGAAAAACGTTTTTTAATGGAGATGAGATGATTCCGACATTAGACGATAAAAGGATTTGGAGAGGAGAGCAGCCCCGAGTACCTTTCAATACCAGAAGCCACTCGCAGCGTGCGATCTTTCAAGCAACTTTATCTGATGACATTGCGCAGCGGTCATGATGGATGAAGCGCATGGCCTACTTAGGTCGTGGACGCGCAGCAGCGTGGCTCTCGGCGCTTAAGCTTGTTCCGAAGGAGAATATTGATCATGGACCCGATAAATGCTCGTCTTGTACTCGTGAACAAGAAGTGAAAACGACAACAAAGCAGAAACAATCATCTTCACGACTTATTCAAATTCGATCTCGTAGCCCAAAACGAGATCTGGAATTTGAATAAGACAATGTTGAGAAAGTGAGAACGGGCCCTGCCATGCCACCCTCAAAGCCCGTCTCTCTCTCTTGACGTTTTAATTATACACGGACCTCGAAGGAATCCGAGCGGCGAGCGAGTTCTGGGCCGCGAGAACGGAGAAGAAACTTGATATAAAACAAACACGATACTAATGTGAATGACAGCCAATCCGCTGGATGCCGTCATGTGGATGTATATCTCATTTTTGCCCATCAAATTTATGATTATGAAACGAGTGTGTGATTAAACTGAAACCACAGCCACATTCTGGGGAACCGACGGGAGAGATCTCTCTTTCATGCATGACTGGACCCTAATTAATTAATTAGGCTGAGAGCTCGCTCGCCCGACATTCGGAATATTAATAATTAACTCGTAAAGCAGCAATAACAATAATCATAATCAATATAAATTTGCGCCTCGTTAGCGTCCGTGTCCGTCTGTCGGGTGACTTTTCAATTTCCTCGCAAACACGGAATTAATTTCTGCTCCGATCACACACATGCCTCAAATTAGTTCGTGTCGAGCGCCCACACGGCCACACCGACAGACACCACGGTTCGTTCACTCCGCGGAGTCAGAACGTACGGTTCTTCTCGATTCTCCACGAAACTTTCACACAGGTAGTCGGGTAATCCAATACTTTCCTCGGCTCAATTGTATTTTCGAGTGTATCAACTGAACCAAATTAATCACATAAAAAAACTACTCACCGTGAAAACGCTATTCTTGCGCGATATAAATCAGGCGAGCGGATTCGAGTCGCAGCACAATTTATTATTGATTATATTTCTTATTTATTCTTCTTATTACTTCGATGGGGAAAACAGTTTCACCGTAGCATTTCTCTGTTCACCTCAACTCTTTGTTTCAGTTCTTCGGCATATTTTTCCTTTTTCTGCACTGCACACTTTTCCTCGACAGTTTTCCCTCACTTTCATTCATACATTTTCTGAATTACATCAAATTGTGTGTACACGAATTTCCATGGAACAGACAACGCTCCTTACCATTTTCACTTATCTCTGCAAAGTTCACGACGTAACTAAATTACTCAGAGGGTTCGCAAAAGAGCAGAGTCCCAGCCGGCCCGTACGTGGGAGCGTGTGTACGCTCGCGAGTCGCGCTCTCTCAGCTCGCGGGTCACATGAATGGAGAACCGCTTTCCAATCGGTTCAACGGCTGCATGAACGGCCGCTTCCCCTCCGAGTGCAACGGCATGAACGTTCCAGCGGCGACGGAGAAAACGTATATGAACTCCCGAAACCTGTTTGTACGTGGGCCCGGGAAGAGATCACGACTCCAATAATTAGTTTATTTGACATGTTAACAATTTAATTTACGACGCCTTCAAAGGGAATTTTTAATCCCTGGGCAACGGGGAAGAGACATTTTTGAGCCATCGAAGGCTGTCAGAAGGTGTTTCACGCTTGAGGGCCCGGAGAAAGATTTGACAAAGACAAAAGATAGGCATTTGGAGTGGATTGGTTTGGAGTGCCATCGATAGCAATTATCTTTATTAAAATTTTTTCGTCGCTCCGACTACCAATGAGCCTCTTGTCTCGACTCTCGATGACACATTCTACTTCACATGTCGTTCACATCAAGAGGGAGACGATACACATTCAGGTTGGATGCTGACTGATCGCAAAATTGGAATTCTTTCAGCGTGAGGCGGACGGGTTGGTCTCTCTTTTAATTACAGATTCTCGGAATTTCGTCCCAGCATAATCAATTAGACAGCGGAAAATTTTTCCCGACCCGTGTTTATCAGCACCAGTGTTGGGTTTCCAAGATTAGGCCAGCCGGCCCATGAGAAATGTATTGATTAATTTTCCCTCATTTTCGACCGAACTCGAGACGCTGTCAGATGTAAGTCGAAGGTCTGGCGGAGCACAATTAAATTTATTGCCACATATACCTTTGTTTGCATCCCATCGTGTCACACTCTCGGTGGTCTTATCGCACACAGTTCTCCCAAAGTGACATAATAAAGATACCATGGAACCGATATCGCCTGGCTTGCTCTTCGACGAACCAATCTAACACTGCTCTTTGATATTACTTGTCCCAGTTCTCTCTCGTTCTGGATGTTCCGAGCGTCTTTTATTGTGTGTATTTGGGAATAATATAAAGATAATTTTACTTTCCGACTGTATCGGGGCCGGTGATTCATCCAGGGTGTAATGTTTCCATGATACGAAAATGTGTTCATTGTTACAATTTTTACGGTGCCTCTTTCCGAAAATAAACAAAGGAAAATAAGGTGATCAAGAAGGAGATTACTTTAGAACAGGCGACTTTAAGTTTGTCCTAATAAAGTCGTCCGTCTCGATAGGGGACTTTAATTCCCCGCTTTGATTCTTTTTGTTGTGTCTTCTCCTTGTCTGTCAGTCAATATTTCAGACAATTTATTATGATTTTTGGATTATTGAAATTTGAACTAGTTATTAATACATTTTTATATTGTCTACCGGCCAAAACAGGATCTCATGACAAGTTTTAAGCCACTAAGGACACTCTTAGGTTACTGCAAGATACTTACATGCTTGGTTAAAGCTGTGCTTTAGCCAAGATCCGACTCTCCCAATTTATTTTAAGTGCCTTTTCTAAAGGGCTGGCATTCTTCCTGAGACAATTTCAGGTATTTTCAAAGCTTTAAATATGACATTTCTGGCTACATGCAATGGTTTTTTTGTATAGTTAATACACATGGCTTTAAATCAAGAATTAATTTTGATATTGTATTGTCTCTTTTGTCTGTCTCTCTGTCGAAATTTGTATTTGAACAAAGGCCATTGATTGATTTTCTTCTAAAATTATTAAAAATTGTTTTTATTTGAAAATTAAGTCCCTTTTATTAGTGTTATTTTAAAATCAAAGCTATTTTAAAAATTAATTTTAACAATTTTTGGATCCAAAAGTCGCTCAATAAAAAGCATATCGTTAGAAGAAAAGTTTACTCATTTTATTGCGGTCGTTACTTTAAGTTTGAGCATCGAAGAGAAAAGATAAAGCATAAAATGACAAAAAAATGATATCAATAAGCCTAATAATAATGGGCAGCGAGAAAAGGCCGAATAACTCAAAATAATCTTATCGTCTTGGCTTAGGAAAATATTTATGTTTTTATTTTGGTGTCGAGAGAGAAAGAACGAGATCCTCTGCAGCCTCGTGACCCGGGCCGGTCCCAAGTTTAGTGGTGACAAACGTGTCTAAACATTTAACACTTGTCTGCATTCTTGAGGGTCTCTCAGGACCGTATTGGTGTCATCGATGATCGAGAATTACGACTTCCTCGCTCCAAATAGATGTCTCTATTGACAGATACAGGATAAGTTTGTGCCGACACCCTGACCCACATTCGGGACCGGCCCGAAGACAGACTAATTGTTTTCTCATCCTTCGCATTTCATGCCAATTCGTCATGTTTACCAACAATCTACCTCCCATGTCGACGGTTTTGAGCAAAAAGGACTTTCTCTTCCCAGGAATCCGATCCACAGGGGGCAACGGAGGATGTGCCTGATTGTGTTTGTTTATTAAAATATCTGGAGTCAGAATGGACAGACGCTTCTTGAATTGAGAAGAGGCTGCTGCCTACTTCGGCTGGCGAAGAAAAATAAAGCAGAGCTACTAGTTACGGGTCTCTGAGAGCGACTGATTAAAATAACAATACTCAGCGTTCTTTCTCCAGAACTATGTTTTTATTTCCAAAGTGGCTGGCGTATTATTCATATCACATTCTGTTGTAAATAAAAATATTTGAGGTAATTTATGGCCTTTAATAGGTTTTTGTTATTCTTCGACTCTCTCAGCCTCAGCCATTCCTCGAATCAATGGCATCGAGAGACTACTTAAGGAAGAGTTGTTTGTGAAAGGGGCTTTTTAAAAATATTAATGATGGCTTCTTTATCTGCGCGAGCCCCGACTCGCCTCTCGGGCCGCGACAAAAGACCGGTCCGTCCCCCCGTTTCGATCCGACAAAATTGTGTAATCGCCCAGATATTGTCTCTGACAAGCAGTCCGACTTCAAAGGTGCGTAGATAATAATAGGCTGCGATGCGTTCTTGCATCTCTCGAGCGACAAAATGATTAATTGCAGTTGTTATTTCTTCGTTTACGGCCTCTTACCCAAATTAGAAGGTTCGCTGCTGCATCTGCAGACTCGTCGGCAAGCTGCTCTAAATTGCTCTACAAAACGATGAGCGGCAGGCTAATTTTTTTCCCAAATATGGGAAAATTTACTGAAAAAACGGAAGACACCGACAGAAGCGTAGCAAGGGGGGAGTGGGAGGTAATTCCCATGACTATGCAGGTTGCTATTTTCGACACCTTTTTCAGAACTCTCTGTGAGACTTTCTGGCTTGAATATCATTTTGCTCAAAACACAAGAGGGGCCTAAAGATCCTTAAGAGCTGATTTTTGCCGTCTTGAGGTCTTGGGCTCAACTGGAAAATCGTAGAAAAATGTTGTCCTATTCTAAAAAAACTTTAGATGGCCAGTCTATCTTGAGATTGTTTATCCAAGCTTAATCAAAAGTTTTAACCCTCTATTATTACTATCGAGGTTAATTTTGCTGGAAAATTAAAATGTTTAGGGTCAAAAGGAAATTTAGTAACAAGACGTTCCGACAAGCCCACCACGAGCTCCATCCATTCTCGCTACTCCAGTGGAGACCGATGTTGTTATAAAAATTGATGCACGGTCGAATGATCAAAAATTTTCACCAATTAATTTGATTGCGGATCGGCAGGGCGACTTTGTAAAATTTTTGCATGCCGAACACACCACACGTAGGTTCGCGAAATAAATTTTTTGCATCGCCTGGCATGGAAAATGGGCACGTGGAGAGGCGGGGGCGGAGGCAAAGTGAGGCGACCCGGGAGAAATGGTCATCAATGGGAGTATTTATAAACATTGAAGCACGAAATGGAAAAATGTAATATGATTAATTTGAATAAAATTATTGTTTTCAATTTGCTTTTCTACTTTTCGATAATAAACAATTTCCATTTCATGCTCATTGAATAATGTTGCCTGCCGATGCCGTTCTGGTCCCCGAAATAAATCACCCGGCGATCCGATAATTCCGCAAATAATAATATTTTATTTTTCTAAATCTCTAAACTTTGCGAACTGCGGAATTCAATTAACCCTTTGCATCATCGGGTGCTGCGGGAAAAACATGGAAAACCACTTAGCTTTGTTTTCCACAACTCCTATTTGTTTTACCCTAATTATAAGTTTTGCAGTCCGGCATCTCGAGGAGCGCCCTCCGTGCCAACTTCCGTCCCGGGCATTGGGCAAAAAATGTGTTGACTTGCAATTTGCGACCCGACTCCCGAGCCAAGAGGCGAACTTTCTTTCCGCTAAGAAATGTTGATTACGTAGCCGATTGCCGGTCAGGAGTTGATTATTTGCAGATGAGATGAGGAAATTTATGTACCGTTTTGGAAGGTGCCTATATTTCCCCATTTTTCATTCGACATTTTTGCTGATTTAGTGTTTTATTTCTTTCGTGCAGCAAATCAGCGAAATGACTTGTTGTAAAATAAAAATCCCCGACTCGACTTTCGCTTCGTCGAGGACGGGGAGTGCGGAGCGAACGGAAAAGGGAGGCAAGGAGCAAAGTTCTGCAACGTAAACAAACTGGAAATCGTGAAGGAGGAAAACAAAAAGGCGAAAAAAGTATGAAATTGTAAGAGAAGAAAGTTTTATGTGATTTTACCTCATTAAAACTTTTGAGCTATTTTGAAGTAAGGCGCACACAAACTCAATTGGAGAGAAAACACCAGCACTAGGAAAATTTGCGGTTCGGCGTTCAATCCCCCGCGTCTTGCGAGATGCTTTGAGCCGATGTCGTACAACAAAGTGCACCAACTCGAGACTTGTGCAACTTTTACGGCATTCGACGGAATCATAAAGTCGTCACAGGCAATCCCGAAGACAAAGGGGGCAATAAAAAGCTAAACAATTAATTTTTCAGAAGCGAGAGGAGCTCCTTCTTTATTACCATAATGGAGACGTTTCGAACCACGGGAGACAATCTGCCATCCATAAAGTTTTGAGCGAGCACAAAGGACGTCCAGGATGCCGGGGACTGGAACGAATCATGTCCCAGTGACCCACATTCAGCCCTTCGGTCGCCGTTTTGTTCGACTTTTGGGCAAACAGTCTCTGCGCAGCATGATGATTGGGAGATTAGCAGGCACACATGCGATTTTGCAAGAAAAGTGCCTTCGTAATGCGAGACGTGCGAGTCAATTGTCACATTTTATGGTCCTATTGTGTGCTCCGTCTCCTCCGAAGCTCCTTGCTCGGGCCGTAATCTGATCCGAGCACACCTGCCTCGCATGCCGAACGAGCGGGAGCAAGCCCTAACGTGATATTAATGACTCTTGTTCCATCTTCCTCGCCATATTCCGCATCAGATGTGCGTCTGCGTTTTGACAAATATGTTTCTAATTAATGTTGAGATAAAGTTTTTTTTTAAACTTTCATTTGCCAGCGCCGTGCTAAACGGCGTCGAGACGCCAAAGCGGTACAATGTGAAGGGAGTGCGTGTAACAAGTGTAATGTGGAAAGTGGAGTGGGTAAAAGGATGTGTACGGGGAACGGGAACGGCACGTAAAAGGCAAAAGCTGCCTAATGACATTAAAAAGCGAGAGACTGAGCGAACAATTTTGTGTGATATGTTGTCGCATTTTAATTTGAACGAGAAGAAACAAGTTAATTATCGTGTGCCTGACAACAGCACATACATTCGAGCAAGTAGGACACTTATAAATGAATGGTGGTGAAAGCATTAAAAGTGGGACAGAAGCACATTATCATGCTCCTTGTAATTAAGTATTGTCATGTACGTGTAAAGTCAAGCCGCTCCGGCCTGTCAAGAACTGAAGCCCTGAGATAAGACTGCTTCGTTCGAAATTCCCCCTTCCGGTCGAGGGAGACTCATACTAATCAGCTACCTTTCTTGAGAACGGGGCAAAGCCTTGAAGGGGAGCTTGATTGAGTCACTTCACAATTTTCAACTACATTTCTCGTCTTTTTCGTATTCAGAGTTCAATTGTGAGTCAATCTTTTCTTTAAGAGAAATTCTTGAGTTTGTAGACGTTTTGTTCCTCAAAAATTTGCTAGCGCTCTGATTGAGTTTTTTGTTCAAAGATCCAGAAGATCTTGGCCACAATAGGATCTTCGGGACATGATTGACCCTCTGCCCCACCCCAGATCTATCTATCTGTATAGAAGACCTAGTTTTTCTTTTAGATCTAGAAGCTCAAGAATTCTCAATTTTGAGGTTTACAAAAACTATTTTGGGGTCTTTTAATCTTAACTTCTTTAAAATATCGGTGAATTACGGACTTTTGGATCCTGTTCTTGAACAACAAGAGGGTGAAAAAGATGGAATTGACGTCTCATATTTTAATAAATAGAAGATGAAATCTTAAAAGAAACAATGATTTTTCAAAAATTTAAAACACTTTGAACCGATTTAAAATCATGTCTTCTTTAAGGGGTTAGAATCGACCAATCGGCCTACTGCGATTTTTTCGAGAAAAATTCAGACAAATTGAACTTGACAGATGGAAAAATTCCATCCGGATTTTTGTTGGGGTTTTAGCCCCGTAGCTCCTTAACGGGGGCTCCGATCCCAAAATAGTCTTCGGGAGGTCCCCTCAACTTTTTGAGACGCTTCTGATGATACCAAAATTTTGACCCTGGGAGCTCCTGGTGAGGAGCTAGAGGGCTTTTTCGGCCGATTTTGGGGGGTCCAGGCATAGGCAAAATTGAAATTTCGTGAAAAAAAAATTTTTTTGAGTGGACTCACAGATGCCCTTAAGGGTCAAATCCACCGACCCCACATCCGGCCAGAGCCTCCTTCCGGTGATATTCGGCCTCAAAGTTACATTTTCCCATATAAAATTTTTCAAAAAAATTTGGCACCGCAGTAGGCCGCTTGGCCAGGTCTAAGCCCTTAAAGAGTCAACACTATTATAGATTTAAGAACAAAACTTTGAGATAAGTCTATAAATTTCTCACTTGTCTAAATTCTTCATTTGGTTCAGGAGAAAGATCCTCAACCTGTCAAAAATTGAAGAAAAAAAAATTCAATACCATTTTTCTGTTTTTTTCCTCGTATTTTTGAAGATTTAAGAAATTTTCGATCTGAAATTGTGAAATAAACCTTTTCTAGCATGTAATTCTTACAGCAAAGACTCTGAAAAACTCACTGAAGCCCCTGGTGCCGAAACTCCGGAAAACGTGTTCGAACGAAAAATTTGTCAAATGTTCTATCTTTCAAAAAATAATTTAAAACTCAGGAGGTAAAAGCTCCATTCTTCTTTTTTCGATCAAACTCAAACCTGATTTGTCTTAGCTCTTAAAAGATTTTGTTCCTTTTATTCAGTGCAAGTCTTTCGTCAGTCAAAATCTTAGAAATGGTCAAAAATTAATTAGAAAGTAAAAAAACGCTTCGAGGTCAGAATGACAGACATTAACCTAAAATGCAAATTCGACCTCTGATTGGAAGCGAATGCGTCAAGGGACATAAATTATAGGATCTCTCGCATTCATATGCGACCATATATTCTTTTATGACAAGAAAAACTTTTTAACGATCAGCTTTGTGCCGCGGCTCGGCTTGCCAATGCAAAAATATGTAATTAAAGCAAAGCCACAACACAAATACCTCAATAAATATTATCAGTTGCATCAATTTTGTGTTGTTCTGGTGTTCACTTTTAAATTCTCTTCTGCGTGTTCATGTCTCATTTGCCATGGGAGGTAGCTGCAGCAGCAGCAGCAGCCACTACACGGGTAGGTACCAATACCAGCACCCAGAAGAGCTCGGAGAAGTGAACAAAAAATAATTTGCATGATGCAAACACACTCGCATATTTATATGAAGATTTTTTCACAATCGATAACTAGCAATTTATCCTCGCTGCGGAGTATTTTGCCATCGTCGTCGTTCGATCTCTTGTTGCTGGTCATTAAGCAAAATATGATCACCGACATACGCAGCTTATTGTGGCTTTTTTGCCTCTTTCTTTGTGCTCCTGTTTTATGATGTCATGGATGCTAAATTAAAAGCCGCCTCAACATTTTTTATCTCACATGTTCGGCGTGTACTTGCGGTATGCAGATTTTATGTGTGCCTCTTTTTCATCGATTGTTATCACCGCAGACGACCAAGAGAGAGAGCCGAGTCGATGGGAACGCTCCCGAAAGCGAGTGATTGGGAGCAATAAATCCGGCGCAGGTCGGGGTTTTGTAAAACTAATTAGAAGTTGATTGCAGCTGCCGAGCCTCGAGGGTGTTGACAGTTTTATTTTTAATTATACGTGCCTGGACTCCGAGCTCCGACTTCCAGTCCGTCAATTGGCCGAAAAATATTTTGCTTTTTTATTGAAATGCATAAATTTTCATTTTAAATTATTACTTCGCGAAGGGCCCTGGTCCAATCACGATGCCACCACCACTACCACGTTTTATTGCAATTTTTAATGTGACTGACTAATTAATCGTAAATTAAAATACGCCGGTAACACATGTTCTACCTGACAGAAATGAATGTCGAGCGCTGTTCAAATGATATGCATGTGCACATGAATGGCCGGCCGCGGAACGCGAATCCGCGATCAACAAACCATTTATCCTTCCTTTTGGTCGTCCGTCGTTCGTCGCCGTCACCGTCGTCCTCTCGTCCGCGACATCTCTTGAATTTTAATTTTTGCCATGGAATGTTATCTGATTTGTTTTGCGTCCTCCTTTTCTTCGCTTCGCCTCGTAATCGTCCGCGTCGCGACCGACGATCGCTCTAATTAGCGCACAAAATATCGCAAAGGTCGTGGAGACGAGAGACGAGCTACTGGAATTCGGGTTTCGGATTTCTCGTGTACCGGAGTGCCACCAAAGCCGCACCAGGATCGTGCTTTATTGTGTACGACACGATAATCTGACACCACTGCAGCCCCGATTGCGATGTTTAACCAATTCCGATAATGTAAAATCATAAATAGACAATCATCAGAATTATATTCAATTATGTGTGCCCAAAACTCTACGACGTCGCTCTTATTGTTATTGCCCCCTTCCTACAAGCGTGTATTAAAGTAAATGTTTGTTTATGTTAATTGAATTAGTGTTGTCTTATGAAATGAAACATGATATAAGCGATATGATGTTGTGATTGCTGATTATTACGTTGCGTATGAGCTCGAGCCGGGCTTGCAAGCATGCATGACTAATAAAATGAAATATGCAATGTCTCCCCACCCTGCATCCGATCTTGGTCTGTCTGCGTCAGCCCAGCCCGATGTCGAGTCACATTGTGTAACATTGTGCTTATTTCAGCCCAGTATCTTTGAGGCTAGCTCATTTCTTGCTTCAAGCTGTGGCTTTGAGAGGCTTTTTATTGACGGTCGGGAGATTTTAGCTGATTTTTATTGCTAAAACTTATCTTGATATGTTTGGTGAATTTTGTGATTAGGGATTAGGGATTTTCGAACGGGTTCACCATATAGTATTTTGGACATTTGATCTTAGAATTTTCTTCCTGAAAATTAGGAGCGGCTCCAAAGTCCTTCAAAGCCAATAGTAGTCAACTTTTGTTCGAAGTTTATTCCCGAATTTATTTGATTTGACCGATTGGTTTTCATTCATAGTATTTAAACATCTTTTTGAAAAGTTTGACATCCGTCTTTATGGATAAGTACGTACAGAGGTTGAATCCGGGAGGAAAAAGCACAACTTTCACTCATAAAAAGAGAATCAAAAGAGTCAGTGACCTCTGGAACTAAGAAAATTTTCTTTTACTGCTCATTAGCCATTAACATCTCTGGTTACATTCAAGTTCTTCAAATATTTAGAAAATTTTAAGATGTAAAGACTAAAGGTCGATTACCCTGGACAAAATGTCCAACTCCTTAAGTGGTAGGGCCACGGCGTTAAGTGATTGTTGTAGCCGTCGTTGAGACGCTTCTTTTGTTACCCCTCCCAGATTCGTAGCTCTTAAATGTCCTACCGCAAAATAAGCTACCCGATTGTCGCGGTGAGTGTCAAACCGTGATCTACTTTTGATTTTGAAGTTTTCAGCCTTTTAATTGCTGTTTTCGCTGAGTTAGACCATTTGAATACTTTTTCAGGGGGTCATTTTTTCGATATTTACTTTTTTTCTGAGCCAACCTAAACAGTTAAGGGTTGTCAAGAGCTATTTTTCAAAATAAAAATTTATTGCGAGCTTAAACAAAAAAGTTTTGCTCGCTAGGTACATATTTTGGTATTTTATTGATGAAGAAGTGAAGCAAGAATGAGGCCAAATCAGCTTTTTTTATGTCCAGGGTCTGTCCAGGGAGATTACCTTCCAACTTTGGGCTGAAATTTTTTTTTTGAATAGCCTAGACCGTTAAGTTTCTAAAATGTCCAAAACGAGCCCTATAGGCTGAGTCTACGATTTGCAACCGGCCTAAGAAGTTTCATTTACTTGAAAGAAAAGTAAATGAAAACACAGAAAATGTCTAGAAAATTGCCATCAAACAGGTCAAAGTAAGCTAAAAGAGACAGCAAACCACACGAGTCAAACGAGAGATAAAATAAATTATTCATTCAAAACCGGAGAACTTATCTGCTCTGAAAGCTCTTTTGTCTTGAAAGCATTAACCAGAAGATCGATTCCAGCCCAATAGCCCGCAATAAAGCTAAGCTCCCACTTCCTTCTTTGAATTTTATCCCGCATAATTTCGTCATCACGCCGCAAACCTTCCTGCCAAGCGCTATCAAAATATTCCCATAGACGTCGGAGCGCGTGTTTCTGACACCTCTCATGAAAGTTTCCCAGGGCGAGCTCCAGCCGAAATCTCAAAACACATGCCCAAACTTGTGAGAAATGTTTACTACGTAGGGAGACTACGCATGCATGTTTCAACGCCTCCTCGAGTCTCTAAAAATACACAACTGCTTAACGACTCACTAAAATTTAAAATTCAATTAACCTCGCTCAAAATGCAGTGTTAACAAATTGCGCTATCAAGCAGTCAAATTGGTGCTCGAATGAAAAAGTTAATACAAACCTGCTCATGAATTTCAAATGCAATCAATAAGTGCATAATGCATAGACCTGCATGTCCGTATCGTTTTCTCAGCCGTAATCTAGCGCACTCCGCTGATGCAATTTCTTCGGCCCGCCGGCCCGAGGTGTGCAGGTCTGTCAAGAGGATTACTTTTTGCGCTAACGGCTTTTTGCTGGCTGCACAAGTGGAAGCTCTAAACGATTAAAAATTTATGCATGTTTTTTTCTGAAGCTGAATAAATTTTCGCAGCAAGAGTGCTCAGCAGTATCTGATGGTCGGATAACTTTTTACAATCGCATTGAATTGACACCCTTTTGCGTTGAATCGGATGCATGTACGCAAATGGATGAGTCCGAAAGTAAAACAAGCTATAATTGTGGGAGAACGGAGGGACATCAAAGGGAGGCCGTTGCTTTTGAGTTGAGCTCAAAGGATTGGAATTCAATGGCTGCCAGAGAAAGAAGGATGTTAAAAATTCGGCACTTAATTGCAATTGAATGACTACATAAGCCTTTGAGCTGCGAAATAATGGGCTTCTGTTGATAGCTCTTCGATAGGGCTTTGAGCAGCGGCAAAAGGGCTGCTTCAATATTTTTGAGCTGACTCTCATAATTTCATGGGTGATTGGAAAAATGTTTTAATTGGCTAACCATGGGCTTTGGCAACCTCAAGTTCCCAGGTAACTAGTCAATTTAAAACTTTTAATGGCTTTTTGATAGTCTTATATAGGCTTCCAGTCTTGAATGCATCTCTTATCGTTGGGAACTAGCACTACTTTACGCCATTTTGCTTCAAGTTTTAGTGGAATTTTCAACAAAGCCCGATGAGGTTAAACAAAATTAGGAGTAAAATTTTTGTCCAACATTAACAACAAAACATCTTATATAACATTTTTCACCCCAGCACAGGAGCTTTTGGGGGTCAGGAGACCTTAATTACCTTCCCTACCACTTGTTAAAATTCTTAGATTAACATAAATAAAATTACAAAATTAGCTAAAAAGAGGTATTCTGAAGTCCAATTAAAATATCTTAATAAGGCTCCTGTAAGCTACTGTCATGGTATATGGTGAGTCAAGTGAGTCCTTGATACGGCCTGGGATCCGTTGACGATTTGGATACCGCCGGCTTGACCGGATGAGCGAAGAAAGGAATCTCTTACAATGAGTTTGTGCCCTTTCAGTGACCGCATTATTGTGCAGAAGTCCTTCGCATACGATGTGAATAATTAGCTTCTCACATTACGCTCCCATCCTCCAACATTCCCGTGTATCCGTGACATACGCAGATGCGGTAAACCACAACCTTCCTTGCAAACGGCTCTCGTTCGTCCTACAGAGAGAAGTGAATGAGGTATCGCTGCATAAAATTGCGATTGTGCAAGCGCACCTGAACCGGAAACGCGGTGTAGTAAACGAAATCCAAGTCTGCGTGCGACACGGTGGTGCCGCAAATGTCGAGCTCGAGCCTTTTTTCGAACGTCAGAGAGACTGTCATTTTTTTCCTGTGGCGTAGCTAGGGTTTGGGGTGCCATGTAACATGGGTTAAAATATTTTCTGGGAAGTTAGTGAAAGCCTCCCTAGTAAGAGCTGAAAAAATATCTTCTAAATTTAAGTTTTTCAAGCTGAAGAAGGTACACCTAAAACAAAGGAGGCTCAGCCCAGTCGAACATCCCCCTCTCTTCGAGACCCTAATGCACGTCTCTGCTTTCTTCTCCCCCTGCTGTTGCCTCTTCTGGGCCGCAGTTGTCGCACGCATTTCAAATCCACATCATATCATATGCTTTGATTACTCTCCCAAGTCCCCTGCTGCCGCAGAGACGCAGACGCATTATTACGTATCGAGGAAGAAATTGATTGCTCATCAAATCAAACTTTCGGGAGACACAAGACAGGAACACGCCATTACTCCTGATTGAAAAAATCTCTCGTTCACATGCAAATCGGGGCACCGCTGGAAGAGTAAGCGGTGGATCCCTAATTGACACATAGAGACAGTCAATTTGTGCAGTGAGCCAAATATATTCGTCAAGTGCGCTCCACAATCCACATTATTGTACGCCTGTCATCCCACATCAATTCACATAACATTTATCTTTTTAACATATCAATTTGATCAATTTAATACACCATTTGAATACGTACTCCCTCTCTATCGCCTGCTTCTTGCTCTGATTTTCGTCTTTCTTTCTGCCTGCATTTGTCGTGGCTGCCTGTCATTAAATCTAATATAATTTTACCGCCATGCCGATACCAGTGCTGATGCCGTGTTGCTGCCACATGCGTGACAATAAACATATGAGGCTTCATTGAACAAATATAAAAATGCAAATGAGGCAAATAAAACGAAATTGGCAGTTGATTAAGAGAGGATTTATTGAAACACCTTTAAATTCGATTATTTTTGGAGCGTTTTCATCAGCACGGCGAACACGGAGTAGGACTTGTTCAGGATCTAGGAGGAAGTTAATGAAACAGATTAAAATTAGCATTTGTGTCGCGAAATTAGCATTTGCCTGCTTAATCGAGCTTTCATCGGGAGAATTCGGGGTACGCCTTTTCGCTGCTTCATTATCAATTAGGGGGCTATCAAAAATTCCTCTCATGGCACTTAGGCAAATTGGGGACCTTTGGAGTTTTTAGAAAATGTTGATTTTGATTGAATTCTGAGACCAGTAAAAACTTTGATTGATATTTTCCTCAGTTTTTGAAATCATTTAAATTTTGACTTGTTTCATTCCCCAAACATGTTTTTGGCTCGTTGAATGAGCATTTAGAAATGAGGGGATCCATAGACTAACAGCCAACATTGCGCGTTTTTAGTGCATTTTCCAACATTTTGGAAAAAATGCACTATTGTGGCTGCTTAACTGGCTAGAGAGCTAGTTTCGCCATGGCTAGCACTTTGTGAAATTCCGAAATAGATGGGTTTCTTTTTAGTGCATTTTCCCTCAAATGGAGAAAAAATGCACTATTGCATCTGCTATGTCCGTCTGTCCGTCTGTCCGTCCGAAACTTTATAAGTCAAGAACCAGAAGAGATAGAGACCTGCGGTTTTCTGTATCGTGTAGGACATAGTCTGAAGGGTGGAAGGTTAGACATCTTAGACCCCCATTTCCCCTAGGGGGGGGAGTGAGGGGAGTAAACCCGTTGTATGAAAGTTCCTTATACTTCTTCCGATTGAGCTGAATTTTGGATATGTTGTAGTTCACATCAAATCTAGCAAATCATAGAACACATGTATGCCCCTATCACTTAAGGGGGTGGGGTGAGAGGCCTCCGAAGGGGGGAAAAATTTAGTTGCTCCGATTGAGCTGAAATTCAAAAA
The DNA here is from genome assembly GCA_963930915.1 of Forcipomyia taiwana. Taxonomy (NCBI): domain Eukaryota; kingdom Metazoa; phylum Arthropoda; class Insecta; order Diptera; family Ceratopogonidae; genus Forcipomyia; species Forcipomyia taiwana. The sequence goes on from CAWVOI010000007.1 coordinate 633,162, forward strand.
AAACACGTAAAATTACATTATTAGAAACATTTGCTCCAATACATGGTCTCAAAAACGTAAAACAAGGCATCAGGATACTTTTGAATATAACCTTGTAGCTCCCCTTGGAAGACAAATGGGCGAATTTTGAATATCGTCCGATTGAGCTCAAACTTTGGCAACTCTTAGAGGGCTTTTATTTGAGCAAAAAACATTCCTATAGTATGCTCCTATCAACTAAGGGGGCGGAGAGGGGAACTCCCGAAATTTGTATGGGAAGCAAATTCATGTGGATTTGCCTCTTGGGCTGAAATTTAAATTATTAATTTATATTACCGAAAAATGTTGGTAAAGTTTAGAAGTAAACATTTATAAGTAAAACTTAAGAGTTTAAAAAATAAATTAAATCAAATCAAATTAAATTAAATTAAATTAAATTAAATCAAATCAAAATACAAAATCGAAGATCAAGTATAAGAAGTGCATTTTCCCGGGTTTATATTTTGAGGGAATCTTATTTGAATTCATAATACTCAATTTCTGAACTCTTGATCAGTTAACAATAAGATTCCCTCAAAATATAAACCCGGGAAAATGCACTTCTTATACTTGATCTTCGATTTTGTATTTTGATTTGATTTAATTTAATTTAATTTGATTTTTCTACTTAAAATCGAAACTGGGTTCCATTTTCAATGATCAGCTTAAGAAGTGCTCAAACTTGGCTAAATTTTCGTCCATCCCATAATTCCGGATTGATTTTAACGAAACCTCAAATGGACTTTTTATTGTGAATTTATGTTCAAGAACGCTAGACCCAAATTTGGCTTACGTCATTCCAAAACTTTTGCTAGATCTCAGGTTGAATTAAAGATCCCAATAAAGGGTTACTCAAGGTAAAACTTTCTCAGAGAGCCTGAAAAATTAAATCAAGCAAAATCGATGATTAAGCTTATAGGTGCATTTTCAAAATGTTGAGAAGTTAATATAGATAGATTACCGCTTGAATATCTTCCAATCATCTTGAAAATGCATCCATTAGCTTCATTATCGATTTTGCCTGATTAATTATTTTTTTTTTTGTTAAGAAAATCCAAGATCGGTTGGAGCACTTTTACTTGTCATTTTACTAGTAATTGTCGAATTTAAGTCCAATTGAAATAAAACATTTTTTTCTTCCATACAAACTTTGGGGGCCCTTAGTTCCGTCCCTGTAAATTGTTGCGGTCACATGTGGAACTATAATTGGCTAAATTTGGCACAAACTATACCATACTAAAATTTCAGCTCAATCGGATGTAATATGAGGAGTTTTCATACAAACGTAACACATCCCCCATCCCCTCAAGAGGAAATGGGGGTCTGAAATTGATAGCCAGCACCCCTGCAGACCATTCCCGACACGATGCAGAAAACCGCAGCTCTCTAGCTCTTCTCGTGCTCGAGTTATAAAATTCAGACAGACAGACGGCAAAGTGGCCACAATAGTGCATTTTTTGCAAAATGCTGAAAATGCACTTAAAATCAGCAGAAAACTTAATATTCAGAAGTCAATGATTTGAAAATGTGAAAAAAACCTCACCCAAATTAGCGTGTCAAAGTTGTAGCTGCAGAGGTTCCCAGCTCGGAACTCCACGGGCTTCTGGAAATTTTGAATGACGAACACAAAGTCCTTCTTCACGTTCTGGGGCATCTCCAGCCAGTCGCACTCGAGGAACGCTAGGTGCATATCCTTGCTCTGCAAGACACGTCGGTTCATCACGAATTCACGACCTAAGGCTATAATCAGGCACCTACCGTCCAGTAGATTTTGTTCCCATTGTAGCACCACACGGCAATTTGAATGAAGGACGCCATTACATACACCATGAACTTTAGCACGACCACGTGATGGCCTTGGATAAGGGAAACCACCATCTGAAACCCCGAGACGCAGAACATGCAGAGGCTTCCCACGATCTGGACGATGAAGAGGGGCTGAAAGAGGGCGTTGATCCGCTCCGTGAGGTCGAGAATGTACTGGTGCTCCACGACGAGCTTCCTCATGCTCTCCCGGTCCGTCTGCAGTCGTCTCATCTTGTCGGCGTGGATCTCGAAGAACATGTTCATGTAGTGGATGGTCCCGATCCCGAAGGCGTCCATGAAGGCGATGGCGGAGATCTCGAAGCTGTAGGCGAGGGCCTGCAAGGCGAAGGTGCCGTAGAAGGAGAAGTCCGATCCGTAGATGTCCCAGGGGTACTTGGCGGGAAAGGGCACTTCGTTCGTCGTCAGCGACGTGATCACGACGGCAGAGGTGACAAGGAACGCAGTCAATACGTACCCGGCCAGATTACAGACCACGTAAAACTCCATGAAGATAAATCGGATGCGGCTTTTCATCCCGCTATTGAGGTTTCGGACACTCTCCACAAAAAACTCGTCCAGCTCCTTTGACAGGCTTATGATTTGGGCGCTGTTCCGCTGGAAATGCTGCACTTTGAAGCCGATCAGCGAGCAGGCACAAATTTCGCCGAGCGTCAGGGTGCGGGTGATGCCATCGGACGAGCTTAGGGACACTATCATGGCCGTATCTATGAACAGAAATGCCACCAGGATGAACTTTTGGACGAAAGCCTGCCACATTTTGCGGTCAGTGCCGGTGGCGAACGATAGGACGCCCAATGATCTCAAGCGGGAGGTCACGAAGGCCAGTCCGGAGCACTGCGGGGTCCTGTCGTCGCGGAAAACGCGCACGAACTCGCGGAAAAAGAGCTTCTCGTAAGACATGACGCTCCAGAGTGGCGGACGAGGCGAGCAGCGGGTGCTTTTAAGGCGCTAGGCGAAGGTCAAGGGAAACGAGCGGGTGCGAGCTGCGAGAAAGTGTTGCTAAATCATTCATGAAAATGGCATGCTACCCCATTCCGCAGCGCCAGCTAGTATTTGTCAATGCCAGGAAAGTCGTTCGGGAGGAGAAAAAGGCTAAATGACTGGCGCAGGCTGCTGAAATGAGCGCCTCCTACACGTGAAGGCAGGCATTTTAATGATTTGTTGTGCTACAAGAATGCAATAAAAATGAATTATTCCACAGTCTGAGGGAAAATAATAATTTATATTTTTTGTATTTCATGAAATACCTCCTTTCGCTGACTGTATTTGAACTAAGCTGCCGCGCCGTGGAACTCGTTTTTCCCCACTTCTCTATTGATGAGCCTGCTCCAGCAGATAGCAGCGGAATTTTTCATGTGAATTACCGAGAAAATAAAAAATTCTTACGTTATCTCTCGGCGTCTATGCCTCTGCCTTTTCCCACCGCCGCTTGCCGCTCTTGCCGCTTTTGCCGCCCAGAAATAATAGTTGATGTGGGTTTCCATTTGCTCTGGGCACTCGAGTTGAGGAATCATTATGATGGGAAAACCATCGCTGTTTGCGGCTGACGCTCTGCGGAATTATAAATTTCCAATCATTACGAACGTCGAGTGTGTGTGGGAAAAATTCCGCTAAAAGAGAGGAAATGGAGCCGGCTAGGAGAGAGATATCATTACTAGGGCAATCGAAAAACTGATCCATAAACAATTTTACCCCTTCTCCGGCACATATTAGTCCCGTATCCGGGCTGGAAGGTAAAATTAGGAAATCGAACGTGTCGTGAAAATGCAAATTCCGTGAAACTTGAATTACACGACACGAAGCAAAATTGTTCAATTCTCAATCCAAATAATTTGATACATGTATGGAAATGTCACATTTTTTAATTTATCCAATTTCAAATTAAGACAGCAATCATCTACATAATTGGGAAACGTTTCCTACCTCTTACCTAGGGCATTACTTCTGACATAACCTAAGAGATTAAATTTTTTCAAAAGAGAGAAAATTCACCCCAAAATTTTACTCAAACTAGAATGGAAATAAATTAAACTTGATCTTAAAATAAATCTTAGAAATAAATTAAAATTGATAAATTTAATGTGAAACAAAACATAGCATATCCTGTTTGCTTTCGGATGTGAAGTAAAAATTACAAAATAAACTTGCTCTTTTGAAGTCCCACGAGTAGTGTCAACGAACCAAGCTACTTAAAAATAACATAAGTAGCAAGGAAGACATGTTTTTTACTGGCCTGGAAATGTTAGGCCAAAATAACAACAACATGTATTTACTGACTTTTGGCTACCCTAGGTATCATTACTGGGGTGGGAAATTGGGTCAGAGACAGGCGATTGGAGGAAATTCTTTATCCCCCAGCATTTGAATTTGGTGAGCAGACGCCCATCCTCGCTCCGGATGCCTCGACTACGCCCCGAGCTGGCGAGCATCACGCGCAATTAGGTCGAAGTCCTCCTCCTGCTCGATTCACTTTGTTTCACATTTTATCAAGCTCATTTACCCGTTTAACCCTTTATGCGATATTGCAGTGACATTTCGCCTCCCTCCGTGTCTCCGCCTGTGTCTCCAAACTAAGTTGTTTCTGCGAGTAAATGCGAAAGTATGACACAATAAGGCATTTTTAAAAAGACAGCAGAATTCTCGTGATTCAAGTGGAAGATAAAGTGAAAGAAGCATACACAAAGCATGTTACATTTCTCGTCTGCCTGCTGCCTTCAATTCTCTGTCTTGCGCTCCGGCAAAGCTTTGTTGTGCTCTGCGAAAACAGCCTTTTGTTTTCCCTCTTCCTGTTATCTTCGTTAACATGATAAAGACCTCTTTTTGCATGAACTTGGTGACTTGTTGGAGCTGCTGCAGAGCAGCTTACACTACAGGAATGTCTCTTATCAAAGCAACAAGGAGCTCCAACTCATCCAGAACCCAAGTTGATTGCACACCGAGCCATTAATAGTTCAGCTACCTCTCTCTCTCTCGGTTTCGCCATATCGCCATTTAATCATCGACAATTATACCTCCCGTAAATTTGATAATATCTGCTACTGCTTCTTGTTTGGTCTCCACGCTAAATGAATTTTAAATGTTTTAAATTAATATGCTTTTAATTAGCAAGGCAGCAAGAGTGGGAGCTGGGCTTTGATATATTTCCGCTAGGCTCCGTGGAAACGATGGAAACTTGATCTTTTATACACCAGGTCTCTTTGATATAATTTATGTTTTAGCTGAATGAGGATGACGGACGCTCTAGGTTATTGGGGTAGTTATGGGAAATTTTTCGAGCATGAAAACCTGATTTTCGTATTTTGGTTTTCCCCCAAAAATACGAAAGTCATGTTTTCATTCTCAAAGAGGGAAAAACGTAAGAGTTTTAACAATAGGTTGAGATAGTTACCAAGTACAAATTTTAAAAGGTCACAGGCTACTGGGAAAATTAAAATAATAATATGTAGAGACAGATAGGGGTATTAAAAGCAACGGGTGGGGGCGTTTAAGTAACATTGATTTTTTTTTTTTGAAAAAATAAACCAGTCAGTAAATTGGGGCTACATGCTTCTACAGGTACTAGAGTCTGCCGCAAAACTTCAAGGACATAAAGAAAAGGAGAATAACTTAAAAACTAAAAAGGCCGTCACTGGTTGTAGGTATAGTTCATGCGGAATAAGCTCAATTGAAACTTGTCATCCTTGACGATGGATTCACTTCTAGGATTGACCTAAAGAACTTTAGTCGCATTGCACTTTTTGTTGAAACTGGATACTGTTGTGAGATTTCCCTTCCAGGAACCTCCTCATAAATTTCAGAGTACCCAACAGGTGGATGCCTCTAACAGGAAGCCACTGAAGCACATACTCCGGTTAAAGTCTTACAGACTTTTTTCTCTAGAAAAACTCCAAATAGGTAGTAAAATGAGTTTTGTGGCTTGAACTTTTTCTAAGGCTAAACGGCCAAAACTTCTCTTTCAAAAATTTCGTACCTTTCCATTTCGTTCCCATTTTTCTCCAGAATTGTTTGTGTTAAAGTTGATGTTATGTGATGTTGGAGAAGAAAAGTTCATAAATTAACCCACGCAGAAAAAACGGGTGCTTGATAAGTCAAGAGAACATCAGATTCAAGGAGCTAAAGCCATGGATTGAGAATTGCCCAGCGGTCGATAATGGGTTAGGACTGTCACGAGACGAAAAATGACTCAGAGAGTCGAGAGAATGTCAGCCTGGGGGGCAAAAGACCGACCATCGGCGCACACAAAATCACATCTCCCGCGCTATCTTGATTCCCAGATTGACTCTTTGAAGTGTTAATAAAAGGCATTACAAGCTCTTTCTCAGTTTTATTACTGCACAAGGCGATGGCGAAGGAAGGAACGAAAGTGCACACATCTATCTCCAGACAGCCTGCAACTACAAAACTACAAGGCTCTTATGGTTACCAATATTTATTATCGTTGTCTTTTGTGTTTGACTACACCATGCCTCATGTTCTTCGCGCAGTTGTGCGTCGTGTAACATGGTTTTACGTATTTTGTAAAATCTCGCGACCCGCATTATGTTCATGGTGAAGATGAAATATGGAACTACATGGCTAATTTACTGGCATTCTAGCGCTCGCTGGATAAAGTGTCGTCTTGTCGAGAGAAATTCCGCATTCCCAAAGTACTGTTAGATAAGTTAATGGGCAGATTGTCGGATGACAGAGCCATATATTTTGGCACGCCAAAGCCAGGTTGCTCCGCAAATCGCGCTATTACTCACCGACTTGGGGGGCAAGAACCTCGCTGGCACTTCTGGCGGTTCCGCTCGCCACTTAATGAAGACGGATCGGCCTCCAATATGCTGCAAAAGTACAAATCTAACGACTTGTCTGGGAGCAAATTAATTTATTTCACCTCTTCTTCAGAACCCCACTTTAGAGCGTGCTCTCGGGTATTTATTGGGGATCGAGGAGGCCTCTCACAACACTAATCGGCCTTCTATGTTCACCGAAAGTAAAGTAGAGAGCAAAACTATTCCTCACCCTGTCAGAATTAGTTTCGCATGATCATTGATTTTTTAAAACAGCTCAAAGGAAAAGTAAAATTTCATAACTTTTTAAAAATTCGATCAATAATCTTTGAAAATGACAGAACAACTTCTGTGAGATGAAATTTTTGTCTTTTTAAAAATTTATTTTCTCTAAAGCGTAAAAAAGAACCTCTGCGAAATGGAACCTAAGCCGGGGGCAGCTTTTCTCTGTGACTTTGATTTCCAGCAAAATTAAATAAACTAAAAAAAAATTTCCCCCAATCCATTGAGTTACGCCTCTGCTTGTTAGGGGATCCGGCGAGAGCCCCGACTTGCTCAACAATAGGGACAAAAATGTGAGTGGGACGAGGTCTTTGTCTTCATTGTGAACGACTAGAAACAAAAACTTTCACCTTGATTACATTTCTAGAACGAGCTGAGACGACTCGAAATTACACTACATGCTCGTTGCTCCGCACAACCCTCCGGCACTTGAGCACACACACAAGAAGGCAGAGTGGCATTGTAATCCTAAGAAAATTATTTTCCTTGCCGACTCATAGGTACATCCATTTTCTAATAAAACACGTGCAAAAAGTATTTATTTAATGTTCCTTTCAACTACCCACCTTATCGCCCGTTCCCTGCCACTTGGAGAAGAATTGCTCTCGTTCCCTTTTCTGCTTTTCACTTTCAAATGAGAATTTATATCCCCGGTTGCTGGAAATGCGATTTGCACAACATTTTAAGACGGCTCGAGTGCCAGTTGAATCAATCATGATTTGTCCTGGATACTCAATTGCTGTTCCCGATCCCCCAAAAATAGAAAGAAATACAAAATAAAGCTTCCCGTAATCTCCTTTGTATCGCACTCGAAGCCAATTGCCGGGAAGAAGAGCCGACTTTATTGCCTCGGAATGCCTTTCCGCGACTTCGACTCCAGAGAGGCACAAGTGCGTGCAATATCTTCTTAATGAAGATGTATCTTACGACGAGGAGGGGGACGCAGACGGTCGTACTTGACTCAGATTGAATTGCACATCGGTTGGCAAAGGAAATTCTTGAGGTTGACGAGCCAATTTGGAGTAAATTATTCAAAGTCTCGAACGCAACCGCATCGACGGAGGTGGAGGAGATGTTCCATTTGAGCCGAGCTAATTTCCCAAAGACGGAGAGAAGAGAGCAATCATCTAATGCACTACCACTACCTGTAACCGAGAGGAGACTGGGTCGGCCAAAGTGCGGTTTCTTCTCCTTTATTCCGCCAAACATTTCAAACTTTCAGAGCGAAAATCTCGTACTTCCACTCGAACAACTCCGTCGAGTTTGCCTGCAGCACGAACCTGACGTACGCGCGGTTCCGATTCCCCTCCACCACCTGCATGCTCCCTAGAAACGAGGTTGAGAGGTTTGTCCAGGTTCTAAAGTATGTCAGCACGTAGTCCTTGCGTCCGGAGTCGGGCCACTCCACGACCAGTTGGGCGTTGCGCTCCTGCTCGAAAATCACGCCTCCACTGTCGACCGCCACGAGCTCGTCCCCGACCACTCGGCTGCCGAAAGTGTAGTTTCGGCTCTGCTTGCTGATCTCGTTGCGCTGCAGTGGTGTGGGCTCGTCCACTGCGGGTGGATTGGCGACGACTACGATGGCCCCAATGATGGCGGTGGCTATCAAGAGGCTGGTAAACACGATGGTGCAGCTGTACATGGCTCTTCCTGCTCTGTCAGAGGCCCAGAGTGAACTGATTGGACGCTATCGGAGTGGCTGATAAAAGCTCCCACCGATATTCGCTATCTTTATTCAAACGTGCATCCTGGAGCGCTGATTTCGGTCGAATTTAAATCACCTTATCAAAGTCGGTGATTCCACCGCTGACGTTTGCCTTTCCGCAAACTCGGACTTGATAAGCAATCGAATAGTGAGTCGTGTATTGAACCTGCTCCACTCGGTCCCGTTTTATTATTTTTGAAGATATCAGCTCTTTCATAGCTCAAACTGAGGCCACTTACAGTCTTTTTGGGGATTAAAATATCGAAGAATATGAGATGTTAGTGCTGGTTACAATTAACTTTTTTATCCAAAATTTTTAGGAATTTAGGAAGATTAAGTGGGCTTAAAAGTCGTTTTTCGGGGAATCTAAGCGTTGGAAAAAATTATAAATTTAAAAAAGTCAATCCAAGTTCAATAAGAAAATTCTGTTTTTCAAATATTGATTGCTGAGCTCAGGTATCTTAAGTTTGGAGCAGAGTTGTTGAGGCATGGAACTGTTTCCAGAAAGCTGCTGGAAGCCTCAAGAACTTCTCAATATGCACCTTTACATTATTCTAAAGAAACACATTTCTTTAACTTCGGTGTTAAAAATTTCTTAAACAAGGTTTTGGGTTCCGAGGTAAGAAATAAAACCTCAGCCAAAAAAGTGCAGAACAGAGGAAAGAGGTTGTTTACTTGTGTCTTTAAAATACATATTCCACTCTAAAATTTCTGCAAAGCCTTAAAAATCACCAAACTTTGTATTCCATCAATGTTTGACCTTTGAGGTCTCCGAAATCAAAACAAACACTTGTGAGACCCGCGTTTCAGCGATAATGACGAGAGATAGCAATCAGAAAGTGAATCTGCTATTCATTTATTGACTTGTCACTTTGACAAACTTGTCATGAATCTGGAAGGCTGGCACCTCGTTGGACCTCTCCTTCAAACCGTAGATCCGGTAAGTACAGGCTGGCATATACGTCTGGTTGGACTGAATCCGGAACTTGATCTTCTCCTCCAAGAAGCCCCCCTCCAGTCTCTCCACCTTTGCCTCCGTCGAAGTAGACGTTATGAAGACGTCCACAAAGGTGATCTTGAGGTCCTTCCGGCCGCAACTGGGGTACTCGACGTTCCAGTTCACATTGTAGTAGGTCCCATTGACGTAGTTCTGGGACCCGCTGTTCTCGTTCAGCAGTACCTCTCCGTCCTGGTGCTTGCCCAGACTGAAGACCTTCAGCACCAGTGAAGCGTCATCGTTCAAATTGGCTCTTACGAGCTGGAATTCCTGCAGATCCTCGGAAGAATCGGGCAGCACGCGGTTTTCCGGGAAGGCTGCTGCAATGCCGCACAACGCGATTGCTAAAAACAAGTTACAAAGTCGCATTTCGGAGATAAGAACGACTAGACTGGCCGGCTCAAAATCTCAAAAGTAACTAATGATTATTGGAAAGTGAGTCGAGAGCTAGTCAGCAAAACCCAATGTACTGAAAAATTCGAGCGACGACGGCAGAGACGGAGCCCAGAAGCGGTCTCCTGGGGAGCTGAAAAGTGCCAAAAGATGATCGAGTTCCGGAGTTACGACAGCAGAGCTGGGGCAAGGAGCACTTTGGCAGAAGAAAGTGCCGAGGAAACTCGCATTATCAATAAACAGCTCCCAATATGGCAATAAATCAAGCAAGTTTAAAGCCTGCTTTATCCTTTGTCTAAATTTGTAGACTACGGAGGCGAGGAATCCCGCTTTCACCCCATTTTCTCGGTGCCGAAGAAAGTCAACGTGTGTGCATATGTACAAGTTTTGGCCCAGATTGCTCATCGCCGAGACGTTGAACGATCATAAAAATAATGAGGGCATCATTTATCTTCTCTAAGGTAATATCGTAGCTCGTGTGTCAGGTATGCTCTGCAGCGCACTCGAAAGCATTGGCCCGACCGTAGAGGGTGCAGAGAGAGGGATAAAGGATTTTCTCAACTGAACCAAATGCTCCAGATACCGGCTCCTTGAGCTTCAAGGGCTTTTTTTCGGAAATCAGAAACTTTTAGATGCATGTTAAATTTTCCAGTTGAGTTTGTTTTGCAGAGTAAAACTTAATGCGTGTAATTTACTGCACAATGTGTGTTCTTCTACTTTTTCTTACAACTTAACATTCAAGTTTGAGGAAGCTTCTGTATAATCTTAAATTCTCAATACTGTCCAACAGGCTAGAGCTCAAACAATATTCGATACTCAAAAGCCAATTTTTTTGTCCGTTTTTCTTATGTCTCTGGATAAAAACCCTCCATCCGCTGAAAAGGAACTTGCAGACTTGGGCTCAATTCCTGGCAAAAAAATGGACTCCTAGATTTCTCAGGAGAGCAAATGACCCATTTTTTTCAGAGCAAAGTCTATTACCCTTCTACATTAACCCTCTCCAGTCCCGAACTTGAGTCGGCTCCTCGGCAGAAGCAGTAAATATCATTCCTGGGGATTCATAAAAATCTTTTATTCACGATGAAAAGATGTGTGAGACAGTATTTGTTCTGCTCGAGAACGGGAGTTTTCACCTTGTTTATCCTTGAACTACTTGACGAAATGGGATCCGGCTGGGGCTCCCAGGTGCAGCGTGCATCTTTTCAATTTGATTCAGCTTTTGCATAACGGGAAACAAATGAATGGTTACTTTTACGTTCCCTCGCATCCACTTCCTGCTATGATTGTATGATGATTTATTAAAATGAAATACAAACATTTTTCAGCTCGCAATGTTTCGGAGAGTGCGGGAGGAACAAGAGAAACAATTTTATTTAAAGTTTTCTATTTTCCTTTCAGCATTCTTGTGCCGGAGACTCTGCTAGCTGTGTGGATTGCGGAAAACAAGTACAGGGAAAACTTTGCTATAAACCGTTGCAAACAACTCCATTCATCACAAGTGCGGAGCAGCCGCTAAATCCTCACGGCTTAACTCGGATGAAATTTAAATAAAAATGCAATTTAAATTCATAAGTTGTGTTAAAGTTAAAGAGAGAACAATATCCTTAATCGTAATAAGATTGTTTGCATTTGCACCTCCATTTCCGCCAAACCAGCTTGCTCTCCTCGCCAACTTTCGAATTCCACAAACGACCCCGGCTAATTGATTCAACGGAGGACACGGGGATGAGGATATTCTCTTCCTCTGAAACCGACTCACTTGGAAGTTGGAATGGCGGCAGTTCAACCCGTTTTGCATTGGCATCGACATCTTGGTCAAGTCAAGAAATAGAGGGTTCAGTGCAACGCGTAAATTTTTAATATTGTCTTAACTTTTTATTGACAAGCTTGATGTTGAAAATTATTTCCTTTAAACTGATTAAAGAGTGAAATTAAGTTCTTTGGAAGAATGTTTAGACCCCTCCCTCCTCAGTAAAACCACAACCCTAGGTCTCCGACCTAAATGAACGTTTTTTATTGAAGCCAAGTTTAAGCCTCTAATCAAGCTGATTTTTGTAAAAATAGAAACAGAATTTTCTTACACCTCTTAAAAGAATTATGAAAAATTTATATTTTTTCTCGCTCTATGGGCTGAAAACAGAAAAATTGAGTCATTTTGACCAGTACAAATCGATTTTCTCTCGATTAGTTTTCCTTCAAGAAACACCAAGCTAGAGCAAGTTAATTCAGTCCAGTCTGAGCAATATGAAGCTTCACATCCCGTTGATTTTCCTAGCCCTCTCTCGAATTCCAACTTCACTGGCCTTTAGAAGAATCATCAACGGCACGGAGGTTCTCACTCTGTCTGGATTTCCGTACCAAGCGATCCTATTCGTCCACGTCGGGGAAAGTTGGGAACCGTCTCGATGTGGAGCAACGCTAATTAGTGACAAATTTCTGCTCACCGCAGCACACTGCGTTACCTTGGATATTCCTCTACAAAAGGTGGTGGTTGGCATCGGAGTGAAGGACGTGGCTAACGTGAAAAATAACCCAGGCTCGCAGTGGGACGTTGTAAAAGAGGGGAATATCTTTCCTCACGATCACTACCACAAGTACCCGGCAACATACAACGACATCGCTCTCATCAAGCTCACGAAGCCGGTCAAGTTCTCAGAAATTATTCAGCCTATACCTCTAGTTCCCTACTGGAGAGCCCACACGTCCTTCTACCAGGAGACAGGGACTGTATCTGGGTACGGGCAAGTGCAGTACGGGGAGAGCTCGAAGGTGCTCCGATACGCCCAAGTCCGGATCACGCAGGGTCTCGAGTGCCAGTGGTCCCCCTCGTACCGCTTCATGACTGCCTTTTGCGCGGTTGCCATAGGGGGACAGCGACCTTCCGCAGGGGACTCTGGCAGTCCGTTGGCGTACACTTCCGCAGACGGGAACTCGCAGTTCCTGATAGGCATTTATTCTACTAGCCAGGACACTCAGGACCCAAAGGGATATCATCTCTTCACAAAGGTGGGCGATTACTTGCAGTGGATCAAAAAAATATCTAATGTCGTGCCAAAGTAAAAAATTAAATTAAAACAAAATATGTTTAAGATTAGAGATCAAGTGCAAGATTTGAATTTCGCGCAGTTTCTATTTTGGTGAGATTTTTGAAGACTAGCTCAATTAGATGTAGTATGTGAAACAACGAGTTATCCCCCTCATCGCCCTCTCTCTGGAGGAAATGAGGGTCTCATACTCTGTTTCAGAGAGACAGTCAGACGGACGGACATACATGGCAGATATAACAGTGCATTTTCAGCATTATTGGGGGCTGTTTTACGTTTATGAAAAAATTATCCTAAATTTAGCAAATCATGGAACTACAAATGACCCTATTCATGTAGAGGGACGGAGCTAAGGGGCCACCAAAGTTTCTATAGAGGAAAATTTTTAAAATTCAAATTGGGATGATATTCAATGACAAGTAAAAGTGCTGTTACTAATAATCTTGGACATCTTGAACCAGAAAAAATAAATCAAATCTAATTAAACCGAGCAAAATCGGTAATAACGCTCATGGGTGAATTTTCAAAATATTGAGAAGGGATGATGTCGTAAGTATTCAGTATATAAACTTTTTTTTCTGAATGAAGAAAATAAATAAAACAGAGGAATCATCTATTAGAGGTCAATAGAATTCAGAATATCTCAGAGTTGTTTTTCGAGAGTTACAAAATTGCGTTAGGCAGAATTTATAAGATGTCAATTCCAAACCATAACTGACGACCACCTTGTCCAAAACTGTAGAAAGGTGATTTGGAATGAATAGGTATTTGCTAAGTGTAGCTTCAATTCGAACTCCTTTACAAATTTCTTTAGGCCTCATTAGGTCAAAGGATTTAATGTTTATCGTCAATTTAAGTCGGAAAACGTCATGTAAACAGAAATTCCCAGCCAATGCAAAAACCACATCTGTCTGGGCCTCAGCCTGGTCCCCACATGGACGTACAGACATGATGAAGAGAGCACCGCAAACATTCAACAAGCTGACAAGTTGGAGAACATTTCTCTCGTACGGCAGACAAACGACACTAGCGCTGAATAAATCAAACAATCATTGACTCAACCCACAACTGCATGATCACCTGACTCGGCAGAATCGTTTCCAAGATGCAAAGTGCCAGAGATTTATTCTCGATTTGATTTTCATCCGCTTCGTTTTCCTCACATCCACACGCTGCCACCCGTGTTTTGTTTTGCGCAAAAAAATCAACCTTTTCATCCCGGGAAGCGATCAAGTTTCTTGCAATCGAGCTCTCGGAGGCGAACCCGAAAGTGCAGCTTGCACACGGAGCGCAGAGCAAGAAAAGCCATAAATCAAGTGGAGCACTTTTTTGCCGTCACAGGACTAGTTCTTCCTCGCTCATACTTATCGCCCCGGCAACTTATTGTGCTCGTTACTTTTGTGTCCCGGACGCTCTCAGTTGCCACGAATATTGTTCTCTCGAATGAAAATGTCTTGGAGCCGGCGTCGGGACGGCACTTTTTGCATGAAAAATTTATTGCTGAAATTGTTTACGTTATCGCTTTGCAATTTCCAATTGTGAAATAGCTCAGGGGAAATTTATGCAATTTTTCGCAGTTACAACACTTTTCATGGCTCATGTGAAAACTTGCGAACTACCATGATGATATCTCCGATGAAAATATTTAAAGGCTTCTCTCTTCCCTCTCGTTTCTTTTGTGGGAAAAACAATCACAAGCGGAACGACAGGTATTGAGGTTGGCTTGGTTCCCCAAGGTATGCATTGGCAGGTCAGGATTTTCGTAGAGGAGTAGGCGTTGTTAGGAGATTTTTAATTGATGAATTTCTGACTGAAAGAAATAATCAGAGGATTAATTTTACGTAGCTCTTTATCGATTCAAAAAAGTCTAAAAAAATACCAAAGAGATGATAAAAGGTATCCCAGTTCAAGTTGTCCTAAGAATCGGGTTGGTTTTCAATCAAAGGACAATTTTTCGTTTTTTCAAATCTGATCATTTGATTCGTTAACTTTCAGAATTTTGAATTTTGGAAATTGTCCTATTTTAGGAGGCCATGCAAATATCTGGAATCTTCCCAGGAGATTTTGATCCGTACTGTTCATATTTGCATTCTGAATGCAGTTGAATGAATAATTTCGTCCGCTTCTTGACATGAATTTAGCAACATCACGGCCATACCTCCTGTAAAGTCTTTTTGTGGAGCTGGCTTCCTCTCAAGTGTGATTTTAGATTAAGGAATCTCCCTGTAAAGCCTTTAATTGAGCTGGAATAACTTTTGATGAATAACACACAGACTCTCGATGTTCGATTTTTTCCAGGAGAGCAAAATAAGACGGGAGAAAAATGGATAAATGGAAAAACGGAAAAAAATCAAGTGAAGCAATTATTTAAAAGCACCCCAAGAAAAAGGATACGGCTGCTACTTAATTGGTCGTCGAATTTTCTAAGTGCTCTTTGTATAACGGTAACCGGTAAAAACTGAATGGCAATTCAGTAAACTTTTAGCTTTTTTGCCATGAGAAATTATCGCTTAAAAAATTCTCTTTAAGTCCTAACCAGGCTCTAAAGCGTCCTCCAAAACTCTAAATTCAACCCCGACTAAGCATTTGTCGTATTTGCACTCCCTCCGAATTCCCGCGACCGCGTCTAGACACCTTGCAAACAATAGAGACGTCGCTTAGCTGGCCAAACTTTCCCGCCAATAAACACCCGCCCGCGCCCTCTTCATCAGTATTACTTCTGTTGGCGGCACCGCACTCACATGCACTCCTCTTTAAAAATTATAATCGTGTCCGCGACAACAACACGATTCCAATAAATCAAAATTAATCATATTAGAAGCTACACAATTTATGCAATTTAACAACATAATGCTGCTTTCAGCCCGCTCTCCCCAATCAGATACTGCCGGTCCCGTGCCGTGTGCCGTGTGCCGAGCCGCAACAAATGTTCGCAGCGCCTGCCTCGGCTCGACTCTCGCCGTCGCCGTGTGCTGCACATCAACGAGTGGAAATTAGAAAATTTTGGGGGGCACAGACACTATTGTGCTGCTAAATTTGTTCATTCTGCGAACCGGAGTCGCGTGGAGAGAGCTTGCCTTCGCATACGCGGGATGTGCGGGGCGATTTATTAACGTTATGCACTTGGCGATTAAATTGGATATCGTAAATTTAATTTTGATACAATGCTCACTGCCATGGCGTCCGGCTTGATGCACTTGTAAGCTCAAATTGCAGTTAAGTGAGTGGGAGCAGAAGACATGTAAATCCCCCGTGTCGTGCCGGGATGCCGTAACGTTTCTAGACCATTTTAAGACAACTTTTTTGGATCCTAAAAATTCTTTCCCACTGCTTTTGGAGAAGGACTTCTTTAAAAGTTCTAAAATTTCAAAATAAAGTAGGTTGAAATTTCCCTTCAGCCCTTCTCAACATTTTTAAAATGCATTCATAATTTAATTTATTTTTGTTAGTTGAAGATGTCCAGAAGATGTGTTGAAGATTGGTAGGAGCACTTTCACCTGTCATTTTACCGGTAATTTTTGAATTTCAGTCCAATTGGAATATAAAATTTTTCTTGCATACAAACTTTGGGGGCCCCTAGCTCCGTCCCTGTACATGGTAGGTGTCACATAATTGGCTAGATTTGGCACCAACTATAACATACTAAAATTTCAGCCCAATCGGATGTAATATGAGGAGTTTTCATACAAATCTCAAACACCCCCCATTCCCTCCCTAGAAGGAATGAGGGATTTAAATTGATAACTTGCCCATCTACAAACCATGTTCAACACGATGCAAAAAACCGCAGCTCTCCAGCTCTTCTGGTTCTCGAGTTATGAAATTTCGGACAGACAGACAGACAGACGGTAATGCGGCCACAATAGTGCATTTTTTGCAAAATGCTGAAAATGCCCTAAAATGTGCGTAGCATCACGCATACTTTTCTTAATTGTCCCTAAGAAGACAAGTTATCAAAAACCCAACCCGATGTTATTCTGGTTCTCCTCAGTCCAGCTGAAAGTTTAAGACCCAACTAATTGCTGTAGGCTAAGCCCCCTAAAAATTATAAGACCTTAAATGACACATTTAGTGCGTTCGTCACTCTGATAATGGACGAAAATTAATTAAAACTTTCTGGGTCAGAAGATATCACAAGTCATAACTGATAAGAGGTTCCTTAGAGATTTCTGGGAAATTAAGATCGGTATCAGATTTCAAAAATTCGTAGATTAATATATTTTTACAAAATAATTTTAAAAGAATGAACTTTCCCTAGATTTTGGGTGATATTGAGACAATTTACTCAATTCCTGAATCGAAGAATTTTCGTTTGTAGTGTTTATGACATCGTTTATTGCGGTAGCTGACAAAGATCCCTCACACAAAATGTCAGCGGCTCACAATGAATTTTCTAAATGTGTGAAAGAGTTCTTCGAACAGGAGATTTCATTAGAGAAAACTTTCAAATCCGGGTCCCTCCATACTTGGTTTAATAGCCATTTCCAAGAAGAGCCCAACATTGTCTACAAACTTAGCCAACCTAACAATTCTTGGTACTAAACTCTCGAAAACTTCCTGGATAAGCAACAAAATTCCTGAGCCATCCCACCTTCCTGGAAAACCCCTGTTGATTTGCGCATTGTTCCGCTCCCAATGAGCCCTCGTATGTGGAGTGGATATAATCATTGTATCAAATTGGTGCAGAGGTAATTTCGGCAATTAAGGACATACGATGATTCTGATTGAAAGCATCCACGTCGATTTTGCCTCTCCCGCTTTGGGACGATGGGACTTCCGTTTGTTACATTGTGACATGGCAAACATGGAGCTAGAAATTTTAATTTATTTTTGAAGTCGCGAACAAACGGGACATAATTCCTGGTAAACAAAAATTTAATTTAATCGGGATTATCCGCCATTCAGTTCCATTCTACCACAAGCGACGAGATTGAATTGCTGGCTCTTTTTCCGACCAGTGGAAATATCCATGCCGGGTCGATGCATGCAAGGGAAGCTCAGACACAAGGTACTATATACCTAGATGTTGTATGAAGGTACATTTCTGAATATGCGATTTTTAGAATACGGGACTCTTGATGGTGAATTTTTTGGTTGAGGGTTGCATGATGAAGCAAACACGTGTTGTAAATTAGACTCGAAAATAATGTTCAGAGGCTATCAAACAGATGCTATTAAAGCCTTGAAAGTTTTTATAAAAATCGTTCCTAAATATTCCAAGTATGTTCCAAGCCCAGAGGAGTATCTAGTGTTTGTGGTTTAAAAAAAATCAATTGATAAAATTTTTTTTTGATGCCCGGTCTAGGTATTAGTTTGAGGTCGAGGAGGGAAAGTATTGGAAAAAGTTTTGCTTGCAGCCTTTTTTTCTGCCTAGTGCCAGCCAACGCGATGCTGGTGAGGCTCGGCAGCCAGAGATGAGGCTAAATTTAGATATTAATTAAACGCGTGCCAGCAAAAGCTTCGGCTTTTGCATTGTTTTGCTACACCTTCTGCCACCTCGTGCTCCGTGCGCTACTTACAGAAAGGATTAGGAGCAAATGCTCTCAACATGATTTAATTTGGGACTTAGCACTCGCTTGTAATTCAATTTTGGTGTTTTACTTTGCCAATCTTATCTAGCTAGCGCCACCTGAGTCACTGTCGGCCGCCATTTGCGCCTCGTTTTTTCACCACTCCGCCCAGGGAGGTTGCAAAGCCAAGCAAATACGGGGAGCGTTTGCCCTTTTCCTTTTCCTGCTAAAAGTAGCGAGAAGGTACCTGGAGTGAAACCTTTGCTCTGTTCTTATTTTAAGAGGAATTAAGGAACTTGTTTGCGAGTTAAGTAGGGACAATTTCATGCAAGACAAATTTTGTCAGTGGAGAGATAGGGGCTTCTTTAACTCGAATTTGATTTTGTTACAAGGTTGTTGTTGTTGCTCACCGTGCTGGCAGAAGTTTGGGGATCCCCATTTTTCCCTTTTGTGCGCCGACGGTATATTTTTCGCCCGACGACAGCCACCTTTTATCAGATCAATGGCTAAAGAAGTTTTCGTTTGCCCTTTTCCAAACTCAAGGAGACACATTTCCCTCCACCGACGACGCCAGCGTCGACGAACTAACCACGCTCGGCTAATTCCTCCTTTTAATTTCACTCCAAGCACCCCATCCTCGGTCATCAAGAGGATTTAAATTTGGGCAATTCACATTAATCCGACCCTCAAACAAACGTAACTTTTTGAAACTTTGGGTAAATATCAAATCATCGCCCATATAGGACACCTCTTGGCAAACTTGTCCTGCAAACTATCATCCTGGCTCATGACTCCATGAGAGCCCGGCCCGTTGCCCGAAACAAAACAATAATTTGATGCCGGCTTTTGGTTATGGTTTGGTCGTTTTGGCCGGAGACACTTCCTTTGCCGCTTGGCATCCGAACAACAATAGCCGAGAAATTTCCATAACAAACTCGAATTCAAATATAAATTAAAACTCCCCCTCACTTCCTCCTTTCAGGGTGCTAATGGGCAATTTTGTGCGAGATATAATCGCTCCAAATCCGCAATTTAATGGAAAATCGCTTAACCTTGCCGGCATCGGCTACTTGGACCGGGCCTGAGATACTCCCGAAGTCGCGAGCCAACTGTCCAAACACTGAGTCACACAAAACTCCGAACACGTCGGCGACGCTCAACTCAGTGGGCCAGTTTGGACGTGTCTGTCACGCGTTTTGGACGTTCTCGCCTCAGAAAAATGAAATTACTCGCCCTCATCCTGCTCCTGGTGCCTCTGGCGACCTGTGAGCTCTTCAACTTCAAGAAAGGCTTCGCCTCCAAGTACCAGGTGACTTTCAGTGCGGAGGCAAATGGCCAAAAGTACCGCCACGAAGGCAATATTTTGATCAAGAAGAACCAAAAAGGCCAGCTTGTCGGAGAAATCCAAGATGTGGACGTGGACCAGAAGCTGGCTGAGCAGAGGGAAGTCTTGGATGAGTTCCACAAAATTTTCGAAAAGACCTACATTTTTGAATTCAACGAGTTCGGCCAGATCATCTACCTCAACCAGGACCAGAAACCTCCGACCCAGCTCATTTTCGACCGCGACCTGATTAAGCGGATTCGCGATGGAGAGCGCAAGATCTCCAAGATGATCGTCGTGCCCCAGATGGAGAAGCTGTGCACGGCGGATTTCGAGGTATTGGAGAAGAGCGACCACTTTGCTGTTGCAGCCACAGTCGAAAGTGAATGCATGGGCAAACCGAGCACCATCAAGTCCCAAATCTCGTTCTCGCTGACGCTCTTCAAGGAGACATTTACCCTCCGCTCGTACATCCTCACGATTGTCCTCGAATTGATTGAAACTGGGACTAAGGAAAAGGGGAAGGAGATCATCACCTCGACGTCGACGTGGCGCGCGAAGTTCCTGGATTTTGTAGACGAGAATGAAAAACATGACGAGCTCTAGATTTTTTATTGGTGGCAATTTCATGTAGAATATTTTAACTTGTGAATAAAAGGAAGTTTTCTTTCCGGCCTTCTTGATTATTTTTCATGGTTTTTGAGGAACCAACAAAAATGCTCGCAGTCGTTTTTATTAGAAAAATGGCCTAAATGTTTCATATCGACTTTTCAACTTTTAAGCTTAAGTTATCTGAACTCCTGAAACAAAAGAAAACATACCAGACAACAGCATTGACATATCAACTCTCAGCTCCCTTTTGGGCATTTGGAACCCATTTAGTTCCCAAAATAATGACCTCAAATTGTTAAACTTCCGCTGTCCTTCCTTCCACATATACTTGACAGTTAGTTCGTCAAATTGGGTAGAAAATTGAATATTTTAGCTAGAGGTTAGCTTCTAGGAGACTTGTATGTAATTTAACTGGTTTTAAAATTTTTTATTAGGTTAAAATCAGGAGTTTAGTGCTTGGAGTGCTTGTCAGACTCATGAAGAGTTAGTGGTTCAGAGATGAACGTATCTCTGTACAAAATTCATGTTGACTCAGAACTCAAGTTGCGTAGTTCCTGGAAATTTTCACCTCCCTAGACTTGCATCAGAGTTAAGCCTGATTGCAATCAGAAAAAATATAGATGAGAGGCAAATACGAGAAAAATTATTAGAGAGCAAAATTTAATCTAAGCAAAAGCACCAGAGTTTTCTACACGTAAGCAGAATCCCAAGTGAGCTTACGGATCCACCTGGTGGTCGAAGCTCCTCTTTCAATTCCCAGCACCAAAGTATTTTTATTCCGCACCCCAGATCGATGAGGGACGGAGCGACGGAGGAGGCTGTCTGCAAAGCGTTCCCAATATAAATTCGTAATCTTCTTATTGGCGTGCTCAAGTAAGAACTCACTGGTGCATTTCATATTTCCCACAAATTGAATCCTCACAACAACATGCTTCACGTCTGTCTAGTTTGTGCGAATTACATTCCATTTCAGATTTACTTATTGAGTACAGGCACAAGGCAACTGGCTTGGCAGAAATAAAATGTGTAAGGTAAATATAGAAATCCTTCACATTTCGAGTAGTGAAGCGCACGTCTGTGGCTTTGGAGCCGAGTTTACCGTGCCTTGATTGCTTACCTTGGTCTCATCTTCTGCTCAAATCTAATCCTGAAATAAATCCTTTTCAATCGGGCCGTGAGATGGATTATGCACAAATTGATTTCGATAATCCGGGCGAGAATCGAGAAACTTCCGAGCTGAAAGCAGATTACATTAATTTACGAGCCACAAAGACACTTTACACGCCGCAATCAAGAACAGGTTCAAGGTCAGGTAGATAGGGATTACGCTTTGTCCACTTTCGCTATAAAAGAAGTCGTCTGAAGTCACCAGTCAGTTCAGTGCGAATCTTAGAACCATGAAGATCTGCTCGGTGTTTCTCCTAGGCCTCGTGGTCGCTGCCCACGGCTCCGTCTTTCGCCTCCAGCCCGGCTACGACGCCAAGTACTCCATCAGGGTCGAGATCTACCAGTTCCAGAAGAACTCCGCACTCTTCGGGGACGTCTTACTGCGCAAGCACGCCGACCACATCGACCTGCGCTGGCAGAACGAGGACATGACGGACGAGGGAGACTCGGCTGAGCGCCTGCTGCCCAAGATCCGCGCCATCAAGCAGCCCCTCAACCTCACCATCGACTCGCAGGACTACATCTACATCGACCACGAAGAGACCCGCAGTCTCTGGACCTTCCTATTCCCCTTCAACTTTGAGTCGTTCCGCACGAGCATCGAGAAGGGCGAGGGCTTCCAGAAGCCGGTCATGAAGAAGTGCGCCTTCTTCTACGACGTCAACCTCACCAACCCCGACTTCTACGAGCTCAACATGGCGGAA
Source organism: Forcipomyia taiwana (assembly GCA_963930915.1). Lineage (NCBI taxonomy): Eukaryota > Metazoa > Arthropoda > Insecta > Diptera > Ceratopogonidae > Forcipomyia > Forcipomyia taiwana. Next base: position 655,520 of record CAWVOI010000007.1, read on the forward strand.
CACGGCACCAGCTGCAAGGATATCGAGGCCAAGAGCAAGATCCTGGTCCGAAAGGAGGATTTGACGACGGAGGAGCACTTCTTCCGCCTCGAGACTGACAGCAAGCGGAACACCATCGAGGTGACAATGAAGTTCGTGGATTTCGTGAAAATCGCAGACGCATAAGGTGCCTCCCTTTTTGAAGAAAATTTATGTGATGTCAGACAGCAAGGGAAATTAATACACTTCAACCGCTGCATTTACTCTTTTCCATCACGGCAGAGCAGATTTTTATCAAATAAATTGCTTATTTAACTGATCTCGCTGTGTTTATTTATTTATGTTTAGACGTACGGAAAAAGTCGACTCGACGTGCGATGGGAAGGAAATTAAAAGGGGAGGGCGCAAATAAAACATCAGACGTTTTTTTCGTGTCCGTCCGTCTCCCTCCCGAGGAATACATATTTAATTTTGAGAAACGGTTGCATTAAAAAATCTCGTGACCTTTTGCATTTCAATGAGAGAGTCTCTGCTGCTTGTTTTCGCTGTCCCTATCTTCCACTCTTATCGCTCGTCCATTAAAAAGTTTATCGTCTGCATAAAGCAATTTAATTTTCATCAACAACATTGTCTCAGCTGTAAGTAACTCTCCTCGTAGGCAGGGATATTAAAGTTGAATTATCGCGTTAAGCGTTTTAAACTATCGCCGGAATGTCTCTTTCTCTCCATCGTCTTATCGGGACCATTCTGACGCGTCCCCAAAGTCTTAAACCCCGTCTTCTGCAGCACGGAGCGTCTTGTTGGACGTCTAGCTCTTCCCTCAGGCAGATAAGTCGGTATAAAAATTCAATTTCCTATCTGGAACGACCAATACTTTGGAAGAAAAATGTCCCGAATAAAAAGAATCCCGAAGCCAGCAGCGAGCAGAGCTGCCCGGGAGTCGTTGGGTGGAATGCAATTTCTGTATATTTCCTCTCCAGCACACAACAAAGCCGTAGCCAATCCCATGGGTGTTCCCATAAATCTCTCATTCGGAGTTCTGCTGCTCTCCTCTAAATGACTATATGGGATGTATTTTCATTTACATTTACATACACGCCGGGCTCGGGAGCGGAGACGGGGAGTCAGTATGTTGCGGCTTAAATCAATGCTATTATTGCTTGGAAATTGCACGGGTTGCACTGTTTACATTTGGCCTCCGCAAGTTTGTACACGCTTATATGCGATCGAAAATCCATCACTGGGAGATTAAATTGGTCGAGCATGAAATATTTATGTGTGTTGAAAACGCTGACCAGGACCGGGAACCAGGATTTGGCATGCCAGAGCGTACGTTTCCTCCGACTCACCTCATTTCGTGTTCGTATTTCGTTTTGCCATAAATGGGTCATTCTTTCCGTAATCCCCCATGTTCCTCTGAATATGCAAATCGGGGATCTGTCTGCCTTCGAAGACGCTACTGTCTTTCCCCGATTTTATTTTGGTGAAAAAACCCTTGCCAACTTTTTTGTAATTTTGCGGGCAAAAATTTTCTCGTTAAATTCTCAGGGTTATCAGCAATGTTGTTGTTATTCCCACCGTATTTCTGTATAAAGCTTTTCAAGCAATTTTTATGTCATGATTTTTTTTAAATAAAAATAAAGTGAAAATTACAACAACAATGTGAAATCTCATTGACTTGAGTTTTCAAGCTCGACGCGGCCGTGTGAAATAAAGCACACAAATTAATGGCTGAAGTCAAGCTGCAGGTTGAATGAAGGATGATAAAGAAAACTCTTGGACATTACAATAACAATGCTGATGAGGCCTAATGAGGCCAACTATTTAAAACAGAAAATTGCCTCAGCAATATTTTTCATGTCTTTTCGATACGATTTTAAAATTTTCCTTTACCTCAAACAGGATTTCTAGTCTATTAAAATATAGGACAATATTAAAATGGGCGTGCTGAAGCCCTAGAAAAATTTTGCCTACCGACATAAAAGGTTATTGAGCCGCTCTGATATTCAATCTAAAAATTATTTCAATAACAATTTTTCTCAAACCGCGAAAGAGGGTTAAAGCCTGCAAACGGAAGCAGACTGTACCTCGGTTGATTGGCAAGTCATTGCAATTGTGGGTCTGGGCGTCTGCAAAGCGAATTTCGGTCAACCTGGTATCCATGTAATCGGGATCTTATGATATTATTATCTCCCACAAATTTGTGTACATTTCAAGCTATAAGATAGGCAGGATTGGATTGGGTTGCATACATGCCGAAGAGCTGGTTGGTATGTAGGTAGGGAGGAACAGAGATGCGATCCATTATGATGCTCCATCATGCCGGAAATATTGAGTAAACACAAACTTGTAATGGATATCCTCAATACAATGAGAGCATTCATGTTGAATATCGATCGAGTTGCCGTAAAAGTGGTAAATATGAATTCCGAGTCGAGTTTGATGTGAGTTTTGGCGTCTTTGCAATCGCACTCAAAGAACCGGGAGCGCACATGAAAAACTTTTCATACTTGAATTTTAATGACGTGAGACTGTCTGCGTTGCCGAAGCCAAACCTAACGAAGCCCTTGTACTTCATTCGCTGTTCAAATTATGTGAACGATAATAATTATTTTAATGCGATGAAAGGCTGCAGCCACGTTGGTGGAGGGGTGGAGGCTGCGAGTCGTTGTGAAAGGAGCTGTTTCGGGAACAATCGAAGCTGATTCGAGGGAAGTGAGCAAGCGAGCATGAATTTTCCGAGTGAGTGGCGTCACCGAGCTGAGTCAACTTGTAATCGAGTAGAACTCAGTGGGCAAAGGAAGCACGGCAGTAGCAGAGACAGAGAGGCAGGACCTCCCTGAGAAGGTGGGGAGATCTCTCATCTTGTAATGAGGTGGACTTGAGTGGGGGAAACATTTATGGTCATCAGAAGAAATTGAGGGAGCAACATTACCTCGCCAGAATTTGCAACATGAAGTGACTTTTTTGTGGCAAATTTTTCATCAGGCAAAGTTATTATGGCCCAACTAGGTATGAAGCAAGAACTTAACCCGCACAAGCGATTTTCACCTTAAAAGGACTCGAAAATTAAGAAGAAAAAGAATTCTGGTTACGTCCCTGATCTGAAGTTTGAACAACAAAAATCACGAGCGCCTGGCCCCTTCCATCAATCAGCCATCAGCTGCGTTTTATTACGATTTGGCTTCGGGACGACCGCCAAGATTAGCCGTCTACTTTTGCCCAAACGCCGAAATCTGCCACAGTTTAATTTGTTTTTAAGTCTCTCCACTCTCGGCCCGCCATTCCGTCTGCTCCCCTTGTTTTTCACTTAAACACGACAGCAACAACGACCATTATTGGCGGCTCTCGGTCCCCTCCGTTCCACTTTAAAATTCACTCCGCGCCGAGTCTGTCCAAAGAAGATTTCGATACACAATAACAATATCGAGCTGGTACTTTGAGCGGCGGAGAGTTCCATGGAAAACGGAAAAATATTATTACAAATTAGGTCTCGCGAGCGCCCGCGAGCGCTCAAGACGAGCGAGATGTTGACAAACAAAGGAGTCGGGAGAATTATCGAGTCAGGCGTGAATATTAGAATATTATGCAAGTTACGCGATTTGACACACTCTGGTGAACTCCGTGTGGTTTGAGTGTGCCCTGGAACATCAGAAGGTGACGTGCGCAGGGACGAAATCAAATTAAGTACAACTCTGGGGGAAGGCGCATATCAAGGCAATGTCAAAAGATTATTTTATTCTTCGTCTACTTTATTGTATTAGGCGGGATTGAGGTGTTTTTGTCTTCCGATGTGTCTCTCGAGATTTGTTGATTTACAACTTTCCCCGCAGCCTCCAGCAGCATTAATGAATCAAGGACGCACACAAAGGCAGTCTTTTCTCCGCTCCTCTCTCTCTTCAACGTCGTAATTAGACAGCTTCGCGTCCTTAATGCCTCGTGTCACGAGAGGAGGCAGGAGGCACTTTCCCTCCGTGGGACACGACAAGATGCGAGTTGGCGAGGGGAAACGGAGAAATTAATTTTGATAAACCAGCTTGTTCAGATGCCAATCAGATTTGACACTTGTGACAGTTCCGCCCATCACCTATCAGGACCACAAGTGCACGAGATACGATCCCCGAGCTCTGGTATTACTTTCCGCAAACCTCTAACGGCACTTCCAAGCTTTTCTCGATTTCAATTAAACATCGGAATTACTTTTTGACATCGTAATTGGGAACGGAATTTTTAATTCATTTCCAATTTAATCGTCATGCCGTAATACATATAAGCGAACGAGTGTAAATCAATTGCGTTGTAAAATAGTGCTAGAATTACTGATATGATGCCGTTGCAGGAGCCCGGACGTAGGGTTAGCAAGGTAGTCTAATTGATGAGTTCTCAAATTGCCATGAACTTTTTCTTTTACAAAGAATAGCAAATTTATTTTTACCAACGAATTACCTAGACACCCAGATCGAAAAGGTTGGGATATTGGTTTCAAAAATTGGATTAACTTTGTTTCTCTTAAAAAATTGCACAACTCTTTTACTGCAGACAATTTGTCCCTAAGTTCTACCGTTCTCGAGATAATAGTCCTCAATAGCTGACTAACTAACTGGGTGAGAACAACTAGCCCACCGTTCAAGCTTGTGAGCTGATTTCTTTTTTGTTTTGTTCATTTTTGTCGAAAAATTGTCCAAAAAGAGGGGTTAGAAGGAAAATCAACAATCTCTCTAAAAAATTAATTTTTTTAAAATTAACCTTTTCCATAGAATAGCGTAGAGTCACCGAGTTATGTTAGAGTAGGTTACACTATTTGATATAGAGATCAAATATCAAAGGGATTCTCTTGATCGAGTTAACTTTTCGAGAAAATTGGATTAAAATGTGTGGAAAAGCCAACCTTGAAAATTCGGAATTTGTGGAAAATGTTTCGTTCAAATCAGAGGATAAAAGGTATTTTATCCGAAATCCTTTCCAAATTTATTTTCATATTTTACTCCCCACTCCAGGACTGGGCTTGCAAATGAACCTCCAACCCTAATAGTAGCTTAAAAATAATTTTCAAATTAAATACCATTGGACAGTGTCCGCGATAAACCTCTGGGAGGCCCGCTGATACCCATTTAGAGCGAGCATGTGGCACAAAGAATATTAAAATTAACACTGGAATTGAAATTTCAATAATAAATATCAGTTTGCGCGAGAAAATGCATGAATTATGCACAGCAATGGTCGAAATATATTTTTATTTGATTAAGCCCGAAATTGTTTCTAAACGATTGAACCATAAATAATCCCATGAAAGTTTAATATCGATATGGCTTTTATGCAACAAAGACTTAATTCGTGGACGAGACGAGAGACGAGCGCCGACGTGACGGGCAATGAAATGGGAGGCGAGGAGGAAGCAGGTGCTGATTGCGCGCTCGCGAGAATTCCTTGCATTATTGTCACTCTATTGAACGGGCTCTTGTGGACTTTTTCTCTGAGTGTATATTTGTCATCCGTAAAGTTTATTCACGAATTGTTGGCGTGTTTTCCTCTGGCGCAATCTTTCTTTCCGCGCCGCCTTCAGAAAAATGGGAAAAACTTTTAATCCATTTTTAATATGAAAACTTTTCGCTTCATGGCACTTTCTTCTTAACATTTGACAGATGGCGGGATTGTAAAAGTTATTCTAGTTCAATGTAATAACGAATGAATGGTCTATTCCCATTCTCCGACCCAGGTCCGAGCTACAGTTACAAAGCCGTATTTTTCAATCTCGGAGCACGCTGAAGAGTGTCACTTGCTTTGATCCCCAGCCCTTTGACGGCTCGAGCAGAATTTCATTTCCTTGCAATTTCTCACAAGTGGTACTTGAGCCGCGTAAAAATTAATTACCGCCCTCATCGCACCTCCGGGTGCTCCTCCAGCTGCACCTCGAGACGCGTTGGGGCAAAGACTCGCGCTGAAAAATGTTCTCTCTGTCTTGATGCCTCTCGAGTGTCGCTCACTTTTCGCTTCCGTTGAAAGTTTCACCCGACAAAGGAAGATCAAAAGTAGCTTGAGTGTTGACTGCTCTCGCATGAATCACTCCGCACTCGACATCACATGAGCTCACGTCCGGGTTCTTTTGCGATAAAGCTTCCCTCCCTATAAGAGCCTGCAGCCACGGAGCGCTGTGATTAGTAACACTTGAGAATTCCACTCCACAGCACGATGACTCGGGGTGTAATCTTGCTGCTTCTTGTGGCGCTCTCCTGCAGCGTTCTGGGTTACTCGGAAGCGGAACCCGGGGAATGCAGCATCGAAGTGACGGTCACGACTCCCAAGAAGCCTCCCTGTTTCCTCTCTCACAAGGTTCTCCACAAGTCCTATTCGCTAGGAAGACGCTTTCCTGGTAAGTCTCAACTGGACCCGTAGTCCCAAAGTTGTTGTTGTATTTTTGAGAAATCAAGTTGGTGTGCTTAATTTTTCTAATTAAAAAAGTTATTTCCCAAAATTACAACAACAATTGTGGTCTCAGCTCGTGACTTTTTGAGTCACCTAACGCCTCACTCTTAGGAGACAAGCTGCTGCAGACCATGAGATTTAAGCAGACCTTCAAGAAAGCCGTGGACGTCAGGGCTGACGTCAGGTACCACGGACACCAGATACACTACGTGGATATACACGTTCTCCAGACGTCTCCTCTTGGGAAGGCGATAATCGTGAGCGGCGGACTGTACCAGAGCCACATCGACGTGGCCATCTACGCCTTCAAAACGACCGAGATAAACTACAATGTGACGTTCTACGGGCCATAAAGAGTATAAACGCAAAGGCTCTCTTAATTCAATTACGTCCAAAGCGATCGCCATCGGCAAATCCCTCAATTAAAACTTTTATCCGTCCTCCACTCCCTCCTCTAATCCCGAATTCTTCGAAAACTTGAACAATTTGTGCGTAATCAAGCCGACGCGTCATCCCAGTCTGTTGCAATCCTTCCCCAATTAACCCCCGGCCATCCAGTTTATAATTACATCATTGCGGTGTGTCGTTTGCAAAATTGATATAAATTTATGTGATTTCCCGTCCTCGCCTGGTCGTCCTACTCGAATTATCGTAAGTCACGAGAGAGACAGTGTGTTAGTCACCCCTTCCGTCCCTCGTCATTCGATTGTATTTTTAATAGAGATATAAAGCAGAAGGATAGAGGAACTGGACGAGGATTTCTGACAAAGGATTGATCAATCAAGGAAACAAGGTGTTCTAGTTTTAGTTCTCTGTTAGCGCTGGAAGTTAGAAAGAAACAAGAGTTCCTTTTTGGCCCTAAATAATCAAAAAAATCAACAGAATTGTAATTTGACTTGAAAAGTTCAAATCAATTAAAAAGAAAACTAAAAATAGACTTTCTAAAAATAATCGGTGACTTGCTAATTTTTTTCTTCAGTTTTTATAACTAATTTTTTAGTGTTTTGCCACCAAAGAGCCTTGCAAAAAATGGTCTTTCCGATTTCTGCACCACTTGTTTTATTTTATTGAGCTATTTTGTTGTTTCTTCAGTGTATTTTTAAATAGTATGAAATTAAAAGTCACATGTTAATAATTTTTAACGTGGAAACTATGGTAAGAACAGCTTAAATAAATATCATACGGCGTAAATTGGGCTTGGATATTGTTGTGTGACGAGTTCAAAAGTTAAGTCCTGACAAACGAAAAAAAAAATCTACAATTACTTTAACCATCCTTGAAAACTAGTTCAGTACCCCGTTATTTTCGATTCAAAAGAGCTTCATTTTTAAAAAGCATTGGTAACCTAAACTTTCTAGAAATCGCTTCTCTATGATATTTTTACACGTCCCAGCGCTCTCCAGAAATTCAATTTCACTCATCTCCTCGTCAGAAATTCATTCGAAAGCCCTCCAACATGATTGATTGACTTATGACCGGTTTATCTGCACCCCTCCGGTTAGTTGAGACGCATTTGAATATCAAAAGACAAAGCTAAACTTAAATTAAAACCATGCGGCTTGCCTTCGTCCCTGTGTGATCCGTGCCATGTTCGAGCAGAAGAGAGAGACACGAGTGTGGTCACCGATTCTGACATCAGAGGGAGGTTTTGCATGAAGAGCTGCGTCAAAAAGGTACGAAGGGAGGCGACGGAGCCGGCACATCAAAACAAAATCCCATTTGAGGTTTAAGTGTAACTCGCCAGCCTTCCCTGAACATTAATTGGGCTGTAATTCATGATGTAGATTGCCGACCACTTGAACAATCTGCTGTTTAGCGGTCGTGTCTTCATTTCATCCAGAATATGCGACACCGAGAGGCAGTTGGGAGTGCGAGAGGGAGCAAGCAAACAGACAAAATCTAATTTAAATTCAGCACTTTGTTTGAGTACATGTACACTTCCCACATGACCATTTTGGATTTTCGCACAGCTAATATTGCTTTTGCGAGTCAAACTCCTCCTCGTCAACGCAGGCAAATGGATGTTTGGAGTCTAAACTGTCATTAAACTGTTCAAACGAGGTTTAGAGCGGCTTCGGTGTTTGGATTGAGGTCGCTTTTGCACCTTCAGTTTCACCTTCTGAAGCGTGACGGCTCGATGAGGAAGCTTTCTAGGGCTATCAGAACTTCGAGCATAAAAATTTCTCAGGTCGGTCGCTCTTTTCATGGAGTGGACAAACAGAGCAAAATTTTCAGCCAATTTTCGTGGAAGTCTGGATTTGAGACCTACTTGGATCGAAAAAAAACCTCCCAAAGTACTTAAGTCCGGAGGCTCCGGTGACTGTTTCTAGGGGTCCTTCTTGTGATTTTCACCAAAGATGGGAGTTCTAGCCCCCGTACTTTGGGAGCTAGATAAAATCAAATCTTGGTGAAATTTTCAAATACAAAAATTTCAAAAAAAATCGATTTTTTCTAGCTCCCAAAGTACGGGGGTTAGAGCTCCCATCTTTGGTGACGATCACTAAAGGGACCCTTTAAAACAGCCACCAAGAGATGAGCCTCCGGACTTAAGTACTTTGGGAGATCCGAGGGATCTCAAATCCAGACTTCCACGAAAATTGGCTGAAAATTTTGCTCAGTTTGTCCACTCCATAAGAGAAGCGGACGACCTGAAAAATTTCCATGCTCGAAGTATCAGAAGCGTTACTTGAGTTCGTTGAACAGAGTTGAAGCTGGTTAAACCCCAAGACTAGAGCTGTTTGAACAGTTGCTCGTGAAGTGGCATACCGAGTATTTTCAGTCATAGGCCGCATAGCACAGCTCAGAGAGAGCGATGAACTTCTGAAGGCACAATTTGGGAGTTATGAACTTTTTCACGTTTTCTTTAAATATTGCCTTCTTCTTAGTTTAAGAAATACGGTAAGTTTCTTAGGTAGATTTTTTTTCAATTTTTTATCCTTTAAAAGGTTCAAATTTCAAAAAAGCAGTGCTAAATTTACACTTTTGGAGCATGGTTTGACCTTCATGGTAGAATGACCTATTTTCAACTCCGTCCCTTGAACTGGTGGTGTGGTGGTAACGCAAGGTTTATTGGAAAACTATGTAGGATTAGGTGGATTAGCAGTTACTCAAATATCAGACATGTCAATAAGTAGCATGGAAAAAATACTGAACAATATCCAAATCCACCCTTCGAGCATGAAAACTCTATTTTCGATTTTCTTAGGCACCAGGACTAGATCAAATAAAACTATTGTTAGACCGTTTTGCGAGTTGATCCTGCTATCAAAAGACGCGCATTTTGATTCCGCGTCTTTTAGGATATAAATCGTCCGAAACAAACTCCTTTTCACCTTAAAATCTTGAATCTTAGGTTCCAGTGTGAGGCGAATTCAGAAATTAGGAAATTTTGGGAAAACTCTTTCTAAAGCCCAAAGGCTTTAGCCCTAAGGCCGTAAGGGTGATTCTAATTTTGATTATAAACTGTCAAATTTCGATTTGATCCAGTCATGGGCACAATCGGTGCCCAAGATGTTCTAACCGCGACTTCCATACAAAAATGCGATGATGTCGCCCCCATATGTGGGGTCGAAATCGTAAATTAGTTTTCATACTGGAAGAATCCACCTCATTCGAATTTTCAAAACCAAGATCATCTACTTCTTCTTTCAATCAATCTTTAGCGCCTGGTGGTGGGAAGCGGAATGTGCAAGACCCTCTGCACTGGTTTTTGGTCTATCAAGGTCTCAATACCCTGTTAGAATACAATGGATAAGTAGGACGCCTGTAAGAAGTTCTTAATAAGAAAAGAAAATTAGCTATGAAAAGTGAATCTCAAAACCTCACTATAAACTGAAGGCACTTAGCCTTTACTCAGTAGACAACTTGGCTGTTTAGACATGTGGTTTTAAAAAAAATTAGTTTTGGGACAACCATATTATTTCCATAAAATTTGGTATATTGTTATCATTGCGAAGCCTGATATCTACTAATCCATAGCAACTGTCTAATCAAGCGCAATCAAGACGGAGGGTCGAGAAAGGTTGCATAAACTGATTTTGTGACATTTTATTTCAATCAAGTTCAACAACAATAACAATTTTATGTAGTGGATACATAAGAAACACACTATATTGCAATATCAAGGCAACGAATGTCAGAATTATGTAAAAATAGAATGCTCGCGACCTTATTGTCTATACTTTTGTACCCTTTTGATTGCCTGCTCGAAAATCTCTTTACCTTACGTCCTAGTTTATTGTCTCAGTTTGTCTTTTTCGCGGGTTTCTTCTTGCCAGCCTTGGGCTGTTTCTTGGAAGGGTAGATAAGGAAGAGGGAGAGCTGCACCAAGCTTATTGCACTAGCTGCTACGTTCTGGACGATCATGAAGTCATCGTTTAAGGCAATGCCGTAGGTCAGCCACGAGAGCGAGACCAGCGTTCCGGCGAAAATAATGGGGAAGGGGAGACCCTCGGTGCTCTGGTCCCGGACGATGCGGGGCAAGTCCAGCAGGGGGGAGCCGATGAGGCTGAGCAGCATGACCGTCAAAATGATCCCGAAGCGGAACACGACGACCTTTGGATCCTCGTACTGCGCGTAGGCGATGAGGCCGGCCGCCAGAGCACCTCCAAGGCCGAACTTGCCCCACACCTTGCCCTTCTCCGCGTTGGGTGTGTAGAAGTAGTAGATCAGGGAGTAAACTACTGATAAGGCGAAACCGATAAGGTTCACTTTTACGGTTGCATCATCGCCGATGAAGATCCCGAACTGAATAAAAACGGCGCTCAGGACCGCTCCCCCGAGGAAGGGGATGAGGGGGAAGCCCTTGGACGAGCCGCTCTTGCGGATGTCGTTGCAGAGGAAGGCTCCCGAGAAGAACTGCAGCACCGTCACGACTCCTAAAAACTCGACAGTCACCATTACTTTGCGATTTCCGCGTTCTCTCACCTGCAACGGCCCCGATCCTGTCCTTGTGCGGGAGCAGCACCTTTGAGAGGGGAGCGAGAAGCTTCATATTGCACAAATAATAATCAAAAGGCAACGGGGAATGTAAGTTTCGACGGTGGTAAACTTATACCAGAATCAATTTGAGTCAATCCAACCCTTCCGCACGAGAATCGCTTCCGAAGTGCTTCCGAAGCAGCTGAACTCGTTCAAGGCAGCCGTTAAAAAATCACGTTTGTCGGCTACTTGATTATGTACATATTTGCTCAGTAAACAATAACCTGGCTTTTACGAGCCGAAGTGACTTCCTGGACTGGCTCATTGTGTCACGCTGGTCATTTAATTCTGAACACGCGTAAATGATGCAACTTGCTGGCTGATTAGTTTGATTGCATCTCTCGAGCTGCAGTGCTGCACATTTTCTGCAATTTGAAACCGAATGTGTAACACTGGGGAAATGGGTATTCGTGCTCGTATGCAACTCAAAATTGCTATTATGATGTAAATTTACGCAATCGTCGTCCGTAGAAATGAGCTAGAAAGTACACATTTGATAATATTTGTTTTGGTCTTCACTTCGCTTCCAAATCCATCGTTTGGATTGGCTTGTCCAGAAATACTTTCTCCAAGTAAAAAGAAAATTATGGACCAAGAGGAGCTTCAGTTCAACTTATTTAAAAGGTCTAATAAAAAGTTTTCATGGACTCTCTTAAGGGAATAATTTCTAGAATTTCTAAATTTTTAATAGAACTTCAAAGCAAATTTTTCTTAAAATCCCATTTAGACTGCATAAAACCCTAGTTTCAGGGATAATCCCGGAAATTGAGGATGTATGATTTTATAAAATTTTATGTAGGCAACAGATAGTTAGAGGACTAGTGGCTACAAAGGTGTTTCTTCCTGTACTCTCTTCTAAGTAAGGAATCTTAACTGGCCTGATAGTAGACCAAAGAGAAAAAGATGGAAAATTAAAGCTCTTTCTAAAATTACTCAGATTCTCAGAGACGTTCTCAAAGGGGTTTTTAAAACTAAACCTGAAATAGAAAACAAACAATAAAATAATGGGTTTCGAAAATCAAATAAAAACAGCCTGGTTTACTTGCCCAGTGAAGAGGAAATAATGGCTTGTTTTTCATCAGGAAAAATGGGTGACGAACGAAACCAGCTGCAACCAATCTCGGCAGTCGATCGTCGCGTACACATAGCTGGCGATTACCGTGCTCATGGTTAATTGTTTGTGACAAGACATTTATCAATATGCTGTTCACGAGAGGCGGTAGAGTCGAAGTCGAAGCGGAAGGAACGATATCATTTCTCCATTTCAGCTATGGATTCCGTACGCGTGCACTTTCTTGCATTCGCAATGTCAAGAGTGGCCGAGATGCGCCTCGACCACGGCCGCGAGGAGAGCGGAGAAAATTGCGGAACCGCGACCACGCTGCATATCCAATTTGGAGTCGTTTCAGTTATTGAATTAATTCACGCTAAACCGCTTTTTGCCATCTGCCGCGCCTCCCTGTCCGTCTTTTCCTCGCTTATGATGCAACTGGAGCCGCAATTTGCATACAATGCATTGTACTAATTTCATCGACAATTAACAAATTACTCTCTTCCATATCGCCGTTCTTGCGGAGCTACAATGTGCATGAAAGAGGTGAAATTGCATGCACCAGAGTGTTTGCGTCTGGGCCCCGTAAACCGGCTCGTGTATGCGGTGCACGGCGTAGTCAAGGTGAAAGAAAGAAGGAAGAGAGAAAGAGATGTGTGGGCTGGCGTGGCGCTGCAGCTCGGTGCAGCTTTAATAACTATTTCCCAGCCACTTTTCGCCTCAAAGATGTGCTGCTCGCGGTCGCGATAAGTCGAAAAGTGGAAAAGTGCAGTCGTGGACGGAGTGAGGAAGAAATTTGGAGGTCTCGCAGCCAATGTAATGGACTGTATAATCAAGATATCAGATCCGTGCCTAATAATTACATAATTAAAATATTAAACGTTGATGAAGTGGTCTCTGGAGGAGCAGTAATCAAGAGATTCGGTAAAAAATGAAGCTGCTGAAGCTAATGCTGATGTTCGTAAGTGTCCTTCACGTGGATTAGAGCCAGATCAGAGTCAGTGATGCGCATTGTAGGTCGCGGTCAGTGTGGGGAAGTGCGGGTCAGAGCCCGCAGCGGTGGTAGAGGAGGTGCAGGAAGCCTTCTCACCCGAACGGATACTCATGGATATTGTCCAGTTCCCGAAGGTGAGTATCTTGTCTCGTTTTTCTCGCGACCAGAGGAGTAACTCAGAGGGAAGGAGTGGTGCACCGGGAGATTTTATCGATTTTTTCGTGGGCACGTTTTCCGAGTTTTTTTAAACCTCTTAGGACCATTTTTTTTACAAAAAAATGAGACGGCTACTTCATCGATTTGGAGGAGTTTTTTTGTAAAGCCAGAAATGGATCAATTTTCTTACACATTAACCCATCTCCGTTCGATGGTGCAAATATTGAAATAATTTCCTATAACAGCGACTCATCAGACTTTTAACTAAAATATTTGGCTTAAGGGCATTGGCCAGGGTCAGAGGCCTACTGCGATAATTTCGAAAAAACTACTTTAAAACTCACTTTTTCAAAAAATTGTTATTTGTTACATAAAATTTGAAATATTTAGTAAAATTAACTAGTATTGTTGATAAGTCAAAAAAATGAAAAAATAATTGGAGGGAATTTGAGGTTTTTTGCCGAAAATTTTCATCTGTTCCTCTGAAGGGGTCTTAGAAGGTATAGGAAAGTTGCTTTTATTAAAAAAAAAGTCTCAGTTAAACCATTGGCTATTAAAAAATAAGGGGAATAAATAAATAAAAAAATCTGACGAAAATGTGTTAAAAATTTGTTTCACTCTCTCTCAAAATTAAAACTATTTTATCCAATGTGACAAAAATAAACTGAACTTGGTTTTTATTGAGAGTCTATTGAAAAATTTAAATTAGCAGGGTCTACAGTAAGTTTCTCAAGAGTTAAATAAATAAAATTAAATAAATTTAGATTAGATTCTAAAACGGAAGAGGCATATTATCAAACTTTTTGGGAGTCACTAAGAAAAACTGGACCCATCTATTTACGCCTATGCTCGCAACTCCTCTTGTATTTCCGCAGAATATGAAGACCTACCTGTCGCGGTTCCGACGCCACAACGCCGAAGACACGGCCACCTCCATGGACAGCTACATAGAGGCCTACAAGCTCACGCACGAGCAGTACCAGAGCCAGCTGGAGGACGACAGCAGCAAGATCTCCAAGGAGAACCAGGAGATCATCCTGAACAGGACTCGTCGGGATGCCAAGGCTGTGCCCCCTCCCGAGAAGGACTTTATCAAGTTCGAGCTCTCGGACGCCATCCACCCCGACAACGAGACGGTTCATCACCGCAAGACCTCGGGCAAGCACCTGCGTCTACCCTTCGAGATCTCCGACACCCACGTCGTGTTCGGCAACAAGACCGAGGAGGTCTCCAAGCCCGATCTGACGGACCTTACGACTCCCAAGAACGAGGAAGCGACCACTGAGGCAGAGAAAACGCGGAAACGGCGACGCGGAAGACGCGTCCGGAAGCAGAGTGGAGGCAACAAGACCAAGAGGTTCGCGCCAGAGGAGGAGGAGATGGTCGTGAGCGAGACGCGGTCCGTCAAAATCATCTCTCCTGCGCCCCTCAAGACGCAGAATGGCGAGCTTCCACCCGCCATTTCGAAGGCCATCAACCTGCTCATGAGCCAGAAGAGCACAAAGCCGAGGACCGTAAAGATCGTGAGAGCTCCCAAGAGCGCCAAGTCGTACTCTGAGAAGGTGGAGGCCAAGGAGAGCGTCAAGAACAACGTCGTGCGCGAGATCGAGGACGACTGGAAGCCCATCTCTGAGGTGAGTCTGGGCCGCTACCCCGCAGTGAACTCGGACAACGCACCCGACTACCTGACGTTCGTGCCCATCAAGGGGTACAAGCCCGTCTCGTACGGCAAGCCGCCCCCCGTCAAGACCTCCACCCCCTCTCCCACCCCCCAGTCCTTCTACACCAGCTACGTGCCCATGCCCCAGATTCAGTACATAATCAAGGAGGTGCCCGTTCCCGTGCACGTGCCGCAGTACTCGGACCTGTACTCCCCGACAGCAGCGCCCCCTACGGACTCCTACCAGAAGCTCGTGACCTCCTCGGACTCGTACCAGAAGCTCGTGACCCCTTCGGACTCTTACCAGAAGCTCGTGACTTCCTCGGACTCATACCTGAAGCACGTGACCCCTTCGTCCGTAAGCAAGACCGTCGTAAGCCACGTCACTGCCAAGCCTTTCGACTACAAGCTGGAGGCCCTCACGAACCTCATAGGGAAGGACCCCACATCGCAGCTCAAGGGGCTCAACGAGATCCTCGAGAACGACAAGAAGGCCCTCCGACCCGAGGACAGCAAGTCTCCCATTCTCTTCCACCCCTCCGGAGTCGCCCTTCCTGCGCCCCTCACGAGACTCAACATCAAGGTAATCGATATATTTTATTGAAGGTGGAACTTGGTAATTTTTTGATATTTTAATTTTGTGTAAATTTTACTTCAATTTTACGACCTTCAGTTACTGACCTTCAGGAGACTTCTAAAATATAATTAAATCTTAAAACTGTTTTTCCTTGAATCACTAGTTCCTGCCTCATTGGTTCATGGAAGGTTTTGCCTACAAACCGAGTTTATTAGACTGATTGGGGTCTTTAAATTTTCTTCAAAAAATTTAATAAAATGAATAAAATAAAACCCAAGTCAACAGGGAAGGTCTCTCATAGAAAAAAAAGTTTCATTAGAAGGCTTGGTTAATTTACTAAATTTATTACGTATCAAGGTCTTGGAACTGCCTGAAGACTCGAAGAAAACGGAGCCCATCTCCCTTGACGAGTTCAATCGGCTGTACGGTGGGGAATCGGGAATCAAGCTGCCCACGGACAAGTTTACGCAGCCCAAGCCCTTCACGCCCATCGAGGAGGCCCACGTGGAGTACGAGATCCGGTACCCGAAGATCTCTAAGACACCTGCCGTCTCGTTTGTAACCGCCAAGCCGCAAGTGACCGTCACCCCCGCAGCCACCCTCGTCCAGCATCACGATCACTCACTCGGTGGACTCACCAAAGGCTACGTCTCGGAAGATGGATCGGATGTGAGTATAACCACTTCCTCCCGTCTTTATCGCGACTAACGAATTGCCGCTATTATGAGCTCTTTTTGCCCCGGTCAAGTTCGCCCCGGTGGGAGATGAGCACAGTGTTTTCTCACGACGCGCGTGCTAATTGAATTCGCTACAGTGAAAAATGGCACCAGTAGCGTCTGCCTTCACCTTCCTCGGCCATTTGATCGCCGATCTGTGCAAATTTCGTGTCATTTATCATCTCTTGTTAGGCGTCCATTGAGCTCGGCGCACGATCTTCCGAGGGTTCGGCCAATCTCTCTTGTGAAGCGGGTGATTTATCACTTTTGGCAAGTTTAGAGGCTCATCCTTTAGCCCACTTTGTTTTTGTGGCCTATTGACATTTGGAAACGGTGTAGGCTATTTTTAAGTTCCTCTTCGAAGAAAAAACTGAACTCGAGCTCGGAAGCTTTCAAGTAATTTTCAAACTCTTATGTATATCAAATAAGAGCTGATTTTTTGGCTAAATAAAAATTTGCTACTTCAAAATTTCAAAAAATAATTATAAAATAAAAAAATCAAATTAGAATATACTCGTAGAATTTAGAGAAAGAGAGAACAAATAAACTCACAAAAACGATTTTAAGATAATCATTACGAAAGAAAATTTTCTAAGAGAGCCATAAACAAGTCCTGAAATGTAGTCTCTACTCAAACCCGCTTCCGGTATCAACGAACCTGATCTCTGACTTTTGACTCTGAAATACCGGATCTCGGTTCCGAGTTCCGACGCCAGAAAGTGCGTCCATACTCCATGGCAGTCCAGTAACTCGCTGGCTAATTACAAAATCGAATCATAAACATTCGAGAGAAGATTATCTGAGCGATAAAATCGAATTTTAATTAACTTTTCAAACACATAAACAGTCCGTGAACCTGTCAATTGGACTCATGCATTATGGTGCGTTACATCAGCCGACATTACCGCGCTTTGGACTCTATTAGATCGTCTACCTGATCATTAACTCGATATTATATCATTAATCGTTTACACTGCGGTTCCGCTGTTGGCAAGAGCATATGCAGGTTTTTCTGCACACCGCGCTTTTCTCACCATCCAGGTCGGCCTCGTCTCTCGTGCAAACATGTTAATCAGCAATGATCACGCGGCGCGCACTCTTCTTCGTCTTCTTTTTCGCAAAACTGCAGTCGCAACTGCAACTCCGACTGCATCCGAGAGTGAAAGTTGTTTTATAGATCTGTGTTTTCGTTTCCGTTTTCACCAAATACGTCCCACTCCGCTGCTGGCATTGACTTTGACCACATGTCAAATTTTCTCTCTCATTCAATTCGGAAAATTAAGCACAAATGAGTCTGATGTGTCCGTCTGTCTATCCGTTTGAGTCGCAAAAGCTTGCAATATGGCAAGACCTAGGGAACTTAAGTTTGAAAATATGTCAGAGACGAAAATTTAATTAAATTGGAAAAATTACTGTTCTTAGTCCTTCTAAAAGACAACTAAGAGGAAAGCAGATTTAAGGACCAACCGACTTGAAAACCCACTCCAAAGAAATGGTCACCAGCTAAGCAATTTTCTCTCTCATTTCAGCCTCTCCACTATGCCGCCGGATACGAGTTCGGATATCGCGTGCGGGACTACCACACGGGCAACGACTTTGGTCACACGCAAAACAAGAACAACGACGGGCAGATCACTGGCGAGTACCACATCTTGCTTCCTGATGGCAGAGTTCAAAACGTGCGATACCGAGCTGACGATGACGGCTTTCATGCCGATGTAACGTACGAGAGCCCAGTTAAATAATCCATTGTCCATTGTGCGTGCTCTCGCGAGTTGCGAGTTGCAAAAGCCCCCCAATTCATTGTTACCTGATCTTAAAGAGTAGCCTAGTTTCTAAGCCCGATTTGTTGTTGTTTCGTTACAGTTAAGGGACCCTTTTTCTGTATCTAGTCTTAGAGAGTCCGGGGGAGATACCCTTTTCGTGATATGTACAAAATAAACCTTTGAAGCCAGGCCCGACTTCTCTGACCGTGACATATTGCCGCTCACAAAACGGCTTTCAATCATCTTTCAATAGCAGCTTTGGGCCGAATTGTTATGATAAACACGGCCGCAACTACCGAATTCTTCGCACCAGTTGATCGAAACATCTGAAGGTGGGTCGATCAGATACGAGAGAGGCTTTGGATGGGGCAACACGACTTCCTCGTTATGATTGAGCGTTCTTGTTCTCTCGAGACTCTCCAAATGACAGCACGACTCCTCCTTATTTGGTGGAGGAGGAAGCCTGGGAGCGACTTCACGTTCTTCTTCCTGACTTAAATTATGTAGCAAAGCAACTGACACTGATTTGGACGTAAGAACTTCAGTCTGGGAGTCTTAATTTTTATACTTATCAGAAGTTTTAGTCCTCAAAAATTTTTACCTTAACCCTCGAAGTGGCAAGACAAAACAGTTTTATGACTCAATTTTTCAAATGTAATTTATTTAGGAATCAAACAATTTGAAAATTTTCAGTCAAAACAAAATCTCAGTTAATTTCATAAAATCTTGAAAAATTTACCAAAAAATAAATTTTTCTTATATTGAATGTTTTTGACTCATCAACCCAAAACTTTAACTATTAATTTCATTTCCAACAATATAAATAAGGATAGCTAAGAGGGTCAAATGATCAGATCAAATAAACTGCACTCGATAATTAATTAAATAGCTTGATAGGTCGTTCATCTCGCGAAGGAAAATTGAAGCGCAATCAGCAAATCTCTCACTTGCTCATTCTGAACCACTCCGATCCGCGATCGTGACTGCAAAGAGCTATCAGAAACTGTCGCTTTACTCGCTCTCGTTCCAGCTACTGGGCCCATTATCAGCGAGTGGTGTCGTGCCCCATCAATTTCTCAATAAAAATAAAGACAAAACGTTGCAGAAGTTGTGCAATCCGCAAAAATGTTAAGTGCTACTCATTGTATTCGCGTCAGGGGCTCGTCGTAAATTTAGAAAAGCTATCAATTAAAAATGTCACCTGAAAATGTCGTATTGTTTGGGTGTCCCCTCTCGTCGGGGTCCCCGGATGGCGTAACGGCGACCGTGAAAAGCCCAGAAAATGGAGCCGATGAGGTGAGCAGCGTGTAAGAGTACAAATTGTCTGGTTTTGCAACCATTTATGTTGTGGTAGCTTGGCATTTGAGCCGTCGAACATACGCCAGACAGCCGCATGCCTGCATTTTCGTTGCGATAGTGCATCTCCATCGATGATGTTTCCATTTTATTCAAATATATGTGGCGCTGCTCTGAAGCGGACTACGGAGTCGTCACATGGGAACTCGCTGCCAAAACAAGAGCCAAATCCCAGCAAAGCTCTTTATGATTTTCTTTTAAAAATGTTTTGATTTTAATCAAGAAAAGCTGTGGAAAAATTTGTGTCCCTCGAGGACCTTCTGAATCAAAAAACTTGTATTTATTGATCTTTTTATTTCAAAAGAAAGCTAACTTTACCTTGCCTGTAGTTGTAGGGTTTGCTCAAGAACAGATTTTAAAGAAAAAATTTAACCCTTAAATGGGCCTATTGGCTCTTCAAACGCATCAACCGTTTTGGGGGATTCAAAAGAACCTTTCAAACCATCCAAACCTTTTTGTTTTATAGAGACAAAATCGTTTATGGTCATTCCAAAATTTTTACTTTAGGAGGCTCTAGATAATATTAAGGCCCTCACAACCTCACATTTTTATTTTGGCCCCACTTTTCAACAAAAGGCTCCAATGTGCGACTAGTCAGGTCTGGCTTCGGTTGGGTTGAGACTGGGTTTGAAATATAACTTTTTGTTTTCGACCCGTCGACATGCGAGATGGAGATTAGTGGTTTGAAGAGTAAATTCTTCACTCCATTGCCGCTTGCCGTGTCGAGAGTGGCTCATAATATGACAGACAGAATGCTGAAGAAGGGTTTGGGTCGCTTGATCGTGCGGAGAAGAGCGAACCGACCTTGCAACACACTCCGCAACAGTGGCAAAATGAACCGCATTCTTTGTGCTATTCAACCCCCCTCAATGGCTCCTAATCGTGTTTTGTGTTGCTAAAACGACGCCTTCTCACAATGAGCCAGCAGCCTCATAATATAGCCGCAGAAGATGAAGTGAATTGTTGCATCAATACACCATCAATTCAATAAAGTTGCTATTAATATCTCGCTCAACGTCTAAATTTGGCAACAGCAATGCAAATTTGATCTTTGACCAGCACCTCACCCACGTTCTCGCATGCTCGAGGGCTCTTGACCTTTTCGCCCGGCTTCCTCCTAGTCCACCGCACCGCTCAACGTTCTCGGTGTGTGGGAAAAAGTTCTCGCTCGCCCACGCCCCCAAAGTCGAACAAAAGCCGCCGCCATTGTCGCTACAAGCCCAATTAACCCAAGTGAATCTCCAAGAATGCAAATGTGCAAGTGCAAATTACTTCATTTAGCCGACTCGATTCAATGACTTTTCGAGATCGCGACGAGCAAATCGCTGTGCAGCCTCCAGAGTTTCGGTTTTGTCTCAGCGCGCCTCTGTTTTGTTGCCGCAACAGCTCATCGCTGGTATTTTACCTTGATATTTGTCTCTGAGTGCGCTGTTTAGCTGCACAAAGTGTTGCATTTTCGTGTTTTCAGGCAGCATGTAATAATGACACACAATTGAGAGAATCGATTTAGTTTGGAAACCGCGTGAAGCCTCGCCGAGACTCATGCACTTGTCGAAACGTCCTTTGTTTTGACTTCTCATGGAAAGTCACCACTTTGATTGAGACAATCTTGGCAATTTTAGTTTTAGTTTCTAAAGGAATGTTTTAGTGTATGATATATTCGCTTGGAGGGCGGAAATTTTAGGTTTTTGCTGAAAGTTCTAGAGCTATAAAATGAGAAAAAGGGTCCTATCATCGCCGGAAACAAGGCGTATGAAATCATTAATTTGGCGTTTTTCTTCATAAGCGTTGAATTTGATCATTTTTGGTCCCTTTTAGATCTCAAATAATTCTAAGGAGAAGAATACGTTCTTGAATGTTGTTGAGGTTTTTTAAAATTTCTAAAATTTTCAAGTTTTTAAGAGACTTCGTTTAAGACGTTTTACTAAACTTAAAGAAGATTTGTATCAAAAATTTAAAATCGTTTTTGAATTTGTGATACTTCCATAAAGCATGGAATAAGTTTAGGCTTCTAAAAGTCCAGCTTACTGCCTAAAAAATTCCTCACTCAGAAGAAATCACTTAAAAACCAGCACTTTTAAGCCTTTAATTGAAAACCACGCAACCGTTTATCGCCAGCTAAATAAACACAAAGTGCTCCTTCCAGCTAATGACGTTCTGATGATGATCGCCGTTTATGGAAATGACGGGAGAGCAACCGTTGATTGTTTGCTTAATGCGCGCAAATGTCACAAGCTCACGAGAGCCGAATCACCGATGAGGAGATTCCAGCGAGTCTGAGAGCCACTGCAGCCACTGGAGCCCCGATCCGATCCCAAGCAGCGAGACTAAAAGCCTGTCAAAGTCAATGGAGCCGAGTAATTGGGCTAATGGCTGGGCTTTGTCTCATCTTCCTCTCATTGCCGTGTCTCGACTGCTCTCCTGAACTTTGCGGTACACATAGTGCTCCGCAAGTTTCGATGTTCCGCGAGCAACACACGGAGCGGTTTCGTAGGAGCACCGCGAATGCGAATGCACTACATATAATGTACCTTCTATGACTTTATTATTATTTTGAGCATTATTACGCTCACTCGGGGAGATGATCGAGCAACCTAGGAGGTCACCGTCTATGCAAGAGCGTGCTATATGGTACGGATTTATGTGTGTGAGCACCAGCCAGCGATGCTCCTTTTCAAACTTTTCCTATAAAACGCGGCCCGATTCAGAAGAATTTTGTATTCTACCACTGCAACTCATCAAGCCAACACATCAGCAAAAGCTGAGGCAGCGCGCTCGAAACTAAAATCTCAAAGGTACTCAATCGTGGCCTGAATCTGTGATTTATCTATTTGAAAGTATTTTGTGATTTACTGGCTGCTGAATGGCTCGGAGCTCAGGTCTCAGTGAAGTGCAATAATAACACCTATTATTATTATCAACATTTCAGCCAATCCCAAGGATACATTAATTTTTTCGCCTTCTTCAACGACCAACTCACATTTTTCAAAATGATGCGTTTTGTGGTAAGTCTGACACCTTGATTTATCACCCAGCAGTATAACGCAAAGTGCAACATTTGACGAGTGTCGAGGGATTACCTTAGCCCTGATCTTTCGGGGAAGAATGCGATAAAATTTGTGACCGCGTGATCGCTTGATCGGCGCTCGAGTCGTGAAGTTTGCGTGACTCCAAGTGATATTATAATTGCTCTTTGTGCCGTCAGAGGGGCCGTTTACCCCAACGCAGCTCCCCGAGCTCTAATTGGGGTTCTGCTGCACCGAGTAGCCGCAATTACAGGTGTTGCGAAAAATGTTGCACTCGAACAAGGAAGACTACCGAGCTTGCATTGAAAACCGACGCCAATTTATGATCATCCAGCGGCTCAATCGCTCGTTGTTCGCGGCACAACATAAACAATGCTAGACTCACCTGCAACATGAATAATGCATCCGACGAGACTGAAGTCGCTTCGCATTCAGACATGAAATAGTTGTCTCACCCAAAATCGGACCTTGGCACGGTTGTCTGATTCGAATCTCTCGCAAGACATCTGACCTCTCATGAAGAATGGCTCTAATGCTCTTCACGAGACCCTCGTGCACGCGATGAATTACAATCTGATCGATCGCGAAGATAAGGAGTGGCGGAACTGAAGCGAATGTGGGTGGGCTGGGCTCTCATTGGACCCCTGTGGGCTGAACTGAGGCTCTTTCATGCTTCAAAGGTTCAAAATGGGGTTAATTTTTAAGGCTGTAAAAGAGCCTAGAAATCTTTTTCAACCCTAAAAACAAAATTGAAGCCTTTTTGTACATTTTTAATTACCCTTTCTTATGCTGTAAAGGCTTTAATATGACCTTCTCTTAACCCCAATCAAGCCTCCAACTTCTTTTACAGTCATTAAAAATAACGTTTACCCTTTCCATGACTGTTTGGCCATTTCATAACTCACATATCCCTCAAAACCGTCTTCAAAAATTTTTCGTTTTCAAGACCCTCTTCAACAATTTTCACTGTGGCCTAGAAACCTTATTCTTCACCCCAATTTCTTTGAAAACCCTCGAAACTAGCTGTACCCTTGTCAAAGACCCCTCAAGAGCCCCCAAAACCTCGAAAACGACAGGTTCGTCGTCTCCCCAGCTCTTTCGCGTCCCTTACAACTTTCCAACTCAACCACAAATTAATCACAGTTGCTCAATTTTCGAGCGGCAGAGTCGTGTAAGATTCTTCTATCGGTTGCCTCATCGCCAGCACACTTGTAGATTAAAGAATGCGACACACCTTCGCAGCACCGACATAGTCAGCTTTTAAGTTCACTCGGTATTGTGCTGAATGCACGAAATTGCAGAATTATTACTAAACTGTGGGTACTGCGGCGCTCATTGTTGAACATGTGTCATCCATTTGCAAGCGACGGAGCCACAAAAGTTCCCATAAATGGCGCGATCTCAACAATTAGCGCCGTTGTCTCTCACATTCGCGGTGTCGGTCTCAAAACCCGAATTTCGCCACCTCCACCCCCCAGTCAAGCGTTGCGATCCCGAAAGTTATTCCATTTAACGCGTGGGTAAGCAAGCATGGGGACCACCGCAGGGGCAGCAATTAGCCAATTACCGAGCAACATCCATGTGTCGGCAGTGGGCTCTAATGATGATCATAAGTGGCCGTTAAAGAGATGCGAGGGGGCAGTTTGTTAGCTCAGTCGGATTAGCAATTTGCTGCTTGATTTAATTGCCTGATTTTTGCTTGTCTCACATCGGAGCCAAGGTCCCGTTCTGATGCAAATGCGGGCCACTTGTTGTCGCGTCTCGTGATCTCATTACTCCGCCGGGATGAGTGAATATTCATTAGACTTTGGAGATCGATCGCGCCACGACTCTCCTGCATCCATTAATCTCCTCTCCATTAATTTATTTCGAGTTACGAATATTGATCGTTTTCAGCGAGACTCGGAGCGTCTCCTATTGCAGCACATTATCCAATAATTCGTGATTACGCGCACTTTGCTCCCCTCTCCCATTACCAGAACCGCAAATAATTGTATCATGATCGTATTCTGCCATTTTCATAAATTCATTATGCAATCCTAATTATTTTATTTCATAGCTTCTGGCTACTTGCTTAACCTACACCATCGCCCAGCGAGCTGGAGCCGGCTCGAACACGTACTTGCCCCCCAACCCCGGATACGACTACCCCGCTCCCTCTCCACCCGGACCTCGTCCCCCAGCACCCCAGCCCCGTCCACCAGCGCCTCGTCCCCCACCAGCCGGAGGAAACCAAGCCGATGTGAGTATACGTTTTCGCAACTCGAAAACTGGAAGCTGCAGTAACCAGAGACGTCACCGCAAGGGGGCTTCCGGCATCATGAAAATTTCTCGTTTTTCATGTGGTTTGAATCTTGTCTCTCCGACTGGAAATACAGGTTTCTCTTCATATCTCATTGATGCCCAGGGATGTGTCTTGAGGGCTGTGAATTATATTTTTACCAAAATATTATCTGTTGACCCAAAAATTATTCAAGCATTTGATTCAGGGATGTATCGTGGGGGAGAAAGGAGGGCATGATTTTTATGTTTTCTGAAAAGTTAATCACCTATGGAGCCAAGATCGAAGCCATATAATTCAAGATCGTAGCTTGATTCAGGGATGTACCTGAGGGGCCTGGGGAGGTAGGAGGGCATATCCTACTAAAATATCAAAGTAGTGAAATCAAATTCGTCACACAAAATCCAGAGATTCAATCCAGGGATGTGCCTTGGATGCTTAAAGAGGGCACGAAATTTACAATTTCAATTTAAAAGTTTTTTTCGAGCCAAAAACAAAACAATGGCTAAGGGACAAGACTAAAGAGCCTTTCAGGGTTGTACCAACATAGAGCACATAAAAACTTCCCTTCCCATAAATGAGACAAACGGCCTTTCTTTACTTTCTCTTCCTTTTCCAGCACGTTCACGAGCCAGGAATGCCCTTCGACTTCCAGTACGCCGTCCAGGACCAGCCCACTCAGAACGACTACAGCCACCAGGCTAACAGCGACGGAGATGTGACTCGAGGCGAGTACCGAGTCGCCCTCCCGGATGGCCGCACTCAGATCGTTCGCTACACTGCTGACTGGAAGAACGGCTACAATGCTGAGGTGAGCCGTGTTTTTTAGCCCAAAAAGCTTTTTTCAAAACTCACTCTTTTCAGGTCTCATACGAGGGAGAGGCCAGCTACCCAGACCAGGCACGAGGCCCAGGAGCTCCAGGTGGAGGATACAGATACTAAACTCCACTCCGATGCCAGTCCTCACAAACCCGCACGCTTCTAGCCACGATTTAGATAAATTATACTACTCTTCTCATCTCGTAACATTTACTTTCACTTTCACTTGCTGGAAATTCTTATAATTTATACGACTTTTAGTACTTGAAAGCGAGATTTCCTATACTCTAAGATGCTTTTACTAGTTATAACGAATTTAAGTAAGAAGGGGCAGTAATAAATCAATTTAAGACGATACCTTGGAGTTTCTTGCGCTGGATTTCGACTCAGTACTTTGGCTCTATAACCGCAGAGCGACTTTATCACCTCCTGGAGTTCTGTTGGAAATAACAAACCCAGAGCCAATTAAAGCCAACTCAAGTCGATGGTGTTGAAAGGAGCAAAAACCACAAAGATTCAATTGGGTTGCTTTATTCAACTGAAATTGTTCATATAAAATCATAAACGATGGAAATTGAAGCTAACTGGCCCTATCACCTGTAATAACGTACAATAACAATAAATAGAATGGCTAACGGTTGCATAACCTTATCAATCGAGCCCCGTGCAGTGCGTTGCATACCTTCAGGCGCAAGCAGGGGGTTCCAAATTTAACTGCTAAATAACTTGGCTGAGCATGTGGTTGAGGATATCAATGGTATCCATGAGAGTCGTACGAAGGTGGTCGTAGATCGTGTGAATTTTCGTGATGTCCTTGAGAATGTTCATGATTCTGAGGTCTATCGTAGTGGTAGGAGCTGTCGTGACCTCCCGGATATCCGCCATTTGAATGCTCTGGTCCCTCTCGAGGGTAACCCCCGTTTCCGTGACCACCGTCCTCACCCCCCTCATAGCGAATTTTCGGCCGGTACCCGTCCTGATCCGCCTCGTACTCGACGATCTGCTTGCGTCCGTCCGGAAGGAGCACGTAGTACTGCCCGCTAGTGAAGTCCCCATCGCGGCTCTCGCTGTGCCCGAACTCCAGCTCGGCGCTCTCGTCCTTCACGTCGTAGCTGAACTCGTACTTGGCGGGCTCCTGCAAAGAAATATCCCTCATTTCTGTCGCCGTTTCGACTTTTAGGCGGCAAACTCACGCCACTTTCTCCAGATCCTGATCCAGAGCCAGCGTTTCCGTTTCCGTGGCCTGAGTCGTGTCCGGGGTAGCCAGAGTGCTCGTGAGGAGGCAAGTACGTGTCGTGGGGACGCTCTACTCCATGGCCGTGTCTGGAAATAAAAACATTTCAGAGGGAAATTCTGGGCTGGACTTCAAGTTACTCGTCGTGGTGTCCTCCATTGTGGTGATGGCTGTCGTGGCCGTGAGATTCGTGGTGTCCATGGGAGTCGTGGTGCCCGTGGGAGTCGTGGTGACCGTGGGAGTCGTGGTGGCCGTGCGAATCGTGGTGGCTGGAAGGAGGAAAGTTAGGACTGGCGGACAGGTGGAAGCCTGGACTTACTCCTCATGGTGTCCGTGATGTCCGTTACCGTTCCCGTTGTGGTGAGGGGGCCCGTATGTGTCGCTGGGCGTGTGGTGACCTGCAAGAGAGCGCACTTGTGCAAAAATAGCCCGCAACACCGGCACGAGTCGCGACGCTCGCACGAGTGACTCAGAAGTGGAGAGCAAAGAAGATTATGTTCTTAAGGCTCGACTCTGGCGCGTTTATTTTTAACTCCACACGACTTCTTTTCCTCCTTTTATGCCGCACTTTCGTCTTGTTTCTCGCTAACCTCGTCTGACTCTCCCCGTACGTCCCATTGTTCGGGCTTGGAGACTTCGGAGCACTGTGCGGCCCATGCACATTCTTATCACCTCTCGTACACATGAATGAATGGCGTTTCGTAAAAAAATGTGCCAAACAGAATGTACAACAAATAGGAATGTCGAAGTTGGAAATAAGCGAGCAAACATGCGTCACATGTTCGAAGTCTGTATGTTGCTTTGCTGCGTTCAAGTGTCGACGTCGACACCGAAGTCGGTATATATGAATGAATGTAATTAAAAAACCAGATTCGGTTCATTATCATGTCTGACCCGCAACTCTTCAATGTCATAGACTCAGCTCGGATCCTTAGCTCGTGTATTTCACAAACGGACCGGCCGTCTGAGACGTCGACTCGGCCGTGTTTCCCCAGCTCCGCACAACGAATTCAAAGCATGATCGACGACTCGCTCGTCAGTCATATCTTTAACATTTTTGAGAAGCCTAATTTTGGTCAGCGAACAGACCGCTTTTGATTAGGCAATTAAAGGCCCAGATTTCGACGCTTCGATCGGCCTGTCAGCTGACAATTTGGTGGGGGTCGTAAAGCCATAAAGATAAGTCGATGATAGCCTATTGTCAGTAATCTCCTTATCGGCGGGTTATCACTCGTGCGGCAGCGATTCGGAGGCTAGTCGGGACTTACCGTGGTCTCCGTGGTGCTCTCCGTGGTGCTCTCCGTGGTGATCTCCGTGATGATCTCCGTGGTGCTCCCCGTGATGCCCGTCGTGGTGGCCTGCAAACAGGGACATTTCAGGAGTAAGAAAATTATATCCTCTGGCGATTTTTCACTATTTTCACGTTTCATAACTATCTGATCCAGCTAAATATTTAATCTTCTTGTAACCAGAGGTGGCTCAAGATTCAATTATTCTACCATGCCATTTGTTAATTTTTTAAATTTGCAGATTTGAATAATTTTGGGACATACAAATCATTAGATTTTTGTCACTCCAAAAGGATTTTCACTACCCCCAAGGCATACTAGAGGAAACTCCAAAAATATTTGGAATGAATCATCCTGATGGAGCCTAGTAGCATGTGGCACCTCAAATACTGGCTTCAATACTAACGAGGTAGCGACATTACAAAGTTAAGAGGTAGCACGGAATCAAAAGACGCCGAGCGAGGCGTTAAGTAAGTAATTATCATGCCTAGTAATATACGAGTATTACTGCTTTTTCATTGATGTACGAGCGGGCCCACTCAAAACTGCAATACCGCGTTTGCCCATTTTTCTCAGATCTCCGTGGTTGGATTCTCGAACCAGCACAAGTGCTGTCTAAGTTTTTTGTAATTTTTCTCAATCAAAACAGATTAAAAAATTCCCAAATTCGTTAGACAATTTAAATACCTCCTTTATCCTGCTCCAACCAGGGAAAGGAAGGAGTGGAAAAATTGAATTAGGACGCAAGAAAGTAATTGAACAAAGTTTTTCCAGGAGCTAATTACAAAACCGTGATTTTTCTCGTTTTATGTTTCTCAGTTGGAAAATTCTCAATATAAGATCCAGACACTGATTTTTAAAATGAAGATTCCAGTAGAGTCCCGAAGATCCTACTGTCACACAAAAAGACACTGATTTTTAAGGTTTCATTCAGAGAAGCTATTATACAAATTTGTTCGAGAGAAAGGACTTTAATCAGTTAAAGAAAAGTCGGACTCACCGTGATTTCGTCCATGACCATGATCCTGCTCGTATCCGTGGTGACCCTCATGGTGGTGGTTCCCGTTGTGCGGAGGCCCGTATGTGTCGGAGGGAGTGTGGTGGTGCGGAGGCAAGTAGCTGCTCGGAGGAGGCTCACTTCTGGCCAGAAAGACAGTTACTGTCACCAAGTACAAGTATATCTGGAAGAGGAGAGATAAAATTGAAATATTAACTGGATCAAGCACCCATGAGCCTCTCTAATCGCGTCTAGATGGCCCGATCGTGATCCGCTCATGATAATCTGAGTGCCACAGAACACGCTTTTCCAATCAAGGCACTACTCCGCGGATACCTTGAGCCATTTTGGATTAATGGGCTCAAGAAGTGGTAGAGCAGAACTAAGTAAACACACTTAATGATCGCACTCTTTTCATTACTGCGAGAGACCCATTAAGCGCGCGGCGGGTGTCGCAATGCAGTGATCATCCTTTCGGGGCAATTACCAGCAGCATGTTGGGCTTTGGGGTGGACTTTGTTCTACTTTTCGGGCTGTTCGGTTCTAGATACTCATATCACTTTCTAGCTGCTCTTCACCAGCTCTGGTATCGCACTGATTTACTGTCGAACATTAATCAACTATTTATACCGTGCTGGGACGGTTCTGGAGGTGAAGCGAAATTGCTTCTAGCCCACAGACGAGTCGCAGCTGCATGCACAGCCTACCATAAAAATAAAAGTCGTGAAAATCTTCCAATTGAAATCAAATGCAAGTATTCCCCTTAAAACATAATTTGCCGCACAGAGACTTTCGTGATTGTGTCTGTCAACACATGAGCGCCGTACAGCCCCGTAGTATTTTTTTCGGTATCGGCTGGCATGCATTCTAATTCCTCTGTAGACGCTCGTATTTTCAATATCATCTCATTAAAACTGCACATCTTCGAGAGCGAAATTGCATCATCGCACGTCATGGCGCTTTTGCTGGAAGTGCATCGCCTTCGAATTTACCTTGACTCGAGCAAAAGTACAAATCGATCGTGAAACTCCAATTTGTCTTACCTCTGCGGTGTGCCCATTGTACCAGCGAGCGAGTAGTGTAGCAAAGATTTTTCTCCACGGGCACTCTCGGATCACAGATCGCGCAGATGACACCTTGCGCCAGTTTAGATCTCGTCGTCTTTGCGCAATCTGCTTGAGTTTCGGACCAGCGCTCGGTGGAGAAAAGCCATGCTACCGAAGGACGTCCAATTGAGAGGAGAAACATGGGCAATTAGCGATTTATCGACGCCAGCATCGCATTACTTGCAAAAAATTAATTAAAACGTCCAAATTAATTTGTTGCATCGTGTTAGCAAATAACATATTATAATTATGAGTTAAATAAATTAAAATACTGGTACATCATGCATGTGAGACGGCTGACGAGGAAGAGAGAGGCGCTCCAAGGCAGTGGTGTAGCTAGTGTTTCGAGGCTGTGTGGCTTCAAACGGGTTCATTCTAGTTATTTTTCTAAATCTCTTCTTTTCAGGGTAGAAACAGACATTTAGAACTGTTTTTTTTTTGCAGAATTTGAGCTTTATTTATTTTAGGAAAAGAGAGGTTTTAAATTTTTCATAAGCAAAACTCTCATGATTAGGATGGAAAATTGCTCTCATTTCTAATTTAGTTCATATCTTGATTTCTCATCCCTTAAAAACCCCCGAAACCAAAATGGTCGTTCAAAATGTGCTCCTGTCTTTTCCCAAAAGCCGGAGTTAAATTTAATTTGGGAAAAAAATACTAGCAAAGGTCTTCTGACCTTTTAATCGACAAGAATGGTCTACTGTTTAACCACTGAAAATTGATTGCTTCAAAAAAAGACTGTAGTCAAGAAAATAGCCCCTCAACTCAGTGAAAGAAGACTTTTTGGTTGAAAAACGGTACAAAGCTTATGTTCATTTTCACAAACAAACTTCAGTCAAATGTTTTCTAAGTAAAATTGTGAAAAGTTGGGACTGGAATTGTTTCCTAATATTTTTGGTTGTTTAATTTTTGAAGAAAATCCAAATTTCAATCAAACATTGGCATCACAAAAAAACCTCTCCAAGCAACCATTATTCAATAGCAGCTACGTCTATGCTCAGAAGCTGGGTTCGTGATTAATGGGAAGCAGGTCGCGGGGCCGCCAGCCCAATTAATCTCGCTGAGAGACTGACTACCTGGCTGCGGTGCACTGGCTCTTGTGGTCTCGATTCGTCGAATCGAGGTCTCTCGATCGCGTCCCCGTGACCTCTGCTCTTGGCCACCCCCAACAATGGGTGGAAGTGCGGCAGAAGCCCTCCATAAAGCCACATTTGCATATTACGAGCAATTGACTGCGACGGCCTTTGAGAGATCGTAAAAATGGGCCACAACGTCCAAAACAGGAGAGGAAGATGTTTGTTTGTGTCACATTTATGACACATTTATGACGAGATGATGAATAAGCTCCATTTCTGGAGGATCAAGAGCAAATGCGGTGCTGCCTCTACCCACCACAACCACTTGTGCGATCGCCCGCCTCCGTCTAATCCAAATTCCGTGATGGTGCACGAGGATCCTCTATTACTAATTTTCGCAACTCAGAAGTATGTAAAACAGCGATGCTAAGTACCGGAGACTTGCATAAATGCATAATAAAAGATGCATCAAAATTTAACGCTCATCCACGATTTTATTGCATCACATCATTTTGCAGCTCGCATCTCGGCTCTGCTCCGCATACTTCATGCACATGCAGCGAATGCGATCATTACTGCATTATTTTGTGAGTATATTATTGAAAAATTAATGACTTCTGAACACACATGTGATATCCCCCTGCTACCAGCCAGTTCATTGTGCGCAATGATAAATGAAACGCGGTACTTTATGGCGGCTCGAGATGACTTTAGAATGTACACAGCGACGCTGATATAATCATAATTAGATGAGCCTGAGCTTGCTACTTTGCCCAGTTACTGGAGCTCGTGTGACGCGACGGCTCTCAAGGTAGGTCGCGAGCTCTGGTTTCATAACCCCTTCTCGTTCTTCTCTCGGCAGTCACAAGCGTAGCTGGGGGAAAATGGCCAGACGTGCCAGAGTCCGTCGAAATCTTGGGTGGTCCTGTCGATTTGCAACCGCGACTTGAATACATTTGCATCGACGAAAGGGAGACATATTGGCACCGGTGGAGCTAGATGAGGGGTTCAGAGACTTTTCTAAAATTATATTTTGTTATTAGTAGATAAATGTTTTCTTTTGGACTTATGTTATAGAAGTTAGAGAATTCCTAGACTTCGACTTCAAGACCAAGAGAAATAAGTTTCTAGAAATTTAACATAATTTTTCTACTTTCTAAAAATACCTCCTTAGCCTCTTCAAGAGCTTCTAGACTCCAAATCATCTCAAAATGTTTTTATAGTGATCTTAAGCGTTATCTACAGGACCCTTAGGCTCATGACTTGGCCTTGAATCTGGGTCTGAGTTTGGGCTACCAGAAGTAATGTATGAATATAAGAGTATAAAATTTTGATGGAAGAGTTTCAGGAGAACCCCCTTGGGCAAAATTTCGTCCTCCAATAAATTCGGTTACAAAATACTTTTATCTAGAAAATTCTTAACTCCCATCCATCCCGAGCCCAGTTAATCTGGTTTTATTGTGTTTTTTCTGATTCGAATTCTAAGTTGATTTCTTTGGAGAAAATTTGTGAAAGTTTTGAACAAATAACCTTAAAATCTTCAAAATGTTAAATAAACTAATCTTAACCGCATCTAAAACCTAGAGCATGAAATTTTTTTTTCCACTCTTATATGGAGCAGGCGAATCCCGTGTTTTTGTGTTCTAACATGGTTCCAACATGACATTTGCACTATTTCCGGCTCTCCCCGGTCATGAAGGGGGTTGAATGGGGTATCACCAGATTTTCTAGGCTTCAAAGATTCTGGAATGCCACGGCTCGCCAAGATCAATGGCCAGAGAGCTTCGCAATCAGGTTCCAAAGTTCAGCATTAGCGAAAAATGTCAAAACTTTGGAACATGATTGCGAAGCTCCCAGGCCGTTGATCTTGGCGAGCTGTGGCATTCCAGAATTCTTGAAGCCTAGAGAATCTGGTGATACCCCATTCAACCCCCTTCATGCATGGGGAGAGCCGGAAATGGTGCACCTGTCATTGATGTTGGAACATCGGTTTGTTAGGATTCGCCTGTTTAAAAGCCTCAAGTAGTTCAATTTTTAAAACTCAAAAGCTTTAGACTTGATTTTGAAACATTCGAAACATTTCGCTTGAAATCTAAGACACTCCACATCAACACCCACCCTCGACTCCGCTGGTGTCTCTGAAGCTCTCTAACTCATCAGAGTACGCCATTCTCGTATTCCGATTCAGCAACACTCGGCTCGGCTCTTGAATCTGCGCAAATCAATACATAAAACGGATCATTACTGTCAGAAATGTATTGTACCTAGAAGTTAGTCTAAATTCAATTTTCTTGTCAGACAAACGGTGATTTATCGGCGCTCGGTCACGATTTGTAGCGCGAGCTTTTGAAAAAGAAGCAACTTTTCATACACATATCTGACAAGGACTTTACACATGCTGGTCCAATCGCATTCCATCGCTTTAGCCCAACAATGCAACTCTCCACCGTTGCATCACGTGGTCCCGATAGCAGATCTGGAAAGGTAATTAGAGCATCGTGAATGCAGTTGGGGGAAGACAGATAGCCAAAGCCACCTACCTGCTGTATGCAGAGAGTGCGCTCGGCTGAAGTGGTTGGGTAATTAAGGCAAGTGACCTCATGCATATATTTCAGCTGGCGAACAATTAGTACATTCATCTGCACCATATTTCGGCACCAGTGCGGCTCGGTGGCTCCCAAATCGCTGGCCAGCTACTAAAAATGCTCTTAATTAATAGACGTAGCATAAAATCGGTTTCAATAAAATTCATGAGGCATAACAAACCATCTTACAATTGCGCGGTTGTTGCGCGAGAAAAATCCGAGCGGCCTTTCATTTCGCATCTGCGATCTACGCGCTGTCTCGGAAGACGCATGTAAGGCTTAGACTCACAGTAGTTCATAGAGACAACATGCAATTTTTGGTGTACTTTAAAGCAATTTTCTCCAAATCGCCTTTAAGATACTTCATTTCACAGCCAGAGACTCGAAGTTGGGAAGATCATAGTTATTGGCTTTTTTAGTCTTTAGTGTATTTGTTAATTTGACTTTTTGTTATTTTTATCCAATTATTTAGCCGTGATAGTTGATTTAAAGCCATTCAGCGCACTAAGGGTTTTACTAATCCAAAAACGAACTGTTAAAAAAATTAAGTTAATTCTTAGATTAAAAGATCTCAGTAGAAAGCAGTCAAGAGGTTCTTGTGGCATTTAAACTCATGGAAAATTTTAAATAGTTAAATTTTTTGTTTTTAGATTTTTAGATATGATTAAAAAATTAAAAACTAAAAAAAAACGTCTGGATGGCTTTGATTTAATTGTACGAGATTTCTGCCCATTTTTGAATGGTTAGTCTAGGTAGTTGAACTTGAGGTATTAAACAAATAAGAGCGTAGCTGCGAGACAATGCGATGCTCTGACCTTCATTACGCTCCAAGATTTGGGTGAAGTTCAACGGCTCAATTGGCGAAGAAAATTCGGGGGTCCCGCGCAGCAGGAAGTCGTTATTGAATTAGGCAATTAAGCAGGGGACTGATTCCGATACAGCAGGTGCAGTGGTGGGCGTACGAGGAATTCGTGCTTGATTACTCGCGAATCGGCCTCGGGGCATCCGAGTTTGATGATCTTTCGAAAACATGAGGAGCTAGGAGCGACTATTACCTACCTGAAAGCCCGATTATAAAGCTATTAAAGTTCATTTTCACATCATTATCATGCAAATAAAATTCTTCACGCTGCACGCCGCCCGGCTCACGTGTTCTCGGGCTCTTGCAAAAGCGACGAGGAGGCCCTTCGAGATGGCTCAATTTCGAGACACGTCGGCGGACGGCGCGGCGTGGAGTGCGGACAAAGAAAAATTAGCTCTGAGCTTTTCAGGTGACCAAAACAATGAGAGATGCACTGGTGGGAATTTTTTTACCCGACATTTCAATTGACGTACTAAATACCTGCTGCAACTCCGGATAATGAAGCATAAATTTTGTTTTCTGCAATTTTCCTCACACTTCTTCGACAATGTCTTGCCGTTTTTGCTTCTCTGCCCGCAGCTCACACATACCTGCTGCTGTGGCAATGCAATAAATTGAATCAAGTGTTAATAAATGTTTTTGATCCGTTCGTGGCGTCGCGTTCGAGATCCGAGCCAGCCCATAGCTGCAATCTTTTTCTACGATTGCGAGGCAGTTATGCAAGATAAGAGACGCAATGGCAATGTCTTTGTTGTAGGCTCAGCGCTGTTGCTCCGAAATTGCACGTTTTAGGGCACGCAATTTCTTCAAATTTCGTTTGACCATTAGACTGGGGAATTTTCTACGACAGAGAAGGAATGCAAACGGTGAGCAATTTTTAATTCTACGGAGAAAAAAGACACAGAAGTCTGTTTGTCAAGTCAACCATTGAGTATTTTTTGGGGGCTACAATCTATGAGAATCTGCCGTGGCCATCTGCCTCCACCATCTAAACTAATTAAGTAAGACCGGGGAAAAGTGCCTTGGGAAAGAAATGGAAGACAATTTCAGTGGATAGGTTTCCATAAGGCATTATTTGGACTAGGAGTCTAAGACCAAAAGCTTTTGGAACTCTAAATCCTTTCATGGAACCCCAAGAGTCTTCTTTTATATTAATTTTAAAATTTTTCAAAACTATAATTTCAATTTTTTGTTATTTTATTTCGGATTACTGGGATTTTAACTTGTCTTTCTAAGCTTCTATACTTTGATAATAGAAACGTTAACCGTTGATAGAAATATAAACCTACCTTTCCATAACTGTTGACAAGCAGGTTGGCTCCCTGGACTTCTGGCCTTCTGGGCTTTACCCTGATTTGGTGGTCTAAAAAATTGTCTCTTCTGAACGGTTCAAGAGTGATATTTAGGTCAGTCCTTGATTACATCGATTAATCAAGCCACGATTCCCACGAAATCGCCAAGCCCACGTTCGGGATCCTCCGCGGAAAAATTCTGCACAGTGCTCTACCCACCGCTGCTCCAAATGCAATTGGCGTGAGTGGCATCACGGCTTGTCACTCCGCAGCATAGGCACTAGGAACATTGTTACACATTTCCATTTTTGCGCCGTTACGAGTCTTATGACGAATGAGCACTTCAATCTCCAGATCGCAGCGATGCTTGTGATGATGTTGTGCTCACTAATTTTACGATTTGCAAATTGCATTTTGCATATTTTATTCTCAGCCTTGAGCTGAGAACCTCTTGAGCCACGCAGAGCATGTGTGTGATTGTATGCCAAAGATAGGAGGAAATTTTGAAAAAAATCCACTTAATGGGCCCTGCACGACTTCTAGAGCAGATCAGGTGAGACCTCTCTTCTCAGTTCCCCGCACAAAAGAGACCCGAGCTGTGAGTTATGAAAGTTTCGCAAGCCGCGGGAAGATCGCTGGCAGGAGAACCCAGAAGCCAATAAAAGTGTGTGAAGACTTGTCCAAAGTCATGTTGCACGCGTTTTTGAGCAACGCGACTGAAACTCAATATGTCATGCGGTCGAAGCCTACACAAGGCACTCTCGTCTCTCGGTGATTGATCTGAGCTAGTTGATGCTGACGAAAAGAAAAATGCGTGTAAATGACATCAACTGCGGCTTAGCTGGTTATTAGTCATAATCAATGTCACTCGCGATTATTCAATGCAGAATCCGATATTGTTGTGAGCGTTATATTTTGAAACATGCATGCGGTAGTCGCAACACTGTTGCTGCATTGTTCCCCCAACAAAGAGGGTGCCTGACTTAATTGGAGGCACGACATCCAAAGACACTTTTAGGGACGCGGTGCGGCTTGTAACAGGAAACGCTCAATCTCTTTGTATTGGATCAGAGGTGTAACTGGGGTGGGCATGCTCTACTCTTCCTTAGATTTTGAGAGTTTTTCATTCAGGGTCTGTATTAATTTTCACTGTAACAATCAGTTTACTCAGAAGGTTTTAGGTTATTTCTTGCTCATAGGGTCTCGTTTTGAAATTATGTTACTGAAAAAACAAAGCCTTGAGTACATTTTTCGGTTTTAAAATCATTGAAGTCAAAATTTTCCAGCTTATAAAGCCTAAGAGGCCACACCCTTTTGGTTCATTCAAGTTTCCTCAGATAGAATTTTTTCCTTAATAATTTAAGAAACATATGCACTGAGGTTCAATTTTCTGAAGCCTAGACCCAAGGCCGATAAGGTCATACTTCGAGTTTTTAGAGAGCCTCAGATTCAAGCTTTTAACCAGAAAGAATTCAGACCATTGGAATTATTCGGGTCACTACCTGTGGCCTCTCTTTCTGTTGCTCCCAGTGACGTCTGTGTATCGTGCACTCTTCAGGTGGAAGCCTCAGCTCGACCTCTCGCCTCACGACCGCCGACCATGATCTACCTCAAATTGGCCAGCGCTTTTCAAAAACACACCTCTCTCGAGCAAGTGTAACGCCCTTGATCTTCACGTCTTTAGCGCTCCATAACGGCCTAATATGCATGCCGATTGACACATGAATTATTGACTCGTGGACTGACAAAGTGGCACCGATGCGGTATTTGAGCATGTTAACACGATGATGGGCCGTCAAGCGGAAGTGGAGACCCGAAATTCCACCTCCTCCGATACTCTCCGATCTAGCACTTTGGAATTGCATCACTGCAGCTTGCACACACATCTGTTGCAAGATGTTTCAATTTTTCGCGATCCCGGCGCATGGAGTCGTCGTAAAATGAAACAGCGAAATCACGATTGTGTATCATAAACGATGCACATCCCAGTGCTCGTAAATAAGCAGAGCCATCATAACTTTGGAGGCTCAGGCTTTGTTGTGAGGTGAACTTATTTTGAGCGATTTGCTCGTTGGAAGCGCGTGTTTCTGTTTAATTACTTTATTACTCTTACATCACTGCTCGCATTGCCCCGGGACGGTGCTTGCACACATCTATGATCCTAGAGCCGGCCCCCATAGATGAGCTCCTGGATTCTTATTTCGTTTTATTTAAATTTTTTCACCATTTTGTCAATATTCAAGTTTAACCTGATTTTTGACAAATCTTCGATTTTTGATTAAAAAGGATTTTTCCTCTATTTAATTTTTAAGACTTTTGAGCTGTCGAATAAGTGATATTTTTTCTAAAAACAAGTTTATTTAAGTCTTTTAGGATTTTCAAAGTCTACTAAATCCTCTAAATGGCTAATTCTAGTTCAAGGTTGTTGTGTTGAAAACATTCAAAATTAGGAAACAAAAACTTTGGTAAATTTTTGGGGTTTTTAGAAATAGAAAACTCTCTTTATTTAGGAATTTGTTTTTCTTAGAAAAAATAAACCAGTTGGAATAATCAGAAAAAAGCATTAAGAAGACAGACAGACATTTTTCTGCACCAATTTAGAACGATGATTCCTATTTCAGCCACCTACTTAAGCTCACACCTGGGGTCCAGCAAAATAAATCTTCCTTATTTGAATATCTCAGCTGGTATCTTCGCTAATCTGCCCACTGAGTAAGTGACTGATTGTGTATTTTACGAGTAGGAGCATTTAATAGTCGCGAACATGCGAATATAACATCTAAGATCATAAAATCTAATCAATGTCGATAAGCAGTGTCATTCAACGCTGCTATTCCACCTGTTTCGCCATTCGGCTGCGAGAAAAGCGACCCATGTAAGGCGATTCCGATCTCCTGCGACATCAAGATGGATAAATCACTCGGGCTGGCCCTAATTCGAGGCTCCTTATCTCGCTGTCGTCATTAAAATTAGTTTTTTGCGCCCAAAACCTGTCTCCGATGTTTGTTAGCAAAGACATGCGACAGGTGATTGATCGCAATATTCGATCCGGCTTCCTTATCTTTTCTTGAGAATGGTCATGGTTGAAGTGCCGCACATTGTTGATAACACACGTTTTCGCACCAATTATCCTGCCATTCCAGTGCCATCGAGTGGCTTCAAACGGTCGCGTCATCGAAAAAAATTAACAAACACGCGACCTTGGAGCACACGTCTTTGTTACACTTCAGTGATGACAACAAGAGATATACTCGAGCTTGAGCTCGGAATCTCGGATGTTCAAAGCGAATGCAGTAATGACATGTTATTAGGCACTTTGCTCATTCACGGTATCATCATCGGGTTTCGAGACGCGATTATTGCTCGTCCCTAACATATTGATATTGATTGCAAAATTTGCATTTGGATCTCCATGAGGCGTCAGCTCGCGACTTTTTGCCTTGGTTTTCCTCTTTGTCTCTCACTTGCCAAATCCAAATCCCTCGATTCGCGGCATTGCACAGTGGGCTGGAGGCTTCCTTGATGTGCTTTTAACCAATTTCTGAAACATGAACTATTTTTCAAAATTTTATTTAAAAACTTTTGAGTAATTAGAAGTTATATTTCTGACTGGATGTTTGGATTATTTTTATTATTTTATTTTGCTAGACTTCAGGTGTGAGCTGGTAGGTAAGTTGCTGGAATGTGAGTCGTCGTTCGAAATTAGTGAAGAAAGGCAACACCGTCTTGATTTGTCTCTGTATCATCATAAAATTATTAACATTATTATTATTTATTTGTAGTAAATAATCGATACTATTTTTTTTTGGGTAAATCTTAAATTAATTTTAAGTTTAAGTAGAAATTAAAAATCGAAATGGCGGTAAAACTAATTCAAGATGATTCAAAAATTCAAACGGGTGGAAATGGGTCGAGCTAAAAAGATCTAACTCATTTCATTTGAAGCAAGTTTTTGCCACTCCACCGTGCACTGAGACGGTCGGCTGTTAGGAGAGCAATGATGACGATGATGAAAGTGAATGAGAAGCCTGAAGAAGTAGGCCAAGCGGCATTAGCTTCATAAAACTCTATTAGTCTTTAATCCTAATGGCAGCGCGACATGAATCGATACAATCGTCAATTGTCTTTAAAAATCGTTACTCGCGGTTCTGGGCTGCATTTGAATCGCGCAAAACGTGTCTGCCACACGCTTCAAGATCACTACTGATGGCTCAAGCTCGAGCGTGGCCACGATCTCTCGCGCCGCTTCTCGCAGGTCCCCCGCTTTGACAAATTCCTGATGAGTGCGCCTTTCACGCGACTCGGCAATTATAAAATTCTTTCGGAGTTCATCATAAAGTCGCGCAGAACAATGGGTATGGCGTCACTTCTATTAATTACGAGATTAATGACACAGACAAGGCGCTGTTCTCGATCTGGCAAGCGGATTTGCTGTAAAAGGGCCTCGTTGTCGTACTCTTGACCTCCCCAACCACGATTAGGCATCTGAAGACTTCAGGAAGCACCTCCCCCCTGCTGAGAGCCCCGAAATCAATTACTCTTTCTGGAGCCCGCAGCTGCCACATCTTTCCCACTGGCTGCCATCAATCAAGATTGCTCGACTCGCGTTCATTTTTCATGCGCTTTGTGATGCACCTCCAGCTTCTCTGTACGCAGCACGAGCGCGAGCTGCTCTCTGGCTCGGGTAGTCGGGTACAAGGAAAATGTGTGGTGCAGGAGAATGCCTTGTTATACATTGTAGCTCGTGTCTGAGACTAACCAGAGCTCGTACGTCCCCGTACGGCGCGGCGAGCGGCGCAGACGGAAAGTCGTCCGAAACTTCGAACCGCGCGAAAATCCTAAGCGCAATATTGGCAAGCGATGGTTCACGGCGACGTGCTCTACTGACACAGTGGCGTGTGCGACGCATAGACACGCCACGCGAGGTACGGCGTGTATGCTCCGTGGCGTACGCAAAAATCAATCTCAGCTCAACTCACTTGAGATATTGTTTCATGAAAATTGGTCGTTTGAAGATATATAAATACGGGCCGCTAGAATGTATCAAATCATAAGCAATTTGGCATCATCAGTGTAACTAGGTCTTCTCCGAAACAGCAAATTCCTAAATAAATTTGTGAGGACTCGGCCTGAGAGTCGCATACTTACAGTGAATCTGAAGCAACCGTTTTATTTTGCAGGCCAACGAAACTGAAAGTGTTCCGTGAAAAGTTCCAAAAGGTGTTTTTGTGTTTTTGAAGTTGAAACAAAATTCTTGTGATCATGAAGGTACGTGAATTTTGCTACTTTTTGGCCAGAAATTCTCAAAACTCCCGTTGAGAAATAATGTCGGGTTCGTCGCTCAATTTGATGCAGTCTTTTGTTTCGGTGCTGGTAATTTCTAAGCCAAACAAGGAACTTGGCTGTTTTTAAACGAAAGTGAATCCATTGTTTCGGGAGTTGGAAGCCCAAAAGAAGATAAATTAGCAGTTCTGTAGGCTCTTTAAATACCAATAATATAAGTTTAAGCATTCTCAAGCTCCCAAAAGTTTTAGTTCACTGAAATTAAATTCTAAAGATTCAGAAAAAACACCCTTAGGCTATTAAAATGGCAAATACCTTATTGCTTTCAGTAATGGGTACTTTATCACAGGTTGTTTCAAGCTAAAAAATCGGAGAGTTACTTAGACACTCAGTTCGCATCTTTTAAAAATTGTCTCAAGTTCCCTAAAACAAAAATTACTGAAGACGAGAGACTTTCCAAAATAGCTTTGGCTCCTGAAAAAATCTGAGTAACCTCCTAGTCAGGATTAAAAAATTTTGATTATTTTTTTAGAAGCTTGAAATTTTTTTTAGCCTGAAAAG
This sequence comes from Forcipomyia taiwana, assembly GCA_963930915.1. Lineage (NCBI taxonomy): Eukaryota > Metazoa > Arthropoda > Insecta > Diptera > Ceratopogonidae > Forcipomyia > Forcipomyia taiwana. The sequence goes on from CAWVOI010000007.1 coordinate 697,589, forward strand.
AGTCACTTATTCAGACGTTCCCCGTTCAGACTTTCCACGTCCCGAAAGGAGTCACTTATTCAGACGTTCTAACACGAAATAAAATTTCCAACCCTGCCGCAACCGCTTCAAATAATATTCATAAATCACTCAAAAAACCCGATTGGAGCTAAGAATCGTCTCAGCTTCCAAAGATTCCAAGTTAAAAACTTCTTAGTTCCAAGAAGGGTCGGTAAGGGAGTCCAGCTCCTAAAAAAACCTCCTCAGCTACTATTTACTTTCTGATGCTAAAATCCGATATCCTCAGCCAATCGACACCTCTCAAGTTCATGGCAAGGTCAGCGGAGACGATATCCGTTTTCCATCAAACGTTTTATGTAGGTCTCCGCTCATTTGCATATTCGCATATTCCCCTAAATATCTCGAAATATCGACACCAGATCCTAATCCGGTGTTCACCGTTCTGTGCAAAAAGCGTCTTGAATTGTAAACAAAGCGAAAACTCATTACGAACTTAGTTAAGCATAACATATTTTACAAAGGCAAAGCAGCAGCATCGGCGTATCATAAATCAACACCAATGAGCTGCTGCAACGCACCATCCAACATGATTTTATACACATTTTATGATCTCTTCATTGTTGCTGCCCATTTTTACAGCACTCGCATTTTTATAGTCTTGTTCCTCTCTCACATGTGTTCCGCCTACGGTAATTGCTTTATTACAGTGAGATCTAGAACCAGCGATTTGCAATAGTTAGCCCCGTCCCGGTCTCCATCCCCAGAAAGAGATCATTACGCAAATGAGTGTGTTCCGCACCCCAGTCTTTTAAGTTCAATGATCACAAATTAATTTGGGCCGTGAGAATGGGCGGTCGCACAATGGGAGGTGACACAAACTGCGCGTTTCTGATGCCGATATGATGAGGCGAGACACATAAATAAAAGTCAACCGACCACAAAAGGCTCAGAATGGCTTCAAATTACTTCCGACTTTGGCTCACCTGTTGCTGTTACCTCACTCGAACTCGAACTCGGTAGCCCTTATGTCTCAATCTCCCGTCTCCGCGAGAAGTGAGAAGCGCGAAGCGACAGAAACCGCATTACGCAAAAGGCATGCATCGTAGGAAAAGAGTAAATTGATCCCATTTGATTTCGACACTCGCCACTTGCCTCGAATGGGAGATTGAAAAATCGCGGAGTTCAGATAAAGCAGCGGTAGAATGATGAAAGTAAACTGTGTGTTATTGGGCTTATTTATGAGATTGCCGCAACATGCAGTGCTGCGGTTTGATCGTCGTGGGAAGTCATTTGTGTACAATTAATGCCGTACGGACGACGGACACTAATATGGTACATCGATAATTGTTTTCTCGTTGTTTTGTCTTGTTTTCCCTCGATGTTTTCTTTGATGAGTTTATTAAAGCCATCGTGATTGATGTCTCAAGTAGTGACAGCAATTGTGGGAGATTATGCAAATAAGTAAATATCGCGAAAAGTGGGTCAGCCACCGAGAGGGCCCTCTGACTCATTAATATAGTAGATCGCATTTGTTAACGCACTCAAGAGTCAATTATGTCATTGACAAACCCGTGGACAATAATCCGTTCTGACTCAAAATTGATACCCTGAGCTTGTAGTACAACCTTCGGTTGCAACTGCATGCAAATTATGCTGTACTTCTCGCTCCAATCTGCATCGGAGTCGTGAATGAAAGCCCAATTAATTGACTGACTTTGTTCATTGAACTACAAATCTCGCTGCACACCCGCACTCGTGTGTGGGACCGACTCGCGACGTGTGACGGTGTGATGGATCAATAACAATGCACTTCACGACCTCTGTGAGAAACCTTTGTTCTCTTTTCCCCCAGATGCTCCAACGAGTCTTGCTGTGTGCCGTGATAGCCGTGGCTTTCGCCGAGCCTCCCCCGTCGCCGCTCTACGGGGCCCCCTCCAACGACCTGCAGGCCCCCTCCGGAGGCGACTACTCGGGTACGTTTGGGCCCATTCATGTGCCATCCACAAACTTCCAGGCGCCTCTGCAGGACACCACACTACATGATACATACCAAGCACCTCAACAGCGCCAGCGCTCAGGATACAGTTACAGGCAACAGTCAGACGATTACGAACAGCCCTCAAACACTTACTTGCCAGCCAAGCCACAAGATACATACCTTCCTCCACAGCCCAAAGACACCTACCTCCCACCCGTCCAGGACACGTACCAAGCCCCGCTCCGTGATTCCTACCAAGCTCCTCCCCGTGATTCCTACCAAGCCCCGCCCCGTGATTCCTACCAAGCCCCGCCCCGTGACTCCTACCAAGCTCCTCCACGAGACTCATACGCCGCACCACCACAACAGACCTACAGGCCGCCAACCCCCACCAAGTCCTCCCCCGTCTACATTGCTCCACGCCCCTCTACCACCCCCCGTACAGTTTACTTACCTCCTTCCGCAGCCCCTCGCCAGCAGCCCAGCCGTCTTTATGGTGCCCCCGCAGTCACTGGAGCCGTCTTCCCTAGTCAGCAGTACGGCGCTCCGTCCCGAGATGCCCCCAGCCAGCAGTACGGAGCCCCCGCCAGAGACTCCCTGAGCACTCAGTACGGACCTCCCTCTCGCGACGCTGGATACGGATACAACTCCAACTCCCAGGACGACTACAATGTGAGTTAAAGGGCCCATGTTTTATTTCCATTGAAACCCATTTTGCCTTCACTTTGACTATTTTAAAGGGAAATATATTAACCGCCTGTTAATGAAAGGCTAGAGCTTACGAAGACTTGTATGTCCAAATCTTAGAGCGTGAAATGTTCGCCCTAAATTTCATGCCCTAACGACTAAACGTTAACCTTGTGATTCGAAATTGGTCAATCCAAAAATTAATACTACAAAATTCTTAGAACCTAAAAAGCCTGGAAATCCACTCTTTGGGATATTTCTTATTTTTTTCAAAGCTCCAAAAATAAAATCATAAGCTTTTTATAAAGGTTTTAGAGCCTCTTGTCTTCTTGAGTTTAAATTTAACCCAAAAGCATAAAAACTCTTCCTTCTTTTTCTGAGCTCAAACTAGACCCTAGAGCCTGATCAACCCCTCTCTTGGTCTCGTACTCTTCAAAACTAAAATTTGACTCCCCAGGAGCAAGACGCCAAGTATGAGTTCGAGTACAACGTGAAAGACGAGCCCGCAGCTCTCGACTTTGGTCACAAGGAGTCCCGCGATGGCACCCGAACTGAAGGCCGCTACTTCGTTCTCCTCCCCGATGGCCGAAAACAGGTGAGTTCCAGTCGATTTGTCTGTTTCCCCCTCCTCCAGAGCCTGGATGTATTCCCCAGATCGTGACGTACTACGCTGACGAGACTGGATACCACCCAACGATCACATACGAGGACACTGGAGCCGCCAACGGAGGCTACAACTACCCCAGCAGTCGAAACGGCAACGGTGGAAACGGAGGATACAGCTACAACGGGTACTGAAGCCCCGGAATAGCTGATGGCGCTGTGTTAGGGTCTCTAAATTGCTTAGTTGTCGATTGTAAGAAGTAGCTTTATGTATTTTGCCCGTCTTATTTATAGCTTTATAGCGAATTCCATTAATCGTGTCTGTTGGCCAGTAGCTTTATCTTCTAACCTCCTTTGCTATTTCTCCGCTGTGTCGTTCGAAAAGCCTCCCAAATTAGCTATCTTCGTAATGATCTCAAGTCTTGCTCCAGTCTGTCTCACCCTCTGACCTCATCTTCTCTCCCTTTCACGTCACTTTCGCTGCAAACATGAATCAATACTTACTGCCATATTTTGCTTTCTTTATTACGATTATTTTTTGCTCCAATTGAGTTATCATAATAAGTTTATGCATCTCTTATGAAGTACAAGAGGAACATAAACGTCAAATGTAGCTACCTGTGTATAAATAACTCATCTTTTTGTACGAAGAAGAAACAGTAAATAAAACACTTTGTAAAGCAAACTGTCTGTCTTTTTGTGCCGACACTGACCTTGCTCGAGCGAGAGTGGGCTAAGCAGCCGCATTTGGCGAGGAACCAACCACCTCTAGTCGTTATCAGGCTAATCCACACGCGAAGTGGGTCGAGGAATCATGAAGCGCGCAATGAAAGTAACGTGCGATTGCGTCAGCGGGTGCAAAAACCGCGCTACTGGATCCATTACAGCATGCTTTATCCGCATATCTCGCGAGTGAGTTCGATAATCGCGACCCAGGAGAAAAAAGCGGAGGTATGCGGAGACCCTTCAAGGCAACCGGAGCTAATGGAGAGGTTGCCCCAGAAACGCCCCATCGTCCGATGATTCAATTAACATTTCGCCGGGTCAGGGCAGGCCGCATTGTGACCGAAAACAATGGGGCGCTCGGCTGTGACAATATTCTGTGCCCACGAGGTCACGTGCCATCACTCACACTGGAGCTTCCCACTGCCTCTGAGATCTGATACGATTGTGTCTCGCAGCGTTTGGCCTTTTGAGAGCAGGAACTAGCGCGAGTGTCGGCGAAACCAATAAATCAAGCGAGACCACGATTGATGAGCGAGGAATGGAATTTCTCACGTGCCACCTCGGAGCCTTGAGATTGAAAATACGAAATATTATGCTAAGTGCATAAAGTAGAAGCTACGTCTATTGTTATTCATATTTCTGTCTGACCTGATAGCGATCGCTGGTAGCTGCTCATGAAGCGCAGGCAATGCAGCTCGTATGTGAGCTGGTAATAAAAGCAGAGTTATTGTAATTGCACGTGAGCCTCGGGAGTTAGCTAAAATGACCACTTTTGGACCTTTCAGACATTAAAAATTGCGTTAGTGATAGCACAAAATTCTCTCTTCATTATTTTCAGTTGAAAACCTCAAAATTAATTTCTGCAAATAGATTTAGGGGTTTGGCAATAGGTCGCGGAGATTTCAAAGATCCCATTGTGGCCCTTCCATGCTTAAGGATTGTGGCCCACTAATTTCTAATGTGGTTTTTAGTGCTTTTTTGGGTCGGGTTTTATTACTAGTTAGTGACTAGAGCTAAAATTCAAAAATATGATTAAGAGAAATTTTAAAGTTTTGGTTTTGAACAAAAATTCCCAAAGTATTAGTTGCCAGAAAGCAAAATAACACAGATTAATTTTTCAAATTTGTAAAAAATTAAAACAATGAGCTTCTTAAAAATTTTATTCTCATGTAAAATTTATATTTATAAATTAGTCAATTTTATCTAAGATTCGATTAAATTTATATAAACACGTATCATATTCATACGGTTTTGAGGATCGTTGGAGTTCAAAATTTTTGATACTATTCAAAATTTGTTACAAAAAAATTACACTGGTGTCTCTCAATCATCTCCATTTCTGGGCCTTTTTGTATAAAAGATTGTAAAAGTCATTGTGTCTTATTGAAAGACACCAGTGTAGCTTAAATATTTGACAATTCTCTTCTTAAAAATTTTAAACGAACTAATGTCTTTCAATGTAGTAAAAAAATTTTCAAAGTAAAAAATTAACCATCAGTCGAACATGGGTTAAGAGGAAATTTCAAGCTATGTTGTTTCTTCCGATTCTTCATCAAAAAGCTGTCTTAAATGCCCACCTAGTTTCCGACTTCTGGGGTCACAAAATCACCTTTCACGACGATAGCCTCAGTAGCTGCGATCATTACCATTCGCGGGTGCTTCTTGAATATCAATCACCTAAAAGTGCAATTATATAAGGGAGCTCATAGAATTTTACGACTTCAGTTGCACCTCAGACTGCACCTAAAATGGACCTCATTGTTGTAATATTCACTTTAATTGCCCTCGTTTCGGGCGAAAAGAGCGGGCCTTATCCTGCCTCGGGTTGGAAGCCCTCTGGAGCGCGTCTGGAACTTCCAGCGGCGGAATATGGACCCCCTTTGAAGAGACTCAACGGCCAAATCAAGGTTAGAGGAAAATTTTTTCCCTCAAATTGCGAGGTCACGAAAGTCCTTTCAGGTTTTGACGACCACTTCGTACCCCACGACAACTTATGACTACGAAACCACCACGCTGGATCGAGGCTACCTCCCTCCCACCACGACAGCTCTTCCCGAAGACGAGGCCTTCAATCCCCTGCGAATGCAGGGCCTTCCTCGCTCCAATCAGCCCCAAGAGAACTCCAGGAACGCCAAAGCTGCTCGTTTCTCAGAGCTCGAGGACTTTAAATCGCAGTTTTTTGCGTCTCAGCACCAGCTCCAGTTCGGAAGCCCTCGTCTGGGTCAGTTGAGAGCAGCCGCTAGGCAGCAGGAGGCCACTCAGCAGAGTCCTGAGAACGAGTACTTGCCTCCTGTGGCTCCCAGAGGGGTCCAGAACCGAGAAGTCGAGAACATCGTGGATCCCAAGGTCGCTCAGAGCCAGGTGAGTGGTCGAAACTTTGTACTAAACGTGACTGAGCTCTTGTAGGAGGAGACAACGGCTGATCAGGACGAGAACTCTGAAGAAGGGGGAGAAGAAGAAACCAGAGACGAGGAGGAAAACGCTGGAGCCACCTTCCAAGGGCAGTACTACATCCTGGCCCCCGACAACACTCTCCAGAGGGTCATGTACCGGACCATCCAGACCGCGAACGACGTGCAGAAGAACGGGTTCACCGCCCAGCTCCAGTACTCCCCTGTCGACCCCGTCAAGCCCCCCATCTACGGTTACAACGAGCAGGGTCAACTTATCCGACTGTATCGCAAGAAGTAGAGGTGAATCATGCCCTTTCGTTTCCTCTCACTCCCGATTAAATATTTGACACGATTTTTACAATAAATTTTTTGAAAAATGTTGCGTTTTTGGACTAAAAACTATTATTTTTTCTTTAAAATGGATATTTTTCGAATAAAATCTGCTTCCATCAAAAGTCAAAGTTTGTTTTAAAAATTTATTTTAAAACTTAAAAGTATTTTATTTGACATGCAACCTTCCCCTTTCTCCAACACACAAAAACTTATTGAAGACTCTTCAGTGCTTTGAGACGTAGATACGAACCCCGTTTTCGGTGAGGGAGCGAGCAAACTTCGCCAGAATTGCCGTCACTCCGAGCTGGGCCGTTGTGAAGTACTCCATGTAGGGCTCGATCTCCTCCTGCCTCCACTTTGGTTTAGTTCGGAAGAGCACACTGAGGCGGTCGTGGAGGTTCGTGGAGAGGTTTTCTTCCAGCAGAGACTTGATGCTCGGTGGGCTGCTCGTCTCATCGACGATTCCGATGCCCTTCATTTGGCTCTCCTTGAAACAGATATTCTGACATTAACCGAAGTAATTGTCTCTTAAATCTAGATTTTTAGAAACTTATCTGATCAGAAAATTCACTCTGGCTCTTGAGTAGAGTTTCTTGAGTCAGGTTTAAAATACTTTTAAAAATCCAGCCTTCTCTTCTAGCCTTCAAGAAGCCTACAAACAACTAAGACTCCCAGAGAAAATTAATTATTTCATTAATTTAAGCTCAGATTCCGGTAAATTAAATCAAAATTTATCTTGTAATATTTCTAGCCAGTTCTCTAAGTCAAATTTGTACAATGCAAGTAGGTTTGTATTTGCGCCCGAAAGTATGCAATCAAGTCACTTACGTCCATCTCCATTCCCTCGGGAAGGGCCTTTTTCCAAGTTTCCCTGAATTCCTCCACGTAGAACTTGAGACCAGGCTGCAGAATGTTCAGCAGAATAATTTTGGACACCAGCCCCTCGTTGTACTTGTGCTTTCCGGGGAGGTCGCTGGGTCGCGTGTACACGTTGAAGAGCCCTATCAAGACTTCCTGTGGGATGATTTCTTTGAGAGCGTCGAAAGTCTCATCCTCGTCAATCTCGTTGAGGTTCCAGGAGTTCTCGTTGATGAGATCCAGCATCAGGGAGACGCACCGGTATTCATAGCCGTAGTCCAGCACTCGGATGCTCCCATCGATGTCGAAGGCCCGGGCCTGACGGAGACCCGCTTGGAACTCGCCGTTGCTGCACTGGGTGGTGTCGAGGAGCTGGTTGTAGGTGAAGAGGAGTCTCGGGTCGACGGCGTACTCGTTCTCGGGGCCCGTATACTTTGTGAGTCGGAGCAGGTCGAGGGTTTTTCGATACCTGGGCTTCACCAGAGTGCACTCAAAGTACTCGTGGAAGACCTTCTTGACCTCCCTCTTCTCGAGGTTGTCGAAGGGAATCACCTGGGAGCCGCTCATGTCCTCCATCTCTTCGTCGTCCTCGAGACTGCGGTCCAGGGATTTGTTGAGGGCGTTTGGGGCCACCTTGAGAGGAGACTTGCTCGTCGCTTGGGCTAGCTTGAGATCAGGGACGACCAGCAGGCTGTTGGAGATCTCCGCAATTTTGATATCGTAGGTCTTGGATTCGGAGCAGAGCACGGCTTTCTCGTTCAGGCCACCTTCAAGAAAGCAAATAATGTAGGTCTCAAACTCTCAAGAGATCCTGTACGAACCTTTGAGCCAAAGAGTTTCGCCGCTTTCAACCTCCTTCAGCAGATCTGAGTTCAGCTCGATCAGCATCAGGTTCTCGGCTTCCTCCGTCGACTTCGGGAAGTATATCGCTTGGGTCACATTGGTGAGGTTCCCCTTGTCTATTTTGGCGAACTTCAGCGTCTGGGCCACATCTTGGAGCGATCTTTTGTAGGTACTTTCCTGACTCGCGGATTCTTCCTCCATCGCAGCGAGTTTACTTTTGGCGCTTCTCGCGGCGAATTGGTCAGCTGATGCAAAAACGCTGTCACAACAATAACAAAACGCGACTCGAGATTCGGAAACAACGTGAACTAGGAAAAATCACAAAAAATGGGAGATTCGACGTCGGATGAGCAGACCGTGTCCACGAACGGTCCAGCGACGGAGCGCGTGGACTCAGAGACGGCTGCCAAGAAGCCAGAAAAGGCCATTTCCTCCACGATGACGGACGAGGAACGGCTGGAGTTGGCGGCGAAACTCGACAAAGACCTGGATGACTTCATCGCGGGGCTCGAGAAGAAGCGGTACGCCGACGGATGGAACGAGGACGAGTGGGAGGAGCAGATCAAAAAGCACCCCTTCTTCATGAAGGAGCCCCCGAAGCCGGGCGAGGAGTTGCACCCGCTGTTCGAGGGAATGCAGAAGCTCAAGTACGACCCGCAGGAGAACACGTCGGAGGAGCTGGCGCTGGCGTACAAGGAGGACGGCAACTGGTACATGAAGTACAAGAAGTTCCGGACCGCCATCCTAGCCTACACAGAGGGTCTGAAGTTCAAGTGTCTGAACCAGGAGCTGAACGCGACGCTCTACAACAACCGCAGCGCTGCCAACTACTGTCTGAAGAACTACGGATCGGCCCTGAAGGACGCCAAGAAGGCCCTGGAGCTGAAGCCGGACTACCTGAAGCCCCTGAACAGGGCAGCGGTCTGCTGTGGGTACCTCGACCGGTTCGAGGAGTGCAAGACCTTCTGCTTCCAGCTGCTGGATCTGGACCCCATGAACGACGAGATCCACAATCTGCTGCAGGAGGTGGGTCAGCGGGAGTACTTCAAGCAGCGCTCGGATCGGAGGTTCCAGTTCGAGCAGCAGAAGAAGCAGGACCGGTGGAAGGAGCTCCTGAAGGCCCTGAAGCAGCGCCAGCTGAGGTTCTGGGAGAAGCAGGACGTGGATTCGCTGGAGGATAGAGACGTCACGCCGTACATTCCGCCGCTGGAGAATGTGACTGTGAGTCTACGAGATGACAACTCGCTCGTCTGGCCGGCGGCCTTTGCGTACCCCGAGTTCGAGATGATGGACTTTGAGCAGGAGCTGAGCGAAAACGCGACTATGAACGACTGCCTGGTGGTGCTGCTGGAGGAGCTCAAGTATGACGTGATGGGCAAATACAAGCTGGAGAGTGTGAACGTGTACTACGAGAACAAGGCAAAGGGCACTACGCATCTGGTGGACAGGGAGAAGACGATTCTGCAAATCATCCAGGAGGACACGTAAGGCTTTTTGCGCACCTTGCCTTCTTTTTGAACAATTATTGTGGGTCTGAGAAACCTGACTCTTGAAAATTTAAAGGGATGTAGTTTTATAAAAGAATTTCCAAGAGCCTTCTAAATCCACAAATGCTTCAGGTTGGGCCAAAAGGTTATTTCTGATAGATTTCTATCATTGGTTGGGATGAATTTTCTCTCGTTAGAATTTGAACCTTGATTTTTATTATTGGTTTTAAAGAGTTGGACCCGGAAATTCCTACAATGAAAAATATGAGCCATCTTATTCAAGAAAATCCCTACTTTTACTACAATTTACTACTGCTCGAATTGGGATGAAATCAGGGACTAAACTCATAGATTTCAGTTTTTATTACGACCAACCACTCTCCAACCACTCTCACAAAAAGCCCCTGGTTCCGCCTATGGATCAAGCATAACAATATGTTTTCGTTACGTTTTGTATAAACTCTTCACAAGTCCAGAAAGTACTCAACCCTTTTCCTGATTTTATAGAGTCGCAAGAAGTCTATAAAATTAACTATCAATTTTAAAATGAAACTTTAAAAGGAATTATCGTAAAACTTTTGTTTTCTACTTTATATTTAGCTTTATGATTTAAAAACTTTCAAAACCTTTTCCAGATTTTTGATCTGTCAAGGAACTCTCATGTTCTTCATCCTTGCCAAGGACACGGACGACGAGCAGCACTTTCTTGACCAGGAGAGGAAAGGCTTCGAGAGATACGCCCCCGTAGTTTAACTAATAAAGTTTTTATTCGTCAAAAGTGGCTCAAGCCTTCACTTTTCGTTTCTTGTTACGATTCATCTTCCACGCCTTGTGCTCGGCCACCACCTGTTTCACGGCGTCGATAGCAGAGTCGTTCTCCGCCGCTCTTTTACCCTTCTTCAGCCCCATATCGCTCGTAGTCGTGAGCTGGGGGTACTTTGTTATGGTCTCGAACATCGGAGCTGCAAACAGCTGGGCCAGTTGTCGAGACTTCTCCTTGAAGAGCTGCTTCACCTTGCTCTTCTCATTCCTCTTTACCTTTTCGTCGTCTCTGGAAGAGAAGAAAAGGTTTATTTGGGGCTTTGGGGGTTCAAATGTGGCCTACGAGTCTGCATCCGAGTTGTCCGAGTATAGCTCTGCTTCTTTGGCGACCTTCTCGCTCCAGTTTTCCTCCGCAGACTCTCTCCGGAAACGCAAATCTATAGCTTCCACCTCACGAGCGAGGTTCACGCGGTTTCTGGCGATGCTCAGAGCTCTGTCAAGGACTGGGAAAATCGGCAGGTCCTCATCTGAAATTAATTAAAAGTTTCTAGGTAAAACCTCAGGCCTCCGTGATTAACCGTACCTCTTCCAAGATCCACGTATAGTTTCTTGTAGTACTTGACCTCGCTGGGCTCCATCAGAAGCACGGCGATGCCCTCAGTATTGGCTCTGGCAGTCCTCCCGGAACGATGCACGTAGTTCTCCGTGGTCTTTGGCGTCTGGTAGTGGATCACGTGCTGCACCATGGGGATATCAAGACCTCGAGCTGCGACATCTGTGGCCACCAGCAGACCTCTCGTACTCGCCTTGAACTTGTCAATGTTCTTCAGACGCTGTCTTTGCGCCATGCTGCCGTGGAGGCCGATGGGAGAGCAGTCGAGGTAGCCGAAGAGGGACACGAGACGCTTCACGCAGTCGATGGAGTTGCAGAAGAGGATCGTGCGCCCAGGATGGCGCTGCAGAAAGTAGTAGAGGTACACGTCCTTCTGGTCTGCAGGGCAGAGGATGCGGCTCTCGGTGAGGCCCTTGGGAGTGCCCGTCTCAGAGGTGATGTCTACAACCTAGAAACGATTTGAAATAAACTTGTTTAGTTTTTGTCTCCTGGCCAATTTCTTTGAAAGGTTTTGACAAGTTTTTGGGTTGAAAAAGAGTACTGAAGTAAATTTTAAGCAAATAAAGAACTGCAAGGTTGAAGAGTTTGAGTTATTACGGACAAAACTCTTGACATCCACGGATGACATGAAATATCCTTCCTAGAAAACCGGAATAATTTTTTATATTTAATCAAGTCAGGAAGGAATTCTCGGAAATTAAAAAATATACAAAGGGTTCGTATAAAAAGTCACGGTTTGTGAACTCTTAGGAAAGCGGTTAAAAATTTCTACCAAATTTCCAAAAATTTTAAGATCTATATATCTCAATAACTCGGTGAAAAAATAACAAAATTAAGGATGTCATTAGAAGTAGAAATCTGAGATTGACTTCAGATCAGGCAGGGAGTGGCTTAAAGAAGTTTTGTTTTTTGTAATAAGAACTTTAAAAATTACAACAAGAAAGTTTTCGACCTACCTTTGGATCGCTCGCCCCGAACGCCTCGATAAGCTTCTGAATCTTCTGGCCCGGTGTCAGCTTTAGAGGCTTGTCTCCTCCTCGGGACCTCTTCAGTACGTAGTCTGGGAGGTCATGGACCATCGTGAGGGTGGCACTGAAGATAAAGTTCTGCCTCTCCTTGACGCTAACCTCGTCCTCGTTTAGCACCCCCAGAAGCTTCTGGAGCTCGTCAAAGTGCCCCTTCTCCACCATGCGGTCCGTCTCGTCCACTGCAAAGTACTTGATATCCCCGATCTTCTGCAAGTGCTCCTCTCCCTCCTCGATGAGCTCCCAGAGACGACCCGGGGTCGCGATCACGATCTCCGGACACTGTTTCAGCACTCGTTTCTGCTTGATTGCGGCTAGACCCCCGAAGATGGGGGCTATCTTGAGGTCCGTGTACTTTGCCAGCTCCTTCATGTGCTCGTGAACCTGACTCGCAAGCTCGCGCGTGGGCGTCAGGATCACCGCGAACAGCGTCTTGGACTTCTCAGCTTCTCGCTTCCGGTGTTTCAGGATACCGTCGATTATGGGGATCCCGAAGGCCAGAGTCTTGCCACTGCCAGTTTCGGCTGCTCCCAGGATGTCCCGCTTGCCGAGGATCGCCGGGGGGATCGCGAGGGTCTGGATCATGGTGGGACTCGTGAAGCCCTTGTCCGCGATCGCCTTCAGGACCTCCTCCGGGACGCCCAGTTCCTGCCAGCTCTTGACGTTGATGAGGTTTGGGGCCTCCTCGTCGGACTCCTCCTCGTTTTCAGAAGAAACTTCTTCCCCGGAAAAGTCTTCCATCTCGTCGATGTCAAAATCGTCCTCTGATTCGGGAGTGGGCGGTCTCAGGAGCACAAATCTGCCAGCTGGAGCCTTCTTGTCGGTCTTCTTGGACTTTGGCTTGACTTCTGCTTCATCCTGTTTTCGTTTCTTCACCGGCTGATGGTCGTTTTCGTCGAAGAGCTCGAAAATGTCCTCCTCCGAGTCCAAGCCGGAGTCTTTTTCCTTCACCACTGGCTGCTTCCTATCCGGTTTGTTGTAAATTCTGTCAATGTTCCGCAAGTTCAAGCTGTCCCTGTTCGACTTTTCCTTCTTGAACATTCGCTTGTCGTAGTTTTCGAGAATTTCCAAACCAGCGAACCCATCAAAGTCTGCATTGTCGTGAATAGCCACTTTCCCGTCAAACTTAACGGCATTCCAGGTAGCTTCGAACTTCTTGGCATTCTTTTTACCCTTTTGGGGGTGTTTATTCCTCGATTTTGGGGCTGACATGGGAAAATTGTAAGATTTCACGTGGATTTGTTTATTGTTTGGAATAAATTTTGGACCAACATTGGCGGCGAATTCGGAACGCAAGCCAATACAAACCATAACAAAGCGAACCCGGCAATCAAGTGTCCCCAAATTTCGAGTAAAAAGCTTTTAAAATGGGTGGCAGACATGAACTACAGGAGTTCAAACTTGAAGTGGACTCCGAGCTGCGATTTGAGATAGAAACGAAGAACAAGACGGCCACTGTGGAGCTCAAGAGCGGGATGGCCGAGCTCTTTGGCACGGAGCTCGTAAAAAATAAGCCCTACGAGTTCACGACGGGCGCCAAAGTAGCCATTTTTACGTACCACGGGTGTATGATTCATATCAGAGGGCATACCGATGTCTGCTACACCGCCAAGGAGACACCAATGGTGAGAAAACGTCGGAAAACCCCGGAAAATCGCATATAACTTCCCCATTTTAGATCCAGTACATGAACTGTCATGTAGCCTTGGAGCAGATGAGACGGAAGGCTGAAGATGAGAACGGGTGCGGCCCGATAGCGCTCGTTTGTGGACCCACAGACGTTGGGAAGAGCACTTTGTGCCGGATTTTCCTCAACTACGCGGTCAGAATGGGCCGTCGGCCGGTGTTCGTGGACCTGGACGTCGGCCAAGGCAACATTGGAGTCCCTGGAACTATTGGAGCGCTGCTCATCGAGAGACCCGCTTCGATCGAGGAGAACTTCTCCCAGCTGGCGCCTCTGGTGTACCACTTCGGGGACAAGTCTCCGGGGAACAACGAGCCCCTCTTCAACCTGCTCATCTCGAAGCTGGCGGAAGTCACACTGCTGAGGTTGGACTCGAATAGGAAGGCCAAGTACTCGGGGATGATCATCAACACCTGCGGTTGGGTGAAGGGGGGAGGCTACCGGAGCATTCTCCACACGGCTAGGGCGTTTGGGGCTAACGTGGTCTTCGTGATGGACCAGGAGCGGCTCTTCAACGAGCTGAACCGGGATCTCGGAGGGGACAACATCAAGGTGCTGTATCTGCCCAAGAGTGGAGGCGTCGTGGAACGCACTAGGGAGATCAGGGCCGAGGCTAGAGACGCACGAATCCGAGAGTACTTTTACGGGTCAAAGTCGCCTCTCTACCCCCACAGCTTCGACGTCAAGTGGAGTGACATGCGGGTGTACAAGGTAGGGGCCCCAGCGCTCCCCGACTCGTGTATGCCGCTGGGGATGAAGGCAGGAGATAACATGACCAAGCTGGTCCAGGTGCAGCCCGGGATGAATCTTCTGCACAGGATTCTGGCTGTGAGCTTCGCCGAGAGCGTGGAAGAGGATGTCATCACGTCGAACGTAGCTGGATTTATTTGTGTGTAAGTAACCATAAGGGCTTTTTGGGTCTTTTGGGTCAACACTCAAGACATAAATTTCTGACCATAGAGACTTTTTAGTTGATTATTATTTTGAGAAAAATTTTTCTGAAAAATTGTGATTTTCAAAGCCTTACAGAGAAAAGACAGTGGCAAGCTTGGGCATGGAGCTATAACTGAGTAATGAAAATTAGTTTTGATTTGAGAAGTTGTTTTGAAAAATGTCTTTTTCGTAAGTTGACAATAGAAAACCCTAAAAATAGGTTCCTGATTTAAAACGATTCCAGAGTTCCAGACTCAAGCCTGATTGGATATTTTTGGGAAAAATTTTCAGGTTTGGAATTCGAAACCAAAGAGAGCATTCACCTTAGAATTTAACTTTAGAGAGTCATGTTTCATGAACCATAAAATTCAATTTGGAGGTTTATCTTGTTATCCATGTTCAAAGGCTGCTAAGTACTCCACCATAAGAAAAATACCTATTCTAAAATTGGCTTGAAATACTATCTTTAGAAGTAGGATTACCAATGATTCGTTTTTCCAGAACCAATGTCGATGCAGACCGACAGACTTGCACCGTCCTCTCACCTGAGCAACGACCGCTACCCAACACCCTGCTGCTGCTGTCGGAGATGCAGTTCATGGACAGCCACTAATAGTTGTTGAATAAAAGAAGTCTATTTCTCGCATATACAAGTTTTCTTTATTTTTCTCCTTCGGTTCCATAGATTTGAAACTCTTTATTTCCAAACATTTCAAAGCATTAAACATTGATTCATATATCCTCATCTGTTACATGTCGGTCCTCAAGCTATTGAACTTTTGAATATGAATATGTAAATACTTTCCTACAGATTTACCTAAGCTGACACTGAATGGTCTTACTCTGAATATGCAAGTGTGTTACTCGAAAGGCAAAATTTATTTATCGGTGAAGTGCGATCTTTCGTCTGAATTCTGAATCAACATTTAACACGGCTTCTGATCTCCGAGGAACGAACCTAAAGAACTTATCTTAGAGGGCGCTTTAATTCTCTTCCTACAAACTAAGCCTCTTTAGCTAAATAGCTACACAAAAAGCAAAACAGTTGAAATGTGTTGTGATAATTGTAGTTGGGTGTAAAATAGTGCAAACGATACTCTGAAACAGGTTGACATGACGACTACAAGCTACATTTCAATATGCGTTTCCTTAATCATACAAATAGGTAGTACGTAAATAAAAGGGCCTTACAAACGAGTCGTTGATCAAGAGACTAAAAATGGTAAACAATGTAAAAGAGACGGAAACGGTTGATTTTGCAAATCAGCGGAGAAAGTTCAATTCCGAAAGAATAAGTTAGTAAAAAACTATATTCTTAATAAACATCGAAAACAAGTCAGTAGTACATTAATTTTGCGTATTATGTAATCGTTTAAAAATAAATCTGTATCTTACTTCTCTTAAAACTAATTCAATAGAATTTTTTTCCTTTTGCACTACTTTTCATTCTCTTTTCTTCACTTTTCAAGCCAATTATAAGCCAACATCATAAGCAACAAACATTTGACCAGATGTAAAAAGTTCCTTCTAAAAGATCGCTAGACACTAAATTTCCTCCTCTCTCATTTATTGTATCCGTATGATGTACGTTAGAACTAAGAAAACTGCTTTGCTACCAAAATATCCTTGAGATTTTACAATTAGTCATATTAGCAAAAACTATCTTGAGATAAAATGTTCAAAAATGCGTATCTTTCTAGTATATATCGACCTTTTTCGCCTTTCTTTTGGAAGCATGAATATGTAAGTTGCACATACACTGCATATATGGGAAGGTACAATCATTGTAAATTTTTGAAATACGTGGTTTAGAATATTCAACAATTTGCTAGTTAGCACGAGCGATCCTTTTGATTGTGTACGGCTTGAAAATGTCATATAAATAGAAGTGATGCGTAAACATGTACGAGAAACGATAAAACTTTAAGGCTGTGCTTGTTGCTGAATTTCAATCTTCTCGACCGTCATGTCGGGGTTCATGGCCGTTGCCTCCTGCAAGAAATAAGTTGGTGAGACATAATTCAAACGATTTTTACTTTGAAATCGGAACTAAAGCCCGAAATTATTTTTAAGGTTTTTAAAATTACAAGACAAAATTAACTGTAGGCTTATCCAAAAGAGGTCAGTCTTGAGGACCTCTTTTGGAAAAAGAGGATTTGGAGAACCAGTGGAGATCCAAAAGTTACGTATAACTATGATTTTGAAAAAGGTCGATAACCCACCTGAATGGCTTCAGCCAGAGCCTTGTCATGGTCTATCGGGTCTCCGTCGGACTGAATGGTGATTTTCTGCTCCACGCGGGTCTCAACGACACCGTCGCGCTCGGTTTTGTACTGCAAAAGACGCAAGTGAGCCCAAAGGAACTCAAAACACACTCAAGAGCTCACGGTAATGGTCTCCACAGTTCGGGTCTTGCTGCTGACGGTCTGAGTTGAAACGATTTCGCCTCCAGCAGTGTATCCCTCGGCATCTTCCTCCAGAACCACTCGACGCTGCTCGACGTTCGGGCCTCCCAACACCTCTGTGGACTGCGCCCCTGGTACGCCCTAGAGAAAGACATTTAGCTTTAAAAGACAGCCACGAGGACTCGGATCTGCTTCGGACCACTCGCAGGTTCGCTAGTTTCATGCTCAAGCGGGACTTTGGGAGACAAATGCAGGCAAATAAGAGGAATACAAACCGTGAATGACTTCTGGTTCGACGCTTCCGATGCCAGGGCCTGGTCATAGGGACCGTCGATGGGGGTCCCGGAATCTCCAGAACTGGTAGACGAAACGCTACCTCTGCGATTGAACTACAAAAATAACAAGCAAAACAAAATGATGCAGGGCTAACATGCAGTCACTTGACAGTCACGCAAAAAGAACTCAAGAGGAGAGGAGACTCGCTAGTCATGCTGGTTCGCCCTCTCTCGTGGACAAAGCACGCCTTACCTGATCCCCACTCGTGACGGTCGCGGTCGTTTTCACCTCCTGCGTCACAACACGCTGCTCCTGGCGGTTGGCGTGCTGCGTCGTCGTAGTCGCAATCGTCTTCTCCTCGAGCTGCTGCGTCTTGGCATTCGTACCTAGGTCTTCGTGGGTGGTTGCGGTACGCGTGGTTACGGCGGTTGCAGTTACATAAGCACCAGAAGCGTCACTGGGAGCGTCAGCCTAGTTGTTACAGGGCAGGTCAGAACTCGGCTTAGCAACTCAAAAGTGTTAGAAGCGGGCAAGGACGAGCTTGCAAGGGCTTTCTGGCAGGCTTTGAGGGCTCCCAATTTTTATTTAAAATTTATTTGAACGAAATTGAAATGAACTGCTGTATTAAAATTACTTTTTAGCCCAAAGGAGGCTTCCAAAGTATTGATCAACATATTTTCAAGCCAAAAAAAGCCAAAATTTTAGGTGTGAAATATTACAGTAAAAAATTTTAGAGATTAAAAATCGAAGCTTTTCTACCTTCAATACCGTTCAAAAGAGAATCAATCCAGGCCAAACCTAGATTCCATGATTGTATTAAAGCCCGGTTTTATTTTCAATTAAATGCCTGCCAACCCCAACCATGTTCTGCCGTTCGCAAACTCATCGATTGCCAGTGGAGCTACGCGGTAAATCTATAAACACACTGAAGTGGCATAAAAACGTCAAACTAAATTAATTATTATCACTCTTTGCTTAATTGAGCTGCAAATGGAACGGAAAATTCACCATGCAACAAATCTGCTTAAAATTATGCTGAAAACTTTGGTGCTCGCTCGAAATTTACTGAAACTTCTACATATCGAGGACACGAGATCGAAAGCAAAGCGGTAAAACATTGAAACGAACGAAACAAAGACATAAAAACATCAATGTCAGGAAACTAAAACATGTCTGGAGGATTAGAGAGTGGTTTTGACGCGCTCCTGTTAGTGATAACATGTCGCAGAGGCTTACAGGTACTAGAGGGGGGATGAAAATGAGCCGTCCTGAGATTGCTGGAGTTTATTTCTTTAAGAGGGTCTGATCTTAGACATTGAGAGCTTTTTGGAATTATCTTAATTTCGACTTTAAATCAAAATTATGGATTCGAGCACAACAACGCTGACTTTAATCTTAAGTGTATAAAGTTACGCTATTTCTAGGGAAAATATTAATCAAATTTTTCTATTCTTAACTCGTCATATTCTCAGCTTGAGGAAGAAAACTTGGTCAAAACAGGCTGACACGAACCAAAAACTAGAAGAGTCAAAAGTTCGATCACTCTCTATGTGCTTCCAAAAAGTCCACAAGCCCTAAGATCAGACCTTTCTAGGTTCAAAGAACGTTCCTCAACTTCGTTCCCCCTCTAGAAACGGAGCTCTGCGACGGAAAATGTGCACAAACCTTATGTTCCTGCGTAGAGTACGTGATCTCGCCGGTTCCGAGGTTCTGGACCTCCTCCTCCACGTTCCTCACGATGCCGCCTTCGCCCGCCTTCAGCACCTGCTTCGTCGTCGTCTTCACCACGTGCGTAGGGGACGTCACCTTGCCTGCCTCCTCGTCATCCGAGTCACGTCTTAGGGCATCGGCGCCAATGTGCTTGATTCCCTCGTAGAACTGCTCTCTCGTGATCGGCACGGTCTCCTTCGTAACTCCCACGTCCTTGCCAAAGTGGCTGGGCTCGATGTCGGCGTAGTTGAGGACCAGCTTGCCCGTCACGGGGTCTCTTACCGCTGTCTCTGGGTCGATGTCTCCCGTGTTGGGGTCGATGTGGCCCCACTCCGTCTTGATGCGGCCCGTCTTCTCGTCTATCTCGCCACTCAGAGTGAGGGTCTGGGTCACGGTGGTGCGGGCACCCGCGATCCTGGGGTCGTTGGGGTCCACCTGCACCGTCTCGCCCGTCACGGGGTCCACCATCTTGTACACGTAAACCGTCTTGTTGATGACGCCGCTCTGGGGGTTAATCTCGACAGTGCGAGGGTCCAGCTCCTGTGGCTTTCCGCGGTCATCCCGCTTCGTCACCACGAGGATGCGGATGATCACCATGCGGCCCGTCTTGGGGTCGATCTTGCCCACCTTCGTGAGCACCTCCCCGCTCTCCCGGTCGACCTGGGATGCGCTGTACAGCGGCTCTCCCGTCGCCTCATCCACGTCCCCGGTAATGGCGTACACCTGCCCCGAAACCGGGTCCACCTTCACGCTCTCGTCCAGCTTCGAGATGCGTTCCACCTCGTTCGTCTTGGGGTTCAAGTAGCCGTACACCACCGTGATGTGGCCCGTCCTGTCCACCTGGTTGGCCACGTAGATCGGTTCGTTGGTGGCCGGATTGCGGCCTCCCGACGGCACCCAAATCTGCTGCGTCTTCGGGTGCACCCTGACGTCCGCGTTCTCGTTCAGAACGGGCTTCCCGTCCTTGTCCAGCTGGCTCTGGATCACGCGGATCGTCACGACTCTGCCGTAGTCCTTGTCCGGCTTCTGCGACTTCGGGTTCACCTGGTTCTTCAGCACGATCTGCCCAGCCGGGTCGATGGTGGCGTCTTTCACCTCCACCTTGCCCGTCTTGGGGTTCTGGGCCGCCACCTTCTGCTTCCCCAGGTCGAACTGGCCGTACTTGGTCGTGATTCGGTTGCGTTCCAGGTCCACCTGCCCGCTGCTGCACTCGACCACGGCCCCCTTCTTGTCAATGCCTCCCTTGCGATCGAGCTTTCCGGACACTGCTGTGACCTCCACGATTGGGTCCACGGGCGTTCCGAAGCTGATGAGGCGTCCCGCCTTGCCGTCCGCGTCCTTGACCAGAGCCTGGCCCGTGAGGGGGTCCAGCACGTTCTCGACGGTGCGCGTCTTGCCGCCCTTCTCCGGGATCTGGATCTCGCACGTCTTCAGGTTGATCGTGCCGTACTTGGTCTGGATCGTCTTTGCCTCCTCGTTCAGGAGCCCGTTCGTTTTCTCGAGCTCCAGCTCCTTCTCCGTGTCGAGCTTCCCATCCGGCTTCAGCTGTCCCCTGAGGGCCGTCACCTCCACGATCTGGAGGTCCTGGGGAGCCACCGTGATGATCTGACCCAGGCTGTCGTCCAGCTTGTTGGACGTGGGGTTGATGACTCCACCCGTGTTGAAGACGATCTGGCTCGTCTCGGGGTCCGTGACTCCCTTGAAGGTCTTCTTCTCCCCGCTCTGGGGGTCCACGACCTCGATCGTCGAGTTCTTGAGGTCAATGACCCCGTAGCGAGTCTCAACCTTGTCGTCCTCCTGCACGCCGATCGAGTGCTCGATAGTGCCGTTGGCCGAGTCCACGACCTTGGACTTGGGGTCTACGCGCGAGATGATGACCATGATCTTGACCCGCTTCTTGGTCGAGTCGGGCTTGAGGATCCCCGTGGCAATCGCTCCTGCGGCCAGGGCGTCGGTGACTCGGCCCGGTCCCTCCTTGTTGTACTTCTCGCCCTCGAGGAAGGCAGATGTAGGGTCGATGGGCTTGTAGGTGCCCGTTCCGGGGGTCTCGTGGCGGCCGGGGGTCAGGGGAGAGTAGGACTTGGAGTCCTTCTTGAACTCTGGGTGCTCCGTGTTGAAGGCAGAGAGCTTGGCCCGAGTCTTGGGGGACAGATTGGCCTCCTTGAGGAGCCGCTGACGCGTCTTCGGCGACAACTGGCCCTTCTCGAGCTTGTCTCGCGTCTTTGGAGACAGTTGGTACTGCGCGTGGGTCTTCTCTGCTTTTTCCTTCAACTTGTCGTCTTCGCCCGGGGCGTAGTTGAAGGCGATTCCCTTCACGCGTTTTGCCTCCGACGTCGGGCTCAGCTGCCCTGCCTCCTGGCTCTTCCGCTTGCTCGGGTCCTCGTCGTATCGGAACCCACGGGCGCTGTAGTCCTTCGAGGTAGGACTCACGTTCTCCGACTCGGAGTACTCGTAGGGTTTCGTGTGGCTCAGGGAGGCTGGTCCACTCTCCTCCTGCGTCTGCTCCTCCGCCTTCTTGCCGTCGTCCTTCGGCACGTTTGGCACGGAGATTTTGATTCCGATCTTAGCCTGCTTCCTAGCTGCCTCCTTGGCCTCCTTTTCGGCCTTCTCCCGAGCCAGTCTCTCGGCCTTCTCCTTCTCTTCCGCGGCCTTCTTCGCAGCCTTCTCGGCCTCCTTTGCCGCCTTCTCGGCCTCCCTCGCTGCCTTCTCAGCTGCTTTGTCCTTGGGCGGGGTCTTTTCCTTGCTGCCCTCCTTGTCCTTTGGCGACTGCGACTTTCGCGTCGACGAGAAGATGTTCAGTCCCTTTATCGGAGAGGGGGGTAAAAAATTTTGAAAAATAAGCAAAACATCACTGGAGAACGTAAGAACTAACACAAAAGGGGGTCGTTTTGACAAATAAAAAGAGGCTAATTAACGCAAGACAAAAGTCAAATGGATACGAAAGCGTTGGGACGAAAGTTTCAACGATTACTGGACAAAGCAACGTAAAGAAGTCTGCTAAATTCATGCAAACTTGAGTTTCAAGATTGAAGTGAGCAATCCAGGCAATTTACTCGGCTACGGCATTCCTATTCAAGTTTTATGGGATGCAAAAGTCAATTCGACTACTCACTCGTCTTCCTCGGATCGGGGACTTGTCGTTGGACGTTTCGAGAGAGGTGTCGTTATCTCCGGCGTCATTTCCTGCAACAAGACACCGAAGTAGTGGCGCACTCGAGAGCCATCAGAGTCTTACCGTTCGTGGCCGGTTCCTCCTTCTTCTTCTCATCCTTCTCCTTCTTGTCCTTTCCGGCAGGAAGAACGGCTATTCCTCCGACAGGCTTCTACAAAATACTCCTGTTACAAGGCTGACGGGAAACTCGAGAGCAAAACTAATGTCTGCTATTCCTTGAACTCCGGCAGGCCAGAGAGGAAGTCAGCTCTAAGCACAGAGGCGATGTCTAGAGTCCCATTGAGTTTCTTCTGAGAAACCGGTGATTCCGCAAAAAATCAATGAATCTCTAGGGCCCGCCTCTGTGGCTCTAAGGGTCAAAATGGGCTGTACAGTGGGGACTGCTCTTCATGCTAAGCAACTGGATTCAAGGAATAATCCTCGTAACCTGAGTAAGTAACTATATTATGAATAATAAAATGAAGCTACAATGAAAGCGAGCAGGTCATAAAAACGATGGAAACTTTGGCCGCTTTTACGAAAGAAAGGACTCTTGCGTGTCAAATTTTGTCTCGGTGCCAATGGCAAAGCAAAGCTGTTTTTGTTCAGTGATTTTGTGCCAATTTTAGCTTTCGCATAAAAGGCCAAGAAGCGATATTGTAGGAAAAAAACTATTTTCCTTTTTTCCTCTTCACAAATGAAAATGTTATACCCAAACACCGCTAAAACATTCAGTTCCAAGCAAAATACGGCTAAAGAGAAGAAACATGGCAACACATCAAAACACACACAAGTCTCGGGGGAGATCTCCTTAATTAATGCACTGCTGCGCTAAAATGTGTCAATGCGAGAAAAGATTGGAGCGAAAGAAAGACGTTTATGGGCAAAATTGATGCAAATTTCTGCCATCCGGTAGCAGAGTCAGATTGAATAAGAGATTACGCTATTCACAGTTCTTTCTCTTCTCTTCTTTTATCCGGAATTAAGTCCGTGTTTGTACTCTAAAGTAGAGTCTAGACGCGCAAACAGCAAGAAGCTCAAGCCATAGAAAGGAGAAGAGTAGTGGAGCTTGGCAGGCATGTCAACGAGTTCCTACCATAGAGATTCACTTCTAGAGGGTATCCAATTTTTAAATTTTTAAATGATTTGAATCTAAAAAGTTTCGGTTTCGCTTTCTCGAGGGGAGGATTTTTTTACATTTTATAAAGACACAAAAAACCAACATACAATTTAGTTTCCTGATAAAATCAACGAGTCTCTTCCATAGAGACTCATACATATCATAGAAGAAACCCAATTTCGATAAGTTTTAAGAACGAGTTTGGATTTAAAATAAAAATGTTTGTAGACCAGTCAACTGATTGTCTACCACAGATGTTTATTTCCTAGATGAGAGTTAATTTTCTCAAACAAAGAGTCCCAGACACATTTTCTAAAACCCTCTTGGTTTTGAATCTCTATGTTTTAGGGCGTTCAAAAGCTTGATTGTTTCTGTAAATTTACTTTGGATATTTTTGTTGGAGTCAAACGAAAAAATTGCCAGCAAAAACTGGGCTCAATTGAATTTCGAAAATTGATGAGTTCAGCACGTTTTGGCACCGCCAAGCACCACTGGACACGTGGAAGAGGAAACCACAACCCAAAAACAAACATTCTCACAACAGACACTTGAGAGAGAAATAAAAACTGAATTTTATTGAAAGGAAAGAAAAAAGGAAAACGTTCATAGAATGTTAGTAGAGATTATTAACCTGTTCGAGCAATTTGTTTGAGGAATTTGCAGCCGCGGCGGCATCATATTCACCCTCAATTGAACTTTGCGATGACGCTGAAGCTGTCCCAGTGCTTGATTCGCGCTTCAGCTGCAGTTCGACATTATTCGATTTAATTTATGGGGTTTAATTGATTTTAACGAACGGTCAAATACGGAGACGGAAAGGAGTATTTTGTTAGTAAAAATGTATACAAAGATGACGAATGAGACGCGATTCAGAGGTGACTCGGGGGAAATCGCTCGATTACTTACTCGCTCCTTCTTGTCCTTCTTCAGCGGGCTCCTCGACTGCCGCGGCGAATCGAGGTCGGGGATGTGGTCTGGCGGATGGGACATGGTGTGTCGCTTGTTGTTGTCCTCCTCCTCCTTCTTCTTCAAGGCCAGAGCTGTAAAAACTCCATTAGTGTCACTCACAACGATCCGCATAATGGCAATTTACCGTCCATGCTGCGACTCGTGAGTCGTTTGCCGGTTAGGCTGCGTTCGAATTTCGGTGCTGGTCTATCTACTGGCGTTTTCTTGGCTGCAAAACAATGTCGTCCTTTAGCACCACTTTAATCAAAGTCAGCAAGGTCAACTTACTCTCGTAAAACGTTCTGCCGGAGTAGCGGTATTTCGAGCCGAATCTTGGCAGGAGTCCAGCTTTGTTTGTGGGCTCTGGGGCCATTAATCTGCAACATTCGGGACAAGTCGGGTTAGGGAAGGAGACGAAAGTGGGTAACCTAGATCCATGGACTGGAAAAGTTACTTTCTTTCGCATTTCAATTTTATTAATCCGAAATCTTCTTGAACCTTCTGTTGATTGATAGAGCTTTTGTACTTACTTATTTATTTACTTATTTAAAACTCAAATGTTGGATAGATTTTTGGCAAAATATAGAACGCAAAAATTTTACGATTTTTACGCATTTAAAATGTAAGGGATGATATATTTAAGGCCATTCCAGAAGGTTACTTGACTGATGACTTTTTCGACCTTCGAAATATTTGGTACTAGACATTTTTATATCACTTATACATACATACAATTTGGGTAATTCCGAATAATGACTATTTCCGATAAGAAAAATCATGTTTCTGCAGAAATTAATCAACTTATTCTTATTTAATGTTCTGGAAGTTTTCAGCAAAAACTTGCAGGAAAGTTGCCCTAATGTTAATTTGATATGTTCTCCAGTGCCCAAGAATTCGATAAAAATGCGTTGACGCCACACTTGATTCTCTGACATCATTTGTTTTAGTCATAAGAAGGCGCCACAAGAGAAAATTAAAAATTCATAATGCATGCATTCTTTTTCCAGTCCATTAAACCCATATTGGATGGCACATTTTTCCATGTTCAGACAAGCGAATTCAGATCTGCTTACCGGAAGAACGTGTGATGCTCGACGCAGGACTTCCAGAGCTTCTTGGCTGCCCGATGGTTCGCCAGCTTGAAGCCGATCGTGGACTCGTACTGCTCGAACTCTCCTGGCCGGATCTTCACGTAAAAGTTGTTGCGTTTGTAGGAGATTTTGAGGATTTTGGGCCACGCAAAGCGGTTCTGGCGCAGCTTTTCTCGGAACACCAAGATTCCGGAGGCGCAGACTCCCAGCATGATGTCGACCCCCTCGGAGTCCTTCGCCGGGTGCAAGTCAACGCCGTAGAATGCAAGTTTCTTGGCGTTCTCCAGGTAGTGGAGCTCCGCCTCCGCCGGCGTCTGACCCTTGTGGGTCTTGTGGAGGTCAATCACTTTGTCTTCCAGCTCCGGGGTCTGGTTGGGCGCGAGCTTAAACTCCCTCAAGTAGCTGCGGTCGCGCATCTCCTGCGGATCAAAGTCCCCCAGCTCGGATTGGACGAGATATGAACCGAGTAAGGCATGTGTCACGAAAGAAGATGGCAGCCGTCCCGCCAGGATGTCGTTGCGGACCTGCAAACACAGATGGTAGCGCGTTATGTCTTCCTGGAGCTGCGCTGGCTCTGGTGGGTAGAACTTCACTGCGAAGTCGACCTCCCAGGGATCTGTGCGGAAGAACTTGGCCACGGGACGCTCGAGATCCAGCCAGTTGCGGGGATCGGTTGGGGTCGTGTAGAGCAGCCCGAAGTAGTCCTTCTCTATTATGTTGAGTCCGGCGCAGATGGAGTCCAGCAACTCACGACCTTTCGCCTTGCGCTGCAAAAAAACCTCATAGCTAAAGAACTTCAGGCTTCTGGAAGCGTCTTACGTCGATGGTGACCTCGAGCAGGGAGCCATCTAGAAGTGTCACGCGCGCTATGGCGGCCCTCGTGGACGAACTCGATGACTTGGACTTCGATTTCGTTTCTTTGGCGGGGGCC
Organism: Forcipomyia taiwana; assembly: GCA_963930915.1. Lineage (NCBI taxonomy): Eukaryota > Metazoa > Arthropoda > Insecta > Diptera > Ceratopogonidae > Forcipomyia > Forcipomyia taiwana. Next base: position 724,146 of record CAWVOI010000007.1, read on the forward strand.
GGAGCCACGTCTGTGGCCGCTTTTTCACCCGGCATTTTTCCTGCAACGTTAAAATTTTCTTAATTAATTGGTGATCGACATGAAGACGATTCAAAATTCTGCAATCGAAGAAACTGCATTTTATGTACATCCCTTTCGGACTCCAAAGCTCATTCGTCGGCTGAAGGATGGGGAACTTTGTTACGCCCCTCATGATTTTTAAGAGAAGAAGTTGAAACTTGTATTTCTTTTGAGTACCATATTTTTAAAAAGTTGAGGTGAAACCCAACTTTTAAAACTAGTTCGAAAGAGTTCGGTTTGGTTTTGAGAAAAAAATATTGAACATTTTTTGGGCGCTTTATAACGATAAAGACACTTAGTTACTCTGTGGTATGAGGCTGTCAAATGAATTTTGGTGCACTGCAAAGTTTTTATTTTTAGCCCTCCAACTTTAAAGGCCAAGGAAAGATACGATCGGGTTTGATGAGATGGCTGAGGCTTGCCAAGCAAGGGTTTAACCTTAAGTATTAAAATTTGATTTTTCAAAACTCTTCAAATGAATGTAATTTATGTTTGATTATATAAGGCTCTTGTCAGATGAAATAAAACTTTGGGACCATTCTGGCTACTTCGAAGGGCTGGCTTCTTCAAAAAATGATGTGTCTTTATTATTAAGACGCGGACTTTAGTAAAAGAAAATAAATCGCAGATGTCTTATTCTTACTCATTCAGAGTATTAATGACTCATACGAACGAACATACAGACGGACATAAAAAATTGCCTGCTTTCTGCTCATACAGAAATTCTAGCTCACTAGGCAGCACGTGCCTGCATGCAAGCCACTCTCATCCTGCGGCACTCGGCTGACCGGCACCTCAATACGTGACCAATTAAGCAAAACCACAGAGTCTAGTAGTCTGGAGCACTCCAATTTCACTATGATAGTGCGAAACACGAAAGTGGGGCTATGAATATTAAAAATGAATGTCATCATTGCCGCTTCTATCGCTTAATTGGTCATGGAGCCGACCCGCTCGATGTCGGTGATTAATGCCCCGGGGCAACAGATGGTCGAGAGCTGTAGATTGCTATCATCAGCTAACAGCTACAAAGCTTCTGTGTCTTGTAATGTTTCTCTAAGCGATTAGACAAGCTCGCATAGTTCGCGTCAAAAGAAAGTTGCCTACGGCTTCCATATCTCCCGAAGCAGCTCTGTGATGCCTCTCTCGACCACCTCCCAAACAATGCAAGTGTCTAATTACTCAGTGCATTGACGGAATGTCCGTTTGTCTGCGCGACCACTCCCCGAAAACGTGAGAACCGCTAATAGACTATTAGCACCGAACGCGCTTCGGCCACACTAGCACAATTGCCGCACCGACTGACACATTATAGCGATTCATTCACCTGTTAACCGCAACTTGTATGTCTGCTTTGGAAAGAGCACTGCGATATTCAAATGAGCTCTAGTGTATAAGGCATAATCGAGGGCCCATTATGTTTAGTTTATCGCGGCTTATTGCTTTCTATACGGGCCGCGTCAGCCAAATGCAGTCTTGCTCCAGCAAGCGACTTAAACTGGGGAAATGCCCCGCAATTCTTTTTAACCTTTGGTCATCACTGCGAGTCATGCATACTGATGTAATTTTCCCCAAATCACTTCCTTTCTCGTTTCAGACTTACAAAAGAAACAATTTCACCCGGCAACTGAAACACAACATGCATTAGCTAGACAAACTGCTGCAGGCCAATGACCTTCCGACACGTGTGACTATTATGGCCGCAATACCAATTTCCGAAACTTTCCCCCAAATTATCGGGTTTCTACTTCGCTCGGTATTCTGAAGGCGTCCACTTTGGAAAATTTGTTCCAACTCAAAACAATAACAGCACGTACTTTTTAATGAATCGACTCGGGCTAATCTTTCACACGCACTTACGCTCATTCATGGCTGAAATCTGTTTGTCCGCCTGTTTTGTCTTTAGGGCTTCCGAACCTTTTTTGGGCCAGCAAACCTCAATTATATATCAATTGAAACTTTCAACTCAATGAAAAGAGACATTTCAAATGTCTTTCAGATTTAGGAGCTACTGAGTTGGAGTTTTTCAAACTATTTTTGATTGTGGCTCAGGGGGAATTCAATCGATTTAATGCTAAGTCAATAAAATTTTAAAGCTTTTTTTAGATATTCAAGCTTATTGGTAGATGTATTAGAAGAACGAAAAAATTTTGAATCCTATAGTTCAAAATGTAGCTTAAAAATTTTTCATGATGTAAAAAACATTTTTTAAGCCTTGAAATTTCGTTAGCCATTTAAGTTAAGTTAGATTTTTGAAAAAAATGAACTTCAGAACGTCAAACCCTCGTAAACTTTCAAAATTCAGAGAAGCCACAATGATGATTTCCATGGATTTTCAGCTCAAACGTGTTTTTGAGAAACGTAATTATTCAATTCAAGATTGTGAAGCTTGAGAAGTAAGTCTTAATTACTCTTTTCTTCACCTTAAACGCACAGGGAAACAGAGGAGGCCTTTGAGACGTCCGGATCCAAATCTGAGGTCCTCTTTTGAACTAAATATGCATGGCAATCTTCATGGTGGCGCTTTTCGATTTTAAAATTACTCGAGAGGCTAGTAATTTAGATGCCCTTAAATTATTTTTCGAGTCTGAAATTTGCCCTGGAGACTTGGCTCAAATGTAATTTAGATCGAAATCAGGTAGCTTTAATAGAAAACAACCGAGCCCTAATGAGCCACTCGTGCCCTTTTTTGCTCTCCGAGAGAAACAATAACTCGACATTCGCTCCGCAACGGCGTCCAACACATTTTTATCAGCACTCCGCCTACTTGGTTTCAATTTCCGCCTCAGCTTTCAATCGAAGACCCACTCTCTGAGCAAACAGCAATTTAATCGAGCACTCTGCGCAAAAAGGAAGCTAGATCAATACGTAATTCAATTAAAAAGCAATTCCTCCCTCCCCCACACCTTTCTCATACCGCAACTTTTCTCTCCGTAGCGCCTGGCTTAATGTCGATTCTCTCAATCAGAGGTTCGGCAAACACCGTCCAAATTAACAGCCTCAGTGTCCCCAATAAAATTCATTAGCCCGTTCGGCGGTTAATGAAAGCTCTACCGCGCCACGACGCGCCGTGGGATAGGGGAAAGAGAGGGGCAAAGGTAAATTATAAATATTTAGCAAGCAGAATGGCTCAGCCCACGCGTTAGCGGCTCGCCGCGAAACCGCCAGTTAAATTTCAATTCGACCGGACGGATGTAGGCTTTCCATGCCGAGCAATTACAAAACCCTGTCTTCATCTCGCAGAATGGCAGATGACGAGCGCACACCTACTGCTCTAATTGAAACTCCGATGGGAATCGACTGGCTCTTTTTTCATCAGAATCTAATTTGCGTAGATTGAAGCATTTTATCACCTCGTGATTTCGCCATTATTCACTGCCACTCTTCGCGTTCTCCAAATTGATTCCAATTGTCTCCAATTCTTTCGCTCACGACTGACTCGAGCCACCGTTCTGCGGCCCGGGAACGCGAGAACGAGCGACAGGTAGTGCGAAATTATTCAAATTTGTTTCGTCAGTCCATTCAAGCTTTCGCCGAAAAATATACGTGATTTGACTTTTTGTGCCTCCTCATCCTCAATCACACATCTCGGAAGGTCAAGGGGTGTTGTTTTGTTTTCATTTGCTTTCCTCACGGGCTCACGGCATGCGGAAGGACAAAGAAAGGCTGATTTAATTCGCTGGCACAATATTTGGGCTTTCGGGTAGCGGAATGACTTTCGTGACATGTTTGTTAAGGTACAAACTGCCGGTTTCCACTGTTTGCGGCTCTGCCAAATATTGAATCACGCATATCGCATTCCATTTACATCGCCTGTGCATGTTCTCGAGCCAACAGCGGACTGCTGGGTCGAATCAGGGTGTCAGAGCTGTCATTTGGCACATTAACCTGCACTCACGATCGGACGTAAAAGAGTTACTGGGTCTTCTGTACTTGGAGTTTGAACGGTCTTGAGCTTTTATAAATTTATAATTTTGTTAAAGGATTACTACAGAGCTTTGGGATTTTTAAAGGATTTTAAAGGAAGGAAATATCAAACTGATCGTTGTCTTATTTTTTCTGAAATCAAAAGCTCTGATCTTGCTTAACTTATTCAAAACTTTTCACAGGAATTAATATCGAACACATTTTCTGCAACCAAATTAGAATTGAAAATTTTATGTTAGTTTAAAAATAAATTGAAGAAAAATTTTAAATTTAAAGTTAATATAAAAATAGACAAAATAGTCGATTTTCGGGAAACACAATTTTCATTGGAATATTTTAGAAGCCATGAAAATTTCCTGCCCAACAATATATTATTAATACTTAATAGTTTATAAATTTAAAACCTAATTAAAAATCATCTAAGTCAATGGGTTGCGGGAGAGTCCCTGATATTTAATGATATTAAACAAAAAGCAAAGATTTTGGTACAGAAAATTCACAATGAAAAGGATACTTAGACTGACAGACAAAAAGCTAGTCAAAGTGCACTCTGGAGCAAGGCTGCAGATCGAGATGTACAGAAAAATGCCACAAAATAGCTCGTCCGGCACAATCACGTATTCGTAAATATGCAAATGTGCCCGAGCAGCCCTCGGTTTCCTTCCCAAATTCGAATCAAACACAAACACCAGACGAAACCGGTTTTGCATAATGTTTCATCGTCTCTCAGCTCGACGAATGATGAGATCACGCGTCCAGTCATTTTATTCTCCCAATTCTTTCTTTATCGCCTCTCAGCTCTCATTCGCTCTTTTCAAAACTTATTCGTCTTTTCAAATGGCAACAAAAAGGCAATCATCGCAATAACTTTTCTGCCATTTCATTTCCCAGGCAAGTCTCTTGAGCTCATCACCACTGCACTCTCGTCCGGTGACATCATGGTGCAAATTTAGACTCTTCGACAGCGTCATGAGCTGCCCCGCGTTGAGTAATTCTCTGAGGGGTCTTTAGCTAGCCATTAGGGTTACAAATCTTTCGCTTGGCCTCTTCATAAAAATGCTAAATTACGCGATGCTTCATTCATCCAGTGCGTAAATCAACATGTGTTTAGAGAACCCAACGCTACTTTTATCACGTCTGTTGAACATTTGCGAGAATCTGAGTAAATAATCATTGAATGAAATTCATCATCTTGACTCATCTCATAGACTCACATTTTTCCTCAAATTCCACCGCCGGAAACGGAGTTCCCTTTTTGCTTACTTAGCTACATTACGAAATATTTAAGAGAATTTTCAGGACCATAATAGCCATGGTTTCACTTTCTGATCAAGAAATAATAAGCTTCTTTGATGTTCAACAATTTGGCTGTAAAACTTTACCGAACTCATTTTCTACGACTAAAATATTTAGTTTCTACAGCCTAGAGAGCTTACAAACCAAGACCACGCTTTCTAATTCAAACAAAGGAATTTGAAGGTTTTAGAAAATGTTGAATTTTCTGGCCAACATGAATATTTTTAACTCAAAATTAATTTTCATTGTAAAGCAAAAAAAAAACGTGGAAACCAAGTTCGAAGAATCCACGGTTTTCCGGAAAGGGAGACCCACATTGTCGATAACGTGTTAATATCTTCTCACCCCCATCTCCTGCGCTTCCAAATTACAGGTGTGCTAACGAGCCGTGTGAGACTGTGTGTGATTGAACTCAACTGGAAAATAATCATCCGCCACTCTGGCTTTACGGAGCATAGAAGTATGAGACGCGTGCGGCGACACCAAGCATCAGTACGCTCTAAAATTAGGAGCAACATGTCACACACGCTGTACGGCGGTGATAAAAAAGATGAAGAGGAGCATAATTTAATTTAATTCGCCTTCCTCCTCCGAGCTCCCAACAACGTCTCAATTTGCATATTTTATCACGGAAATTACATCATGCGAATCTGACTTGTGGAAAAGTGTGATAAGTTTGAGCTTTAATGGGGCACACCCTAGCGTGAAAGTGAGCAGTAAACCCCCAAGGATGGGGACCGACCGACCTCCGCGATGAGAACTAAAGCTGCCGGCGACGAATCGGTAGCTCGTGCTGTGCGTGAGGTACGAAAATAAATTCGTATACCCCTTCATTTTCTCTCGAGTCTCTTTCAATTTACGGCACTTTCGATTGATTTTGATTGAAACCACTTTGCCAAGTCGTGCCCCTCAGATAAGGCGACTCCAAACTGGTTTCTGTCGCCGAGGAGAATTTAATTAGAGAAAGAAGTGTCACTTCCTCTTGCCTTACTTGTCATACATTGACCCGAAATGTAAACACTTTAGAGTAAACAAACAAGACGTAATTTGCTCGATTACTGTTTTCACTGGCGGTGGGATTTTAAAGCGGAAAGAAATTCTAGAAAGCTACACTTTCCTGGTCTGATTTTTTTTCACCGAGAATTTTCGTAACAATGATTCAAAAATCTTCAAAAAATACTTAGAGCAGAAACTCTTTTCAAAAATCATGGACTTCTGAAAATTTCATTCTCAACCTCAATCAATTCTCTCTGAAAAATCTTTTTCAAATTTTAAAATTTAAAAAATGTTTTTAAAAAATCTCCTTCTCTTACAATTTTAACTTCAATTCTTGAGCTTAAATCTAAAGTTCTCAATAGAGTCTGCCTGAAAGTGCCAGCTGCATTGGACGTACGGACGAATACTCGACCTGAATCATCTGGCGATCCACCAGCAGGAATTCTAACTATGCCACACACTTGCTGAGAGATGAACTGGCTAGAAAGTAAGGCAGGGCTGGCACGAGGCCTATTTTTAGCTTTATTGATCTAATATTGTTCCGTTTTCAAAACATAAACAAAATGTCTAATTTTAGCGGCGCTTTTTGTTGCCGTACGCCGCGCGCTCGACCGCTCGCAACGACGCCAAAGTAATGCAGAATAGAAGTTTCCGTTTTACGATTCCCGCCTGACTTTTCGTCTCATTCTTATATTCTGCCCGCCCGACTACGAACGTGGTGACTGGTGTTATTTTAGTGCTGCGAACGTGGAAAACTGTGTCACATAAAAGCATACATTTCGCTCCCGTTGAGAACAAATTGTTACGAGAGCTCTAAAAACACGAACATAAAATGCTTTCAAGGCGAGTTCTGGCGCACAAACTAACAGGTGCTGAGATCATCGGCTCTGAAAATTACAATTTTTTTTGTTCGCAATGTTGTCAAGCCTCCATGTTTTGTTTTTGCATCTGGCCGAGAGCTGGGCCGCTGGGGTCAACGAATCCTCGTGCTCTCTAAGCGCTGAGCCAAAACTAATAGCGCGACTAAACGTCGCGAATTATATGTTTGCTCTGCGCTCGTATCTGGAGCTTGACTTGTGGCTCGTTTTTGGGAACTGTTCTGACCAAGATAAGGCATTGCCCATAGCTTACACGGTGAAAGCTAGGGCAAGTAGGCTCATAAAGGACTGTTCATCGGTAGTTAATTTGACCCACAAAGATGGTCTCTTCAAAACTATTTAAATTTTATAGGAATTTTTCGGTATTCGTTCAAGGGGTAAGAAGCTTTTTGGGAAGTTATTTAACTCATTAACTACCAAGAACATCAAAAAACTTTCACAGGACTTATGCTAAAGATATTTTCTGTTTGTTTTTAATGCTCAAAAATAAAAGACCAGCTCTCAAAGCTCTTGGGGGTTTGCTTTTTGTGTGTTAATGTCCCATACAGTTTTTTGTAAGTTTCTTTTTTCCTTAAGGTTTTGAATGTTGAAGGTAATTTTAAAACGTATTGAAGTTACAATTTAATTTAAAAGTAAAAACTAAATCCAAATTGTATTGTATTTTAAAGGTTATTAAAACCCCCTTAAAACGGAAATAGAGGAAAGTGAAAATATCGCAAAAACCGAGACTCTAAACGAAGGAAATCGGTTCAAAGGTTTCAAAAGAGCACTTAAGTTCCCCTATCACGGCAACCCCGTCCCTCACGTCCCCGATAGTCGACTCCGAAATTATTAGCGCTATTGATTGACCCAATGCCCCCACAAATTGTTACGATTCCGAATTGTAAATAGCCGGTTTTGCGCTCTTTATGCTGACAAAGTGTCTCGCGAGTGACATCAGCTAGCGCTCGTTATCTCGTGTCAAAGCTCAAGAGCGTCCCTCCCGTGCGAGTTTGGCACATAATTTATGGGCCACAATACGTATGTTTGGTCCCGTAATTCGATCACAACACCATTGTAATGTCCCAATTGAGACATCCAATGAGGCATCGGTCGATCGGAGACGCTAACAATGCTGCCCGCTCGAGGCTCTGGGTCGAGTCGAGAGCACAAGAGATACATTGTAAACAAGTGGACGACGTGAGCGCGAGAAACGTCAATTAAGTATCGACATTTCTATTTGACACCGAGATGAACGAGAGCTATGGTTTCGGGTCTCGCGTCACACTCCAACAATGAACATGAGTCGTGAGGAAAAACGTAAATTATTTTACTCAACACGCAACCGTGCTATTGCCTCATATTCCGCAGTACAGCACCCATTTTTTCCTCTCCCCAGCTCCGTACCCATCGAGCGATCGTGCGCGACTACCGTTTTGCAAAGTGATGTCATCGCCAAGTACTTTGTGGTATGCAGACTGTGGCTGTGGCGTGCATGAGAACGGCAACTAAGTATTGCCATTACGGAGAGTGGTGCCTCGCTGCCCGATAGCATCAGACTATAATTATTGTCGCACGGATAGGCGGCTGCCATGGGAACCCCCAGTTATTTTTTCATCAGTTGTCTTTCCGTGAGAGACTCCAAGAAAGTCAATTTGGATGCCAAAATTTCTCGGTATCGGACTTGGGCTCAAGAAACTAAAGACTATTCTTGTTCCTAAGTCTCAGTTTGTCTCAGAAACTTTAGGACGAAAATCTCGTACTGAATAATTTGATGAAATTTTCTTTAGATTTAGGAAATTTTCTTAGAACATATGTAGTTTAGATTTATTTTTAGGGGAAAAGCCTCATACAAGGCATAAAAATTTCAACCATTTTAATAAAAATCTTCAAACATCCAAGATACAAGTAGGCTTTACAACAAATTTTTAGACAAAATTGAAAGGTCTTGAATTTTGAGGCTTCAAAAAATTATGTTTCATGTTTTACGATTGGAGAAAATAGTCAAATAAAAGCTTCTCCAATTAATTTGCAATTTGAGCATAAAATTTACTTTTTCCCATAAAACCGGCCACTTTACGAGCTGCAAGTCAACTTTCACGTCTACCGTCTAATAGAAAGACTCACGCAAGTTGCTCTTAAGACTCCAAACACGGTCGTTCCGAAGTGACTTGGCGCATTTAAATCCCCAATTAGGCGCTATTCAGGGAGGTCAAGATCGTTTGCTCAAAACGGAATTATAATGGATTTAGAACCCAAACCCGTCAGTCCAGTACATAGCGTTAGTGTCGTAATTAGCAGGTGACTTGCACTAGCCGTCGTCGTTTTCGCAGTCATATTTACATTCCAGCTGCTATTTCTATTTGATTCAAGATAGCAGCATTTCATCACGTTTTTCTTTTATTGAAATGCAAATATTTCATAACTCTACTGAGCAAGATAACGCAATTTATGTTGCTCGCAGAACAGACAGGCTACATGGCTCAGGAATTTCGAAATCTGGGCTTTACTATCTGAGATAGAAGCGACCGGATTTTGTTTTTGTTAACAAAAATTAGGGCAGGAAGATTTTCGACTTCACTTTCCCACTGCAGGGCTTCGTTAATGCCATTATTCTCCAAATCCCCGGCATTGACGAGATTACTCTCCTGGCGCCGAGGATTAAGTTTCTCTGACCCACTCTCACCCCTCGGCGTCCCGGCAGATCTTAATGTATTTACCCTTAATCCCTGACTGCTTTTAATCAAGGAAAAGCACATCGTGACCTCGTAAACTTCTCCCCTCCCGACATGACCGTTTACGAGAATTGCGCCCCGAGGAACTATCTCCCTCATTTTGGGGACGTTCCGCAATTTAAGGAAAGCCCCTTATCTAATATCTCTGACACTGACTCGAGCCTTTCCAAGAGTGTTGTAATAGAGAGAATAACATTGAAAACAAACCCAATATACTCTTATCGTGTGCTGCACACAAAACCCTGATACCGCTTATCTGATACTTCAACATTCGCAACATAGTATTTGACTCATCCGCCCATGTCGATTGTCGAGGCGCATGGAATCGTGCAGCGGCAGCCGCGAGAGAGACGTGAGGCTGCGTTAACTCATTTATCTCAGATATAAAAGACCCGAGCGATAGACACAAAACCTGATGTCTGTATGTGAATTGAAACTTGTTAAGATTCGTTGGGGGTCGTCTACTGACTACCTGGAGCCGGCGAGAGAAATGTTGGGAAGTATCCCGAATTTTATGAGGACCCAAAACCCATGACTTGAAGCCGAGACCCAGCCGTTAAGACGTGCCTGGACGCCTCCTTACGTGTTGTTTCGTTGCGTTATATTCACGTATTCATGCATTAGCGTAGGTACATTTACGAGCGGGTAGCCAGAAGAGCGCAAAGTCGAAGAAGTAGAATGATATGTAAAAGAAACGCACACAAAAAATAAATTGAATTTAGGGAGTGTCCAAGACCTCGCTTTTCTTGAGGTAGTCCGACTCCCCCGACCCCCAATCTTCCCCCACTAGCCCGGGTGACTCCATCGGACACACCTTAATGAATCTCGGCTTTTGTGAATGAACCTAATCCGAGGCCTACCTGCAGCCAAAATTGCGGAATAAATTTTGGGATTATCCGAAATGTATCCAAAACGCAGTTTCTCCGGTTTCGAGAATTACAACTCTTCACACCACTATTTTTATCTCAATTTGCACTTCCAAGTAGCACCAGTGGGGTTTGAATATTTCCAACTGACTCGCGCGAGCCACAGCCCGAAAAAGGCAACACGCACACAAAAATAAACAACTGCTTCTATTCACCTTATTTTCACTGAAAAATCACCAAAATCGATGCTTTCCGACGCTTTGCAACTCGTTGTGTGCTTTTCAATAGTTTTGCACAAACTTTTCAGGTGTTTTCCACAACTTTTTTCACTTAATATCGCAATCGAACGTTCTTTTCGGAGCTCCCAAACACTAATGCCTGAAAGCTTTGAGTCCAGCTGTGGCGTTCTTTTGCTGTTGAGCTCGTCCACAAAACTCGCCAACTTTTCAACGTGAGACCTCTTTCTGAGCGAGCTCCCAATACAAAATACGGCTGAACAAGTTCGGCCCATTTTTGACAATTGCTGAAAGAGTTCGGCCCATGTTTGCGCCAACTGCGCAACTGCGCGGTTTCACCCCACTGCGCACTTCGCTCACCTTTTTCGCCATTTTATTTGCTCGTGTGCATTTTGCGGTAATTGTCGCTGTTTGAAAAGCCAAGAACCACCGAATTCGCAATGGGAGTTGAAATCGTACCTATTTCCAACGGAGACGGTAAGGAAGAGGTTCCAGGTGCCGGGAAAAGGGCGAGTCCAGCTCGCCGGCGGCCCGGTCGATTTTTCCCCTCGCCCACAATTATCAAGTCTCGTTTTGTGCAGGCACCACGTTTCCCAAAAACGGCCAAACCGCTGTGGTTCACTACGTTGGCACCTTGGACAACGGCAAGGAGTTCGACTCGAGCCGAAAGCGTGGAAAGCCCTTCAAGTTCACCATCGGAAAAGGCGAGGTGAGGAGCGTCGATAAAAATAGTCTAAATCCCTCCAGATTGTGTATAAATAATCCGGCGATAGTGTCGAAAGCAATTCAATGCGATCTTATCTCACGAAGTCGCTCTGCGACCGATGGAAATTTTGGAAAAAAAAGTAATCTACTGAATGACCTCATTTGCATATTTCAAGGTGATCCGTGGCTGGGATGAAGGAGTCGCCCGATTGAGCGTCGGACAGCGCGCCAAGCTCATCTGCAGCCCCGACTACGCTTACGGCCAGAAGGGTCATCCAGGAGTGATTCCACCCAACGCCACCTTGACCTTCGACGTCGAGCTTCTCGGAATCGAATAAGCGAGGCGAAGGAGCCGGCCGCAATCATCAGACTAAATTCTTTACTATTTTGCATTAGAATCTAATAGACTAACCCGTTGGTAGCAGTTTCGATGTAGTAGGAGTTAGAGACAACAACAGTAGCAATCAAATATGCATTTAAGATGAAGAAGCACTTAACAGACAAACTTAACTTCACGCAAAAGATGACTGAAATTTCTTATTTTTCGAAATACATGCAAGCAAACTAACAGCAACTGAATGTAGGTGAAATAGATACACACTGAACCAACTAAACGTTTAAATAACATACCTTATCGTGGATGTGAAGAAGCATTACTGAGCAACAAATAAATTTTTAATCTCTATCGAAGAGCCTGTTTGATAACAATTTGACGCATGACCTATGAATCCTTCCACAGGTAAAGTTTTCAGCTAAATGCTCACTTTCTTAATAAAGTTTTAAAAAAATCATTTGGCAAACTTTCAAGGTCAGGTTTTACTTTTTCTGTAGAGTTGGACTCGGGTTTAGGCTCTGAGTGATTGGCCAGATGGCTTGAGATTTGAAATCTCAAGCCCATGTAATTAACTTCCAACCAAGAGTGTTATCTTATCATAACGAAATTCAACAAAAAATTGAGACAAACCGTTTCAAAGCCTCATCAGATCAATTTTAGCGTCCTGAAAGATCCGTATCCCAAACACAAGTATTGTTGACCATGTAAATCCCCTTTTTAAGGATTTTGGGAATCATTTCTTCGATGAAAGTGAGACCTAAACTTTGAAAAAATGAAAAATTGCAAATTTAGATTACGTATTATTCCTTAAATTTTAAACTCAGAGACAGCCAATATCGTTTTCCTCGTCCAACTTATGCTCGCCTCTCACTGCGAATATTTCAAGTCACTTCTGTATGAGAACGGATCCAAGGAAGACCATCTGCATCTAATTCAAGTGAAACTTAAAAATTGCTGGATTCAAGATTGTACTGGAATTTATATCAGCATTTTTCACAAAATGTGTTTCCAATTCCTTGGAAAATTTAAAGGATCAATGTATCTCTACTAACGGGGCAGAGGTAGCCTAATGAGTTGAGGAACGGACTACCGATCTAGAGGTCGTACGTTCGAAGCTCGACCGAGGCAAGCTCTGCTCAACTGTGTTCTTGGTGCACCAAGAATGCGACTGCTATTAGCGCGAACGGCAGTATAAGATGGGGGGCGCTGGGGAAATTTCGCTTTAGCGAAATAGGCTACAATCAGATCCGCAAAGGAACTGCCGTGGCCATATTCCTCAAAGAAGAAAACTAATTTTTTTATGATTGACTGAATTACTAATGTCTCGTTACTTTTCTTTGTTTTTTTGTTCATTAAGAAAGAATTGGAAGTACCTATCTAAACTACTGAAATCACCCATCAAAAGTGAAATAAAAACTACCAGATATCTGAATCCTGAAGGCTTTTTTCGGACTCCCTTTCTTTCAAATAGACAGCTTACATTCACACATTTTTATTCAAGGCCGTTCAAGATCATCCGTACTGCATCACAATGCTTTCATCAATCATGTCGAAGTCCGCATCGTCATCGAGGTCCACCTGCGTTTTCTTCGGCTCCTCCTTGACCACCACCTCCACCTTCGGCTTTGGCCACTCCTGCCCCATCATCTTGTAGTACTGCTGGAGGTCCTCGTCTGTGATCTGCGACATCGTTTCATCCATCTGCTGCTCCTCCCGCTTCTTCTTCAGCAACACAACCTCCTGGGCACGGTTTCTCTGGGGTGCTCCCTTGGCCGCTGGCTTGCGGTCTCCGATCACAACCTGGCTCTGCTCAAAGTAGCCATTAGGGTGCTGGATGCCGTTGGACTCCTTCACGCCATGAGTGATCTCGAAGTACTTGGAGCAGGCGATCTGGAAGTGACCCTTGCGAGCATACTCCACGACCTCGTCGGCGTTCAGGGTGCTCAGTCCGAGCCCCGTGAGCTTCGACTTGAGCTCGAGGGCCGAGCAGAGCTTGAAGGGACAACCGTGGACGTCGTCTCCTCCGCCACTTGCCGAGATGATCTTGAGGCAGCTGAAGGGACTCACGTCCTTCCGACGTCCCTCCTTGCCGTAGTTGTAGCGGATGTTGTACCGATGCTCCTTGTCGAACTTCTCGGGGTCCATCACCTTCGAGAACTCCTGCTTGAAGAACCGCAGGCTATCCTCGAGCGTCACTCCAATGCCTTTCAGGAACAGCCCGTACTGCAGTCTTCCGTTGTGCTTCAGCTTGTGCGTCGCTCTCAGGTGGTCGTGGCAGACCCTCATGCAGAGAGGGAAGGATTTCTTCGAGAGGGCATCCAGGTGCTCGATTGCTACGTCGTTGGACCCCACGGAGTAGTCCTTCCCAGTGTAGGAGGTGTTAAGGCCCTTAATGAGGCTCCAGAGACGCTCGTCGTTCTCCAGCTCCGGCAGCATCTCGGCGTGCTCGAGAAGGCCTCTCTCGATTATCTTCTCGTACTTGGGAGCCACGAGGTGCACAAAGTCTTGGGCGCTCACGTACGCGAACCCGGCCTTCAGGAAGCACCTACGCTTGGCCACAAGCTCGAAGACCTCCGTGAAGTGGACCTTGTAGAAGTCCATCTCGTCTATCTTGAAGGCAGAGTTCACGGGCGTGCTGTCGAGGAGGCCTTCGTACAATGCCTTCTTCTCCTCCGGGGACACGATCTCGAACTTCAGCTTGTACGCCTCCTTGAACTCCCGGATGTCCTTCGGTGTGAGGTTCATGAACTTGTACCGGAAGACCTCCATTTCACGCATCCTAAACCACCTATAATAAGAAAGAAAATTCAATTGAATCAACAAATAAAGTTTGGATGGAAGCCTCTTTACAAGGATTTTTTAAGAAATTCAAACATTAGAAATTTTGCTGCTTTCCCAGCCCCAAATCGAATTTCAGACCTCTTTTAGCTTCAGAACATTCCACTTACTCTTGCAGATCTCTGGAACGGCAGTACACGAAGCGCAGAATGAAGTGGGAGAGATAGTCGCGCCGACGAGCTTCCATGTCCTGGGGAGTGTTTCCGTTGCCGTTGAAAAGCCGCAGGTACAACTTGAGACCCTCGCCCGTCATCTCGCGAGACACGCAGTTCCGCCAGTCCTCGGTGTATTTGGAGTATTTGGCCGTGGCCGCCTCGAATATCCGCAGCATCTTGAGTCTCTCTGTGGCGAGTTCCTCGAACTCAAAAATCGTGATGTCGCAGAGCGGAGGCAGGTAGTAGAACAGCACGTTGTGGAGGAGCACGTCGCTGAGGTCGTAGGGCTGCTTTTCCTGGTCTATCTGGACCCGGTGGCGCTTTGAGACGTTCATTTTGGCTTTTTCTCCGATCGACGACTTCTGTTTTGGGCGGGAATCGCTTTTGAATCTTTCGAACTTTCGAAGTCGAATCAGCTGATCGCTTTGACAGCTCACAAAAGTCCAAACAATGACCAAAATATAATCGTACGAGCAGATTCGCGACTAAAATCACCCAAAATCACACTAAAAAGAATTCGAAAATTGCGCCGACTTCGGAAAACAAAGCGGATTACACTCAGTATTGCAAGAGAGCTCCGGAAAAGTGAAAAATGAATCAAATTCTGAGCCGTCGAAGCCAATTACATCATTTTCTGCGGAGGAACTGTAAGTTGGTTGCTTCACTTTTGTGAAAATTGCGTATTGAACATTCCTCAATCGCTTCTGGTGGCTTCGACCCAAATTTTCGGGACTTGTCTCCGTTTTCGGGGGGTTTTGAGACGAGATCGTCGGCAGCAGAAGAAGCAAGGCCTTGAACCAGATTCGCATCGGATAAAAATGCATTCATAGAGCAGTGCCAAGTTGTCTACAGCCGATGACTGTGCCAGTGCCGGTGCAGAGGTGCATTATTGCAGTCGCCTTCCGGGTTTATCGGTTCGGTTCAAAGTCCATGACACGCATCTTATCGCCGGCCGGTCGTCACACACGCGGTTTCACGTCTGTGATGCGATGTGTCGTAAGATTCTCGAAATGATGTCGAAAAGCGGCGAGGTGCTTGACCTTGACTTTTTGCGATACACACTTTTCATTCATGATCGTGCTTGGGCCTGATAATTATAGAACAATGAACGGTGGTAGGTGGGTTATTGGACTCCCCAGACTTCGTGGAGATGATGGTGCCGTCCTATCTAAATCGGCAGCGACGTAACTGCGATATGTTATTTTGAATTTCAAAAAATTTAAAATGTTGATTTGGGTACTTTGAGAAAAATGCCTATTTTTGAAAATAATTTTTTTTCAGACCAAGAAAGGCTTAAAGTTTTGGTACTTATATAAGATTTTCGGCGTAAATGAAATACAAAGGCAGACCTGCTAATCTCTCTTACTGAAAAAAAATAAAATCTCATAAAACCTCCAAGCTGTTTTTTCAGGCTTTTAAAAGTTGTGATGCTCCAAAACCTTCCAAATTATATTCCACGAAATATCAAACTAAGCTGTTGCAATCTGATTGGAATCCCATTAGGTATCTCGTACCCAAGTAGGTAGATCTAATTGGGATCACAGAAAATTTGAAGAGTTTTAAGAGTTCCATATCAATTAAACTTTTCAAGAAAATTCAGTTTCCAAAGAATTTCAAATCAATCCAGAGATCCACGAAGCTGCTGTTTTTATTGTCCCTCTGCAGGTCAATCAAGGCTTCCTGTTTCTTGTTATTTTAATTGAACTAATGTTGACCTTGAAAATCCACCGTCTGGAAAGTTTTGAGCTATTGCGACTAAAATGCGACAAAAATAACTTGTGTATGTAAATTTTGTTGTTATTGACTAGTTGTCCGATGAAAAGTATTTTCCACTCGATATTTTTCGGCAAGGTTATCTTATCTTGCTTGCTTTATCGTCGGGGCCACTGCCGCCCCGTCACTGTCTAAGACCTCGCTAATCTCCCGCGATGCACTTTATTTTTAGATCTGTGTACGAAACAACTGTTGCCGGTGCCGCGAGGAAACAATGCCGTGTCGAGAACCGCTGCCCAGACCCAGGCCCTGCAGAAACTGGTGCACCTCAGGCCCGAGCTCTTCTACTGTGTGGGCCTCGACCAACAGTACCTGCAGTTCCCAGCGGTGCGATTAGATGCCGCCAGGTCGTTCCACACGTCCGTCATTCGGCTGGACCAGCCTTCGTCGAAGGTGGAGACGGTCGTGGAGAACCTAAAAGAGAAGGAAAAGGCCAAGGAGAAACAGCTGGCCTCTGCTGAGCCTACCGCTGTGGTCCAGCCGGTGGTGAAGAAGACCATCATGCAGCGAGTCTGGGCCGAACTGGTGCATTACTACCACGGATTCCGTCTCCTCTTCATCGACATCAACATCTGCCGGAAGCTGCTGTGGCAGGTGTTGAATGGGAAGACTCTGACGCGGCGGGAACACAAGCTCCTGATCCGAACCACGTCGGACATCTTCCGTCTCGTGCCGTTCTCGGTGTTTATCATCGTACCCTTCATGGAACTGCTCCTTCCGCTGGCAATAAAGTTTTTCCCGGGGATGCTGCCTTCGACATTCCAGACTGCCAACGAGCGCGAGGACAAGCTGAAGCAGAACCTGAAGGTGAAGCTGGAGATGGCCAAGTTCCTGCAGAAGACGCTGGACGAGATGACGGTGGCCCACAAGGATCACAGGTAGAGTTGAACCGTAGATACTGGTACTAGAGGGGGAACGAAAACGAATATTTGGTATTTTCTTTAACGTTTTCCCTCTTCTCTACTTTCTGCGTTCTCAAAACTGAAGGTTAACCTCTTAATTATAGGTCAGAGGAGGCCAAGCAGTTCAGCGAGTTCTTCCACCGCGTCCGTACCACCGGCAGCCTCGCGAGCAATGACGAGATCATGAAGTTCTCGAAGCTTTTCGAGGACGAGCTGACTCTGGACTCGCTGACGAGACCACAGCTTATCGCTCTGTGCCGCGTGTTAGAGCTCAACACCCTGGGCACCAGCGCAGTACTCAAGTTCCAATTAGAGATGAAGTTGAGGAGTCTGGCGGCCGACGACAAGGTGATCCAGAAGGAGGGCATCGAGTCTCTGAACCTCTCGGAGCTCCAGAACGCCTGCAGGACCCGTGGAATGCGTGCCTATGGCATGTCTGAGGACCAGCTACAGACCCAGCTACGCGAGTGGATCGACCTGAGTCTCAACGAGAAGGTGCCTCCATCTCTGCTGCTGCTGTCTCGAGCTTTGATGGTCCCAGAAAATGTCACGACGAGCGACAAGCTCAAGGCCACGATTTCGGCCCTGCCCGAGAACGTCGTCACGCAAGCAAAGGCGGCAATTGGCGAGAAGGAAGGCAAGATCGACAATAAGACCAAGATCGAGGTGATCAAGGAAGAGCAGCGGAAGATCGAGGAGGAGATGGAGGAGCTCCACGAGGCGGAGCGAGAAAAGGCTGCTGCAGTGGAGGTGCTGGTGGACAAGGCGAAGCTCCTGACCCAAGAGAAAGACTCAGTCGACGCCGCTCCGGTTATTGGAGACCCCATCGTGGTAGTCGCAGCCGACAAGCCGAAGGATGACGAGCTCTCGACGCAGGACCTGAAGGTTCTGGAGAACGCGCTGGAGTCTCTGAGTAAGGAGAAGAAAACACTGATCCTGGAGAAGGAGGAGATCAAGGACCTCAAGGAAGAGATTGCCGACTACAAGGAGGACGTCAACGAGCTTCTGGAGGTTGTGGGACAGTCGCCTGAGAATGCGGAGATAAAGGAGTCGTCGGCGGCCAAGCTGCTGTACAAGAAGGTGAACTCGATGATCAGCAACCTGGACACGGTGCTGGAGAACCTGGAGAAGAAAGAGCAGCAGCTGAAGAAGGACGTGGAGCAGCTGGCGGAGGACGAGAGTTTGTTGAAGACCCAGGAGGAGCTGGTGCGGATCGACGAGCTAATGATGGCTATCAAACAGGTGAGCTTAAAGACTGCTCTAACTAACTAAAATGGGTCTTTTAAAAACAAGCTTCCCTAAATAATTCGAGGGAATGGAATCTTTTGGTCAGTTTGAATATTTGTTGAATGCATCTTTATTTAATATGAAAGGGACTTTTAGGTATTTTCTCAATATCTAAGAATCTTGGGTATCAGATAATGGTCTTGATTGGTTTCAGAAGATTAGGGGTCAGGGTTCTTCTTCGTGATCAATTTTAAAATAATAGAAAAGATGCCTTATTGAGACACCAGACATTGAACTCTAAATAGTTACTACGTAATGAGATTGATTTTTAGCAAATTGGAATTTGCAGTCAAAACTTTAAGTCCTGCCTAAATACGTATTATATGCAAGTAAAAAATACTCCCTTAATAACACCTAGCTAACTTGACCTTCCACCTGAACTGACAATTCCCTGAAAAGTGCAATTATCGCATGAGAGCTCTCGTGCTATTTATCACTCAACCTTCACAAATGAATATCTCTTCCCGTTCCAGATAATGAAGGTGCCAGACGACTCGCGGTCCGCCCAGATCGAGAAGATCCTCGGGAAAATGGACGTCGACAGAGACGGCAAGATCGCGGTGGATGACGTGCTCAAGGTGAGTCAACGAGTTATTTTCTTCCGCACTCTTGCACGATAACGACCTAATGAGTAATGAACTTACGAATTTCAGCGATATTTCCAAGTCCATGCTATTGCCAAGGTAAACAGTTGATGAGTGTTTGTCACGTCCAGCTCACGATCTCTGTTCACTCTCATCTGTTTACTTACTTACCGCTTGCCGCCCAAAACGTGTCTCAGCCTCCCGCTCACATCTTGTTTTGCTCGTTTCAGGTAATTGAGACGATTGGAAAGGACAACATCAAGCTCAAAACGCATCAAGTCGACGAGCTTATCGACCTGCTGGCCAAGGAGGAGGTGTTCGAGGCCGAGAAGAAGATCCAGAAGGCGCTGTCCAAGACCCTGGAGGCGGCGTCAGCGGCGTCTGAGAAGCCGAAGGAGATTATGGAGGACACGGGTACTGTAGTCTTAGAGACAGAGTCCAAGAGCGAGACTGAGGAGGCGGCCGAGAAGCATATCCTGAAGGCCCCAGTGGAGAAAACGAAGTCAGTGACACCCACGCCCTCTATCCCCATCCCGCCCCCCGGCGGAGCGACCGGCTCCAGCTCGAAACTGAAAACGAAAGATACCAGCTTTTGACCGAACCGTGATAACTAAACTAGCGATAAATAAATTTTAATTTAAAGATTCACCTTAGCGATAATTTAACTTAAACGTTGAACAGACTATTTTTTCTATTCTGTTACCAGCTGCAGTTTCCGTTGTGAGAAACGAGAGGTGTTTGCCCTTCCACGACCCCGTGTGTGGAAAATATTTGTACAAACGAAACAGGAACAATAATAAAATTACCTTTGATTCAGTGCAATTATACAATGTTTTATTTATTGAGATCATGTTAGTCGATCATGACTAATAAATCAAAAGGTAGGCAGTATAAATAAACATTTTTGAGTGCTTGACAAATGTTGGAAATTAATCTTAAATGCAGTTGAGAAGGGAAAAGTTTCCTACTGTCGTTTAACTTTGTCCGTCTGTCTAGTTTAGACTAAAACAGTCACTTTTATGTGAAAATGAAAATAGCCTACGAAGGAGCTTAAATATTAATTTATTAATTACGATTTGGAAGCTCCTCAGAACTTGACCTTAAGCCCTTTAGACAGTGACTATGAAGTATTGAGCTTTTAAAGTTCAAATAATACTTCTTCATTCCTAAAAATTAATCGAAAACTGACCAAAAAGTTTTTCTGAAGTTTTAATTTTACTTTCTAAGATTTTGAAGGTGCAGTCCTTTAATTGAAATCTCAAAGTCTTTTCCTGTCCCAAAAATGTCCGCAGGCCTTTCAACCCTCGTTGCCAACTGCTCCACGCCGGATAATCCCGCCAATTCGGATCTAAAGTGCCACAAAGTGGCCGCTACGTCGACCCATTTCACCCAATATTAATCAATTTTAATTATTAGGCCGATGAGCCCGCGCTGGGTGACACCTTGAATTAATTACTGCACAAGGTTCCGCAAGGTTCCATGCATGAGTCGATCGCTTGTTCGCCATCATCCTCGAACATTCATCTTTGACAGCCCTAACATGTGTCCATTTACATTATTTTTCCTTCTTCAAGCCGCTATATATAACATAGTACTTGCCTGCCGATTTCAGAAATAAATTCAAAGAGAGACGATTATTAATCTTCGCATTTGAATAATAATTTCCCGAGGTGGTGCGTATTGAGACTCGAGAGCGGGTGCTTCTAATATGCTGCGCTGGTGCGGCTGCGGGTCTCATGAACTTGCACTGAGCACCTTGACAAAGCCTCCCACTGCTCGCTATGTGTTATTTATACATGCTATAATTCGGGTGCCCCGGGGAAGCAACTCTTTATTGAGAAAGAGATTTGTATAAAATTGGCATTCCTGCACAACTATTGCCAATATGCTATAATGCAATATGCGCTCGATTTGCTTTTCATTATTGAGCTCCGAGGTGGTGAGCAAGTATTTCAGTCTTTTCCTAGTCTCCGCGGGGTACGGAAGCTTCTGACGGTTCGGTGTGGGGCAGCTCAAGAAGAAAAAATAGGGAAGCCATGAAGAAGGCTCTGCTGATCCTCCTGGTGGTGTTTGTCAGTGTGCAACTGGTGTTGGGTGAATCGGCGCGGAAGAAGAAGAAACAGGAGAAAAAAGGTTGAGTTTTGCGATTTTCGGGCCCGATCCCAATTTTTCGTTCGGTGACAATAATTGGTTATGCAATATTGCCCAAAGGTTAAAGAACGGCTTGTCGATGCTAAACACTTGTGACTCACCATTGGCTCTCCCCCCAACTAACAATTACCCGCTTTCACTTTCGTCTCGTGCCGCTGCTTCTCACCTTTCTCGAACTTCTCTCTTCCAGAGGAAAAGAAGAAAAGCGGCTGCAGAATAAAGGTACGTCCCTTCTCGATTTTCTCGACGCTTCTGAAGGTCTCCTGCTTCCCAGATCCCCGACGACATCCCCGAGAATGAGCCGCTGTACTTGCTGGAGCCGAAACCCGGGACCTACTCGTACTTCATCCCGACGGGCAAGGAGTCGGTGTTCAAGGCCAAGGACGAGCTCACTCTCTTCTGTCCCGGGAAGGCCAACACGATCTCTGGAAGTAAGATTTGTGTTAGAAGTGTATGGATTTAAATCTTCTGAATTCTTGGGGGCTTCTGGGGGGCCGAAGAATTCATACGCCTCTGACTCGCGTTCCACTGACCTACTAAGCCTAATAATTGTTTGGGTTTGAAGGCAAAACAGTCAACATGACCAAGCTAACGTGCTTGGAGAGCAAAAAGTTCGGCCTGAACGGGAAGCAGCCGGTCTCCTTCAAGACCCTCAACTGCACGAAGGAGGTGTCGGGCGACCTCCGGACCACCGACAGGACGTGCGCCAACGGGCAGGGGAGCATCATGGAGATCGGCTTCAAGATCAACAGCAAGGTCTTCCTCAAGACTTTCGAGACGTGCTACAACTCTTCGACGGCCTCCGCGATCTACAGTCAGCACCAGATCTACGGCAAAATAATGCAGCGTAAGTGATAAATGAGCCTCTCCCAGCGAGGGGAAATTCAAAATCGATGTTATAAAACGGCGAGGCGCACGAGATGTTCATTTGTCTCGCATGTTTTGAGATTAATAACGTCAAATTAATATCGATGCCATGCCCTGCCCTGCATTCTGCACTGTTCTGTGTTATGGGTCGCCAAGTTATGGGTTGCCTAATTATTTTTAGAGGTGCTCAGAGTCTCGCTTACTTGCACATAATTTCCTCCACCTCACGCGAATTCTGTCTTTCGCTAATCACATCCAATTGCATTGCAGACAACGTTCCAGAGAACGAGAGACGGACGTTCAAGTCGGCGGGGGTCCCGAAGGGCGCGAGGCCCTCCGAGTCCTACAAGAAGAGTCAGCAGATGGAGCGCTTCACGGAGATCTTCGGGGAGAAGCAGGACTTCTTCAACGCCACCTCTTTCCTCGTGAGGGGTCACCTGGCCCCGGACGCCGACTTCGTCTTCAGCAGCGGTAAGCTCTCTCGCCTCCCAACTCTTCCGTACCCACTCGTTCTGTTTTTAGGACAATTCTCTACCTACTTCTACGTCAACGTGGCACCTCAATGGCAAGTCATTAATCAGGGCAATTGGCTGCAAGTCGAGCGTCTTGCCCGGCTATTGGCCCAACGTTCTCAAACCGATCTGACGATCTACACTGGCGTTTATGATCGCCTCAATCTCCCGAGCGAGCGGACGGGTCGTCGAACGCTCTTCCTCGAGGAGGGGGACCGCATCGAGGTACCCAAGTGGTTTTGGAAAATTCTCCACAACGAAACTGCTGACTCGGCTATCGTCCTCATGACCCTCAACAACCCCCATGCCAAGCTGGTGGATGCCCAGGGCTTCTGCACGAACATCTGCTCCTCCGCTGGCTTGATCTCGGCCGGGTTGAAGCGATTGGCGAAGGGATACACGACTTGCTGCGAGTTGGCCGACTTTAAGAAGACCGTCACTGCGGTGCCGAAGGAGCTGACCGCCAAGAACCTGTTGGAGTTGTCGAACATCAGTTTCGGATAGAACTCTTGCATCCACGACGATGAAGGCTCGCAAAACACATTTTAACTGATAATTTCCTACTTTAAGGACTGCAATTTGTTACTTGAATATTTACTCGACAGAGGTTGTTTTAATTTATTATTCGCGCAACTTATGCTTCTCAAAAACGTCTTTCTTTGAGTGACCCCTACTGTAGGTACAGGATGTAGCCATTTAGCCATAAGAAATCAAGTTTCTAAGCATGTAAAGTATTTTGGACAAAATGACAAAAATAAAGATTATTAAAACGAGAGTTGCCTAAAGGGTTGTCTACTAAAACTAGAGCGAATCTCAGATCATAAGAGCGACTCAATTAAAATTTAATGCATTTAATTATCGGCAAAATGTTTGGACTAATTTTTAAAATTTTTTACAAATTTTAGTGAGAATTGAGGACTCACAAAAAGAAGTAAATGTTAAGAAAAAATTCTTTTGCTGATTTTCTTGAAGTTTTTTGGGGTCTAGCTATTTGAATAACTTTTGTAACCTTAAGTAAGAACATTAGATTCCTAGAAATTTATAATTTTTAAGGGCATGTCTTTATATTGTTGAAGCTCCCTTAGGCCTCCCTCTTCATACTAAAGTTAAAGGAGCTTTCCTCAGAGTCAAAGTCGGCATACCCTAAGCCGAAATAGGTATTCTGCAGTCTGCATCAAACTTGCACTGTTACCTTTTAGATGATGTGTTGCCTTTAATGTTTCTAATATATTTGAAAACTTTAAAAATTCATAAATTTTAAATAGAAATTTGACCAACTTTCATTAACCTAATGTTCGATGAAATTTAAGAATTGAGATCCAATATATCCCAATTGGACTCGCACACGAGGCTGGAGAGATGATAATAACATTCTTAGGAGGTTTTGTAGGCTAACACAAACTTGAATTGAAAGTAAAACTAGAATAGCAACAAACATTATAAAGATTCAAACGTAAATTTTTTTTCTCAAAGAACCAGGAACTATATTGGATTTTCAAAGAATCGAAATGAGCCAGTTTAAAAACGGTGAAAAATTTGAAAAGGTGATAAAGCTTCTCCTCAAGCTCACAAGTCCAATTTGAAAATGCCGTTGAATATCGTTCTCTCGACTCTGCCTTGCTCGACTCGACTCTCATCGATGTGAGTCAGTACGCGGTTGCTACTCGAACGAAAAGGTTGTCGAACAATCTTGTCCGGTTTAAATAAGATCCGTAAATACTGTGTTATTGTGCGTGAGGTTTGTTTTGGTTTTTTGCTTTATAACACGAAGAAAAATACTAGTTAGTCGGCAAAATCGAAAGTGTCAAGCGTCTGGCGAATCTCAGATCATAAGAGCGACTCAATTAAAATTTAATGCATTTAATTATCGGCAAAATTAATAGTGGAAATAATGCAAATGGAGCAGGTCTGGCGGGTCTTGAGGTAGGTCGTCGGCGACGAAACATACATTTAGGCCCCAGCCTCACTCACATAAATCAGCAGCATGTTTCATGTGCAGTTTCGTTGAAATCTGGCTCAATTAAAATATTACCGCCCGCGGTAAAATTATGCTGAAATATGACTACCTCGACGATGACGATGACCAATCGATCCACTTATCAAAACGTCCGTAAACAGCTCGGTGTCTTGCTACTTGCTTCTCTCGAAATCGTGCTCAATTAATTTTTAATGTTTATTAAAAAACATTGTTGCCATAATACAATTAAGCGCGCCAAAATAGCTCAAAGTTTACCATATGTCGGCGCGGACAAAAAGATTCGCCAGCATGCTTGCTGCTTGATCGGACGAGATCGCGGTAGGGGCAGAGAATATGTTTTACAAATTGATTTCAGTGCTCATATAAATATTTCAATCTGTCTGTCTGCATCGTGTCCGTGCACTCAATCATCTATCTGTTTGTAGCGAGTATCGTGGTTTGAGAAATAGGTGATCGCTTCACCCATGGATTAACATATCGAGCGCGAGAGGAGGATCTCGAAAACGAGAAGAAGAAAGAAAAGTGCATCAAAGAGTGATATTGGATACGAACCAGATCGTGAAGCCAAGAGACGAGTCCCAAATGTGACCCACTGCCGAGGGACCTCCGAGCTTTCTGTAAACAATACAGTGAACATTATCTTCTTGGGAGAAAGATCAGAATTTGAGAGAAGATTAACGACTCCAGCCGAAGACGTAAAGAATTGCGACAAGATGGTGCTCTATGACGGCCGGGATTTGGGTAAGATTTCTTTTATGGCCCCATTAGTGACTGATAGACTCGTCGCCCACGTGCTGCGAGGCTTCGCTGGAGCGCGAACGGGTTATCGGTGATCTGCATCGAGTTTTGGGGAGAGCAGTGAGCACTGTCAAGGCGCAGCTGACCTTGAAGCAGCAGCTCTCGAATGAGTTTTGGCATCCAAATAGTTGCGAAAGTTGACGCGGTTGACCGACTGACATCCCAGTGGTGGAATCAGAAATTGGTTTGACTTTTTAAAATTGCTCTTTTGGAGATAAAATAGAAATTTTCGAATGATTAGAACATTTCCGAAATTCAAAAAGAAGATTTCAAATACCAGGTTTAAACTTCCTTCAAGACTTTCTAGAGAATAACAGAATTCAATAATGTTTCAGTGGTGGAGCCAAAAGGGGTTTTCTTAAGACTTTTATTGTCTTATCCCTATTTGCCTTACTTTTTTACAATACAATTTTTTGAGGCTCAAAACTCTAGTTCTTGAGTCAAAGAAGATAAAAACTTTTTTTGTCGAGCTTTTTTGAAGTCAAAAAAATGTCTGTAATTTTGAACCCCAGTTACGTCTCTGCTAGAGCGTCTCTTTGTCCGCTTGACGGCTAAAAGACGAGCTTAAGGTGAAAAGTACGAAATATTCGCACACTCAATTCGTCTCATTGAGTTTTTTTGCCGACATCTCAAGCCCCAGCGGTCAATGTCATGGATCTTTTTGCGTCTCTCTTCGAGTTGTCGCTTTCGAGCGGCCCGAAACCCGACGCTACTGACTCACAAACTTCTTTGACGTGTCTCCAGAAATTGTTATGGTCAATTGTCTTTGAACTCACGAAACGCCGGCTCAGCGCGACACTCGAATGTGAATTACACAAAGCCTTGTTGTTCCTCTTCATAGAACAGTGTTGTTGTAAATAATATTCTAGGCGACGCGACGCTAGTTTCTCTCCATTCAGCAGCCCCAGCGACGTGAATACTAATCACTTGAACGTTATAATGGAGAATTTTTTACACCGCTGCGGTCCCGAACTGCCATGGAAACAAAGGAGACTTAATATTCCACGGGCATCCCGAGAGAGAGAGACCCGGTTTGTGGGAAAATGTTACGACAAAAAGTGACGCAAGGAACACGTGTGCGTGCAAGGGTGGATGTGATTGAATCCGAGGATGTTAGGGGCGTTCCAGATGTGTTGTGTCATGCATATTCAGGCCGTTCCAGGATGTGATTCGGGCATCGAGGCGTGGGAATGTTGCGTGCTCCCGACCTAGGATGACGCAATTTTGGAGAAGCAGGGCTTGGCTGTTTCTAGCCGAAGAAGTTCGGCCCAACCCGCGAATGCTTCAGTGCGACTTAATGTTCCGGATCGAGGCAATTTTAGTTTCTCCATTCATTGGCTGTCGCTTCGCCTCATGCCCCATTGTATGCTGATGCTCGCGAGTGCTTTCGAAGCAAAATATTGTCACGTCGAATAGCGGCAGTGGAAGTTACAGTGCCTTTATGGAATTCGTACATATGCTCGTCAACGGGAATTCCGCAAGATCTACTTTGTGAGGAAAAACAATGGGGCTCTGAATTTCTTCCTGGAACGGGCTGGTCTTCGAAATAGGCTTCCATTTTTCCCAAAGACAAACTTCTAACAAAAAACAACCATATTTATATCTAAACTTTTGACTTTTGTGTGTGTCAGAAACTGGTTTAATTGGCTTAAAAATACTTCATATTTGAACTTTCAAAAGAATTAGGTTTTTAGATTTGGTAAAAATTCGAAACATTTCGTTCTTAAAATAAAAGAAAATCATTTTCTAAAACTACAAATGAATAAAGGCTTATAGGTATTCGCTAAAGTCAAACCAAAGATTGTTGTTAAAATTAAAATTTTGGACTTAAAATCAATAGCAGAAAAATTAAGCACCATGAGAGAAAATGGGTTAAAAGTAGTCTTTTTCTAATCTCGAGTATTAAAGTACTAATCCGGAATTAGGCACTCGAAAGAGTCAATCAAACCGAATATTGACTCCAGCTACCTCACAAGCCGACTGCCGAGTAGGGGTACTCGAAGTATGACAAAACTGTCGACTTCTGCGAAACAAGTTGTGTATCCTTCAACAAACATAAGATGGGTAATGTCATTCCTCGTCATTATTTTCGGTTTGTGTGCTTAGACATGTTTGGTGAACGCAACTCTGACAACATTTCACTCCATAAATATGTTACCTCTCTGCCTCACATGCAGCAATAAAACCTAGACCTACAAATGTCTCCGTGACCATAAAATACCAAAACATGATACGCAACATGCACGCAACATAACTAATCATGATGATGAGCTTTTACAGCTCTTCTATCATTCGAAATTGCTTCGAGAAGTTCGAGGAAATGGTGAGGAAAGTTCACCTGCAGGTTCAACGGAGCGCGTGAGTCACAGCAGAACGCATCGAGAGCGACGTAATCCGGCGAAAGAGGAGAGGGAACGGGGCAAAAAATGTTGATTGGACTTTTAGAGCAGCGTCCGAAGAAACCAGATGCGGCGAGAATACGGAATGAGAGGAGGTTTAGAACAAATACAAAGTCGAGTTTACAAACATGGGCATTACTCTATCGCTGGATCACACGTCTTGGCTCTATTTCAATTTTCTGAGATGCTCGATGACGACACAAAAGCGCCCCGAACGCCGAAAGTAATCATGCTTTTATGATTATGTCTGATTGCAGGGTCCCAATTTCTTTCTTCTCCCTCGTTGAAAGCAACTCCGGATAATGAGATCCGACCCATTCGGCTCGGTTACGACGGCTGCCCCGAAACTCTCCGTAACATTTACATTTTAATAATTTTACTACGAGTACGCTTTTATGGTTCGAACCCAAACATTTTATTGACAGTAAACCATTTCAGTCCACCTCAAATAGACACGA
Organism: Forcipomyia taiwana; assembly: GCA_963930915.1. Lineage (NCBI taxonomy): Eukaryota > Metazoa > Arthropoda > Insecta > Diptera > Ceratopogonidae > Forcipomyia > Forcipomyia taiwana. The sequence continues at coordinate 752,860 of CAWVOI010000007.1, forward strand.
GTGAGTATGTCGAAAGCTCGTACTCGTATTATGTTTCATTCTAAAAATATGTGGGCAGCAAAAATTATGACTCCATTATCAATATCACGAGGTTCATATTTCCACTCCAGCGTGTTTGCTTTTTGATTGATAAAATTGAGCGAGACCCTATGCCGAATGACAGCTGCGTAAACGCGTCGTAAAAGCCTCATGTGAGCTTTCCTCAGGCTTTTGAATGGACAGCCAACAAACAAAAGATTAGAAGGAACCTTAGGGTATTTTGCCAACAAGAAGGTTTCTGAAGGCAAAATTTAAGAACTACACTGTGCAACAAAAATAAAGGGACGGTAAAAAATATAATACTGTACTTATGTCAAACAGTATATTTTGAAACAATTTTGTGTTTTGAGGATGCAAGTTGGTAGATTTTTGGTCAAAAACTAGTTCCTCAGTGTCCATCTTGTAAATGTGGCCGTTAGACACAATAGGCAAACCTTAACTATCCACATTTAAAGTTGAGAATTGGAGAAAACAAAATTTAAATTTAGAGTTAAAAATTTGTCAAATTTGTGGGGTTTTTGTAAAAACTTATTGAAACTTAAAAACCACTAAAAATGCTTTGCTTCTGAAAATAGATCTTGGTTAAATCACGAGAGTCAAAAACTGTTTTTGTCGATATCGAGGGTTAAACCACCATTTATTTTGACTACTGGACGAACGGACAGCAAAAATGCACTTAATTCTTATTGTGAAAACGCTCAGTAAAATAAACACGGGCGGGCAGGCAGGCATTCATTATGTGGAACAGACACTTCAATCGAACGCGATCGCCGTGAGTCCGGAAGAGAGCAAACCGTGCGTAAAGCACAAGAATGCGTCGGATCCTGCTATTAAACGTAATTTCGTGTGGTTTCGTTACCACTAAAGCAAAATGGGCCTCTCGTTATGTGGATTTCTTCTCAACTAATTGGCATGAGGAATTTTAAAGGCCGACCTTGTTTTTGCTCTCCCCTCCGAGACTGGCCTCTGTTCTCTCGAAACTGGGGGTCTGGAGAACTCCAGTGAGGTCGCTGTCAATTCCTAATCGCTCCGTATCTGGTAGACTAAACACGATACAAACCACATTACACTTCGCACACATCGTCGTTATCGACGTTTGAAATGTTGCAGACACGTTGAAACGCGATATATGCGGAGAAAACAAACCCGCTCAGCAGCAGCTCCGTTCGTGGATTTGGTATTGAAATTGAAAACTTTTCCTCTTACTTGCTTCGATTCCGAGACAATCGAGGTCAACGGACGTGGAAAATTGCTTCGTTCTTGGGCGCTCCAAAAGCTCGAGTTTCGAGAGCGGAGAGTGGGAAATCAATTAGCTGTGTTGACGATAGCTCGGGAGATAAGCCAATGCACCAATTGGGCTCCCACGCGCCCGATAAGGCATGTAATTACGGGCCGTGATGTAATTTGTGCCTTCGACACCCCCTCGTTTGCTCGCTCGCTCAACTTGATACTTGACCAACTTTTGCCATCTCCTGTTTTCTCTCGCACATGCGACAGCTCTGCTCTATTTGCTCTCCAACAACTGCAGGCTGCAGGCCTGCAGGTGAAATTACCGGTGTCGATCCAATTCAGTAGCGGTGACTGTCATCGGCGAGATCGGCCACTTTTTACACGAACCTTGTGGCGAGGAGATGGAGAGGAGATAAAAATAAATTGAGACCAATTAAGAGCTGGACTATTAGGCAGGCATTCCATAAGCAGATTGACGGTGATCTTTCATGTCGTCGTGAAGGAGAATTCAAATGATATTGCCCCTATTTATTCGCCATTAACAGCTTTTAATGACGATTCGATGAGGCAGAAGAGTGCCAAACACGAAATTGGAATTCGAATTTATGAATTGGATCGAAATTTTATTCAAAGCCACGAAATTGGGTGTTGCAGGAAATAAATCACACACGCCGTGCGTCTCGTATTCGGGTTAAGGTCGTGATGGTGCAGATTCGGGTGCGAAGGCTGTCGCGCAAGTGAATCTGGAAAGGCGTGAAGTTGACGGAAGTCGGGCCAGAAACAAAGCGCGCACATGACAAGCAACTGTGAAGCGATTGTCTTCAATGCTCGTCACCAGTTTGGGCGATCACTAGGGTTGACCAAAATTTTGAGACTTTCATACTCAGGAGATGGTAATTTGCAAACGCATTAGACACTTTCAAAATTACTTTCATTCTCAAACAACTCAGTTACTTTGTACAGGCCCTAGGAATAGTCCGGAAAATTCCGTCATTACTCGTAAGCTAATTTTTTAAGTTCTCGTTAACTTTCTTGGCCCTTTTAAATAGATTTCTGTGGCAAAAAGAGGTAATTTTGGTCTCATTTTCCTACAAATTTGGTTCCCAAAGTTCAGATTAAATGTTTGCCTCCCCTTTGATCCAGGTGCTCTTCCTTATTTAGTTAAATTTCTTTAATGCAAGGAGTCTGATGTTTGGGATTAATAAAATTTTTTATGGGTCCCCCTACTGATCACGAAACTCTGAATGGGAATGTGGCAAAAGTTTCAGCAGCTGCCGTTCTTACGGCCACTATTGCGTCCGATAGCCGGTCTTTTCCTGCCCGACACGTCGCGACCACCTTCGTCGCTGACAGCAATAAATATTTCAAAGCTCTTACGGTTCTCTCTGACAGCTGCCTCGAGACCTGCATTCTCTGTGGACTCTGTCGCCCTTGTAGCCCTTCAAGTGCAATTAGCAGCTGCGAACGTGCCCGCTCGACTAAGAATAGATCACCGTCTACCTTCGCGATCTCGTGTATTGGCGTACTGGGCAAGGAAATATGAACCTCGATTCCGCTTCGTCGATCGCAGTAATCATTTCTTTTGTTACACGGTACCCCATAAACGTACTAGACTATCTCAAATACTCATGTGTGGTGAGGAATTTGACTGAACGGTGTGCTTCAGACTGTGACTGCTATTGGCTTTGGCAGTAACCGTGAATTGCTGCTGATGAGGCTCCGCAGAGTGGACGTGAAGAAAAGAGCTAGGATTCCTCTGTTCCTCTGTTTGTTTGATTAACATCCGTGAAATTATGCTAATTAAACATAAATCGCGAGCGTCTTGATTACATGTTGTAGTTTCTTTGTTGTGAGCTGTGAGCTTGCTTCTCAGAAGGAGGTCAAAGTCGTCTTTTTTGGCTACTTTTCCGCTCAACCTATTTTCTACCAAGCACGTACTTAAGATTTTCGTAAAATTGAATGAAATATTAAAAACAAGTTAACTGAAAAACTACAGGAAGTCTCGTAAAAAGTTTAACTGAAACCTAGTTTTTGTGGTTTTATAGAAAATTTCGTTAGTTTACCTTTAAAATTTAGTCTCTAGAATTTTTTAGAAGCCATAAGTTAGGAGCCTTCTGAAAAATTCAACATTCTTAATATTCAAGTTTTAGACTTCAATGAAACTAAAAAGCACATGTCGATTTTCGTTGATTCTTAAACTCAAAAGAATAAAAAGCAAACAAAACTTCAGAAAATAAATATTCCAGCCAAAAACTTTCCATGTTAACAGACAAAGGGTTAAAGCCTAAACGGTGGCTCACATGAACTCTTTTCCATGAAAAAAGCCCTGAGAAGAAGAAGCATTCACCTGAATACTCCGTCCAAATACCTCGCGAGTTCAAGAAACGCATAAATCAAACCAGAAACAATTCGATCACCTCGTCTATTGATCTGTGATGCTTCGAGAGTAAAATATTTGATCGCGAGTCGCGAGCCTAAATGAGAAACTACATGTTTTTGCTCATTTGGATCATCGACATGGCTCTTAAAAGGTCGAATCGCGCGGCGGGCGAATTTTTAATGGAGCTGATCGGTGAGAACCGTTTGCTCTTAGTCATTCTCCATCAATTTTCCACCTTGGCCCCGAGACCCAGTAGAACCACTTTTGCCTCTGTGTGCCCATGTGCCGCCAAAAAAGGCTGTTGCCGTTGCCGTAGCCGCGATGATGATGCTTTTTGTTGTGTAACGAATCTCGGGTCCACACCTTTTTCAATCACATCATCTGGTTCTCATTGGGGCTCACTCGGAGCCCACATCACCGTTCGTGCGATCAGGTGCTTAATCGTTATTAGCGTCATATTATATAGCCCAACAACAATCAATTTATGTTAATAAATATATCAAACACCGCAGCCAGAAGCTAATCAGACAGCTCAGAACTTTTTGCTGCCTCGAAAACTCGAGAGCAAGTGGGCCTGCATTGGAGTGGAATTTTTTCGGGCGGTGGCTCAGATCTAGTCGCAGCTCTGATTTGAATATAATTGAAGTTGTTAGAGTCGAGAGCTAGCAATTTAGGTAGCAGTGTCATGATCGTGTTCACAAATTGTTTCGATGCACTGGGACAGCTTCAGCTCAGCCTTCGGGTATTGTTCGGATGCCAAAACAAGATATTAAGGTCACGTCGGTGTGTTGCCTGTGCATTTGCTGGAAGAATGACAACAATGGGATGTGCAATAAAGTGAAAATGTGGGTGTCAGATGTGAGTTGTGATCGCGAGCTATAATTGGAATGACGAGACGGTTTTCATTCTGTGAGCGATGAATATGTAGGGCTTCCAAAAATTTTACCCAAAAATTGACCTAAAAAATTTAGCTCCTAGTTTTGCTAAGCTAAAACCATCTGAAAGGCGAAAAAGCGTATTACTTTGATTTGCTGCCTCCCTAAATTTTCAATCTTAAAAGATCCTTTCTGAGCCGAAAAATTTTAAGAGATAAAATCAAAATAGCCTACAACTTCTTAAAAATCTGTTCAGTTAAAGTCTATTCAGTTTTCAAGCATTTTTGTGAGCCCTAGCGATAAACAAATAGTCGCAATCAATCACTCATTTTCTCTCCTCTTTCCAGACGAAGAACTCAGTCGTAAGTGGAACAAGCTACGACGTCGCTGTGCTTCCTTCAAGTCAGTCCAGTCCGGCCCATCCTCCCTCGACGACACCGAAACCGACGCCATGCTAATCGAGCATCCCTCCCGGTACCAGATCATCCCTCCCCGGGACTACCGCATCGACGCGTACGAGAAGAGCGTGTGGCGCAAGAGCGCAGTGGACCCCAGACTCTACGGCTCTCCCAAGATCGTCGAGCCCATCCAGGTGATCCACGAGGACGACCTCAAGTACTGGCCCGTCAAATACCCCAACAGCAGGAACGGCGACGTCCGACGAAATTCGGCGATAGACTGGGAGTTCAACGCGCAGCAGTTCGAGCAGAACATGCAGATCAAGGAGAAGCTGCAGTACTACGACAAGGATCTGGTCCAGAACGGCAGCATCGGGAGCGAGAAGGGCTCGAAGATCGCGAGGGAGCTCAAAATCCCCGGACTCAAGTCGTTCAAGTCCGCGTCGATGCGGCTGCCGGGACAAAAAACGTCAATTTCAGAGGTAATTATGTTTGGCAACGCCATTGAGATCGCGTCTGCCAGATAGGTACGAGATTACATGGCTTTTAGGCTTAGATCTGAATCGTTCCCATTGTTGCGGTGCTATTTGGTACAAACATTGCATTACCCGACCCCGAGCCTTGGCTCGACATTAACATCAGTCCATTTTTGGGAGCCCGGTCCGCTGTCTTGAATGAATTAAAATCTATTAAACAACAATACAGCCTTCGAAGATGACACAGTAGAAGTAGCGAGCCGTCAAATGACGGGCCGTGGTGTTTTGAAACAACAAACATGGGTCTCGGAGCCGAAGATCGATGACACCATATGACACATTTTCGCGAACGCGGGGCAGTGACCTTGCAGCTTTGGCCACGAATTCCCGGTCCAAGCGGTTCCCGCGATCGTGATTAGCAAGTTTACTTCGCCTTGGCGGAACTGCTTTTAATTGGCCTCTTGTGGGCATGCATAATTCAATTACGCGACTCACACGCCCCATTCTGAAATTTTGTGCCGAAACTAGCATCCAAATGCCAAAAATAGGACTGTTCAATCTGAACTTTAGTTTCTGGGGGAGTGAACTTTTCAAGATTTCCTTGGAATAATTTTAATTGTCTAGGGCTTTAGGAACAACCTTAACACACACTCACGGAAAAAATTGATGAAAGTTGCCATTATTTAGGATTGTCATCAAATTCGATAAATTTTAAAACTAAATATTTAAAGAAAAATTTGACTTATAATTCTGGCCTTAAGTGTAGGTTAAATTTAATGTCAGCGCCAAATAATGAAAATTTTCATCCTTTGAGGTTGAAGTGTTAATTTAATTTGTTTTTAGGGAAATAATAACTTGCATAACCTTGTTAACTAATCACAATCTTTCTAGAAAAAATATTTTTTGGACTAAAGACCAATTTTGGAGGCCCCAAGATTAGGGTTGTAATTACAGTGGTTCAACTGGTCGTCTAAGTTCACAGACTTGTTCCTCAGGGTACTTTTGTTTTTTTGGGCACATTTTCTTTCGGTCTTTTTATTGTTAAAAATTATAAAGAATATTTTTAATTCAATGATTTTATGTCTGAAAAGTTTAAAAGTTAGTCAAAATGTATAGACTCAAATTATGGAAACATATCCAAGCCCTCTCGTTTCTTTTAAAATATGACACAATTTTAACGAGCAATGAAACCTTAAATCTCTATGTTTATGACGGTCATTTGTGAGCCCCGCCCAATTACTCAACGTCTTCCCATTGCAGGTTCATCAACTTTTGCGCAACAAGTTGAACAGAATTCACGCCAACATCCGCAAGAAGAAAGCTCTGTCGGTGCAGGAGATGTTCGACCCGCCGCCGCAGCACGTCCATCCGCCGCCGAGCGCTGTGCCAGGTGGTCCCACGTTCTATGTTCCTTCCCCATACTTTTCCCATGATCTTCACCACGCCGACTATCACGAACTCCATTACCCAGACAGCGGCCCATCCAGTCTCCCATTTATCCAAGAAACTAGTCCCACGATGCAGACCTTCTCTCCGTTCCTGTACCGCAGCAACCACGGACGGAACAGCAGCAACAGCAGTCTAATTAATGATGGATTAAAAGATGAAAACCGAAACTGGTGTACGAGCGCAATTACCGACAAAGCCAACAACGGCAATCGATCTGATAACAGTCATCATGGGGCCGTGCATGCTCTCAATATTATTAACAATAATAGCTTCTCGGCGTCCACCAACAATAAAACGATCGTGGCGGTAAAAAACGATAATAACAACAAGTCTGCGGAGAGGCAAAAAAGCGACCTTCGGAAACGAGAACAATTGACAGGCGATGACATTAGAGCGCCCCCAAAGCAGTCGCCACTCAGCAAGATCAAGCAGAAGTCGCCGGTGCGCGCCCTCGCGGAACGCGTGACGCAGCGCTCGGCGCTTCCGGTGGGCGTCAAGACCCCCGCCAGCGCTCGTCCCCGACCCCGGAGTCACTCCCCTCTCAGGAATCTGTGCTGCAAGTCCGCCTCGCCCTCCCCGAAGTCCGCCTCACCCGCCAAGGAGACCAAGATCGGGCTCCTGGAGCGCTTCAACCGCATCATCCACTCGTCCTCGACGAGCTCCACGGACACCGTGAAGAGCACGCCCCCCATCCCGCCCCAGCGCAGCGTCAGTCGCAACGTCCAGAGACCCCAAACGAAAGAGCTGGCAGGCGAGAAACCCTCCAGCGTCATCAGCACGCCCAACTACAGGCCCATCAAGGTTCAGTCACCGGCCCGGACCCCGTCGCCCAGCGCGAATCGGCATAGTTCACCAAAGACGGAAATAGCGGCACTCGAACGTGACCGGAAACCCAAGCAGGTGAATATGATTCCATTCCCTACACGTCGCGTTTCGCGCACTCTCCTCCCCTCCTGCATTGTTTTCTCGACACGTCACAGAGAGCAAGCTCGTGTGTAGTGTACGGACGGGAAGTGCGAGCTGATTTGAATACAATGCACCGTCGCGCTCAAATTCGTCCGAATGCAGGTTTTTCGATGACTCCGTGTAATTTTTTTGTGTTTGCCGTAATCAGAGCTGCTTTCAAATTGCTGTACTCAAGCAGCGAGTAATTAATATGATGTGCTGTTAACACGATCATGAACTTGCGAGTCATTTCCATATTCAGAGCAGCCGACCTATGGGTTCAAGCGAGGTTTGAGGGGCTTGACGTTGACGCTTTGAGAGCACGGGACTGGAAGAGCTCTGGTTTCAGTTGATACATTTCATTTGATTCAAACATGTAGAGCAAAAGACTTTCGAAGAGCATGGACTTCGATCTTAATACTTTTCTCAAGCACTTTTGAAGCAAAATTAGTCAAAAAGAAACAACTCATGTTTTCATGAATTTTCTAAAGAGACAGATTAACCTCTTCTTGCTCTAATAGCAGCTTTCATCATCGACTAATATCCTTAAAACCGTAGAAAAGCCATCCATGAAACAGGGAAAACGAAAAGGCTTTTAGGGTCTAAACTTGCGTCTTATTTACGGTCCGACTTTGTTCACATTTTGGAGGTCTTCCATATTTCACCAGAATACTATCGAGCTACTTAACATAACATAGCTTTGCAGAATATTTTTCTCAACATAAAACTTTTGATTGAAAGTACAGTGACGAACTTTCATGTAAACCAAACCACAAACCTTAAATCCATGATATGATGCTCTAAAGTATGAGAGAATTGTGGCTTAATTGGTAAATAAGTTGCGGAATACTTTTGAAACTAGGCCAATTAAGTTTTTAAAATAATTTCAAATCGAATTTCCTGAATTTAAGAAACTTTCTTGGATATTAAACTCAATTTTTAAAACAATTTGCTATTACTTTCTCGTGGAAATATTCAAACAATTACATTTGTATGTAGCTAAACAGAGGCCCTAGCTGGTTTATGTGTTTAGGTCTCAGACCCATCCCTTCAGGGACCGGTTAAGGAACGTATTGTAACTTGACTAGAAGCTGATTAAAAGTATTGAAGTAAGCTAAACAGGACGTCAAAACCAAATAATAAATGCTCAGTAAACCAAAAAAATTATCCTTAAAATTCTGCAAATGGATAGGGCAGTGCCTGACATTATCTCGGAATGAAGGCTTCAAGAGATCAAAAAGAGAAGAGTCATAGCATTCAATAAATTGAATTTATTTGGTTTTATTAATGGATGTCCGATTGACAAGTCTGAGAGGCCAAGAAACGTTTAAGTCAACTCAAAGAAGCCCCATTAGGGAAACGAAAGAAAGAAAAAAGTTAAATGTCGATAAGAAGCGTTTACTTGAAGCAACATTAAGCAAATAAGCTAGCGACAAGCAGCCGAAGAAGCCTTTCCTCCGACAACCGATCGAGCCGCTGGGCATCGCTGATAAACGAGATGCTTTTCTTCACCTGTCGAGAAAGTTCATCTCGAGTTTCTCCGTTGTTTGCAACTCAAACACTTCCCAATTCACTCGTTAATCCCTTGTTCGGCTCATATCGTCTTTCAAAGTACCGCGCAGCAGCCAGAAACGTTCAATTTTCGACCGAAGCGATAGTTTGTGAATGAAAAGTTGAATAATAATCTGCGGATAATTACAGACAACACGAGAATGCCTTTGTTTTGCAATGATTACCAGTCGTTTTTTTGATAATGAACGTTCATTGCGGACAAAAAGTTGTAAAATCATTTCACTATTACTTTTGTGAGCGCCCGATCGCCGCCGAAATCATTGAAGAGAGGCACTTTTATGACCTTAGAGCTGCCAAAAAGTGCGCGCGCACGAACAAGTGCAAGTCAGACTTTCTCCGCCACCAGAGCTGTTATTCAATTTCGATTGGATCTCTTGAACCGCGGTGCTGACCGCTGATCCGCCAAAGCGCGTGCGATTATTGAGAGGTGAAAAAGTTGATTAAATCGAAATTCAAATGTCCGCCTAAATTATGCCTGACGAATCACTTTATTTGTGTGAATTATTGGTTTGATCGGGCGATAAAAAAGAACTCTTACTTCTGGCACCTCTCAAATGGGTTTTTTGCGGTCGAGCGAGTCGCGAGAATTCACGTTTCTGAAGGCCGTCCAGCACACTACCGTAATCTGAATGCTTCTCTCGGATCCCCATTTCTCTCCGCGTCTCCACGTCTCGCTTATCAGCGACCTTCGCTTTCTAATCGCTCGGGCGGGCTTTCAGGTGCTGTTTAATCTGCATTTTGACGGGCCAATTTGCACCTTTTTTTAATTCAAAATGTCAACTCTCAAGTGATGACGAGCGCACAAAAAAGTTCGCAAATCTGCGTGCAGTTCGTGAAATCAGCAAATAAGCAGAAGAGGCCACCTCACTTGCGGCTGGCGTGAAGTTCATGGACATTTCGAGTGTTTGCGCAGCTCTCCAGCTGCATTCAGTAAATTTTTTCCTCAAATTCAAGCCTTCGACTGTTATCAATTAGAAGAGTATCATGTTCCAGAGAAAGAACGTTATTGTTTGCTTTGGAGTCTGAAGAGCTCTCCGGTCCCACATGTGGTACACAACTTGCGTTCCAGAGACGGAGGAGGGGCTCTGGGCAGAGCAGTGGTTATTGTTCATCCTCCAAAATTTCATAAATTCACTTGACTGACCTACTTATATTTTTGGAAAATTTTTTGAAAGCCATGATGTCCTAAAAAACCTTAGTAAACGTTCCATTATTTGAGTTACATCCTAACAAAATAAAATAAAATAAATTGTGGCTCTATAATTAGTTATTTCGCCAAGTGTATAACTAAAAACTATGGATTTATTTTAAAGTTTTTGGTAAAAATCTGCTTGTCAACGCAAAATTCAGCTATTTTCACTAAAAAGCCCTTAATCCTGACCCCTGATGTCTTTTCTTGCTACGTCACTTGATTTGCCCTTTTGGAAGCCACACCTGCATCAGGGTCAGGCCCAAAGTCTCGAGAGTCTCGCGTCCCAATTAGTGGCATCAACAAGACGCAAACGAATGAAAACACATCCCAAATGTTTGACGACGACGCCGAACAATGAGCCCATTTAGTAATTAAGCCGCAGAATATGCGGGACGGACTGCGTCAAAATGTTCAAAGCGGGCTCTTTGTTTGGCTCTTCTTCGATTCTTTGTTTAGCTGCAGTGTGTGGCAAGCACTCGGGGGCTCGAGCTGCTTAGACAAAAGGAGACCCATGAACCTGCCATAGTCACACAATGGCTCCAGTTCTGATCGGACGGCCCCTTGTTTGCTCAAAAATGGACTTCCCTGGTGTCCAAATCGGCTTCAAATTAGTACCGCTGGCGCGGAAACGGTTCGATCTCCACTCCCAGCGCCACTTTCGTGCCTCATCATAAAATAATGGCATTGTTTCGGCATCGATGCAATAATTCTTGCCAAATGCACCGCGCTATCTCCCGGGTCTGAGCTCTCAGCGCGCTAAAACATAAGTACAATCACGTTTTCGTGTTGTAAGTGCAATTACATTAGGTGCTGTGCTCGCTAAAGAAGTGCCAGATTGACTTGTCCGTCTGTCGAGTCTCTCTAGAGGGTAAGAGTATGTAATAGGTCTAAAGAAGAAGCAAACTCAACTTGTCCGTCTTTCTACCTAGTTTTTGGAATACTACAGCTTGGTAATGGGTTATGTATACCTAGAGTATTTGAAAGAAATAACCAAGAAAGAGAATTTTAGGGAGTTCACCTACAGGGCATAACGAAGACGGGCTTAATTGACTTGTCTGTCTGTCTAGTCGTTTCGAAAAAAACTCCAAAGGGTCAAAACCGCCTGACCTTATTTTTTCTCAGTCATAAAAAAAATCATCAAGAAGCCAATTGACTATCGAAGGCCATAAAACTTCCACAAGTCATCTATCGATCAGGCTCTCTCGAAGGTTCGCTTTAGGGGCCAAGTCACATGCTCGCTCGCTCGACTCCGTTCCCTCTGCAGTTTGCAATAAAATCGCAATTCGCGATGCTGAAGCTCAGTCGAAAAGTGCAAATAGACCAGCTTATGCAACAAATGTTACTTACTTCGCGGAGTCTGTTGAACTCACATCTGTATATATTTATAAATTACGATGCCTTGTATAATAACAAAACAATCAAATCAAATTTGAATATATTAACTGCTGGGCTAACAATCGCTGGGCTGTCTTTCACTTTCATGCATGCTGATCGTAAATAAAGTTTAATGTGTCCAGCATGAAGTTTAATGGAGTATGTGGTGTGCTTGAGATCACTGAAATCGCAATGGGCCAACTTTGATTGCTAATTTGCGTTCGAAAAGGGGTATATGCGCATACTGGCCGCTTAACAACTCAATCACGGTCGTTAAATGAAGTGACAATTGGTAGTTTCATGAGCTTTCCCGCTGCACACTTGAGCTCCCTTTTGGAGGGCTCTTTCGTAACGTGACTGCTGTGAAGTTGATCTGGGCTTAGTCTGAATCTCGAAATTTACATTTCCAATCGTTTTCTCGGCACACCCTCGCCCTTCCCTCCTCTCGAGCGCGCTCTTAGAGGTACGTGCCTTCGTGACTCAGCTGCGATTTGACATTCTATTGAGGCCTCGTGCGTCGCAACCCGATTCCCGATAAACGGGGTCAACAACCCGGCTCTGCGCTTTGAATTTGAAACAATAGTCTCACTCTATCGGAGATAAGGCAGGGATGGCTCTTTGATGGTGGCATGTAACGCTCATTTCCATCCGATTAAATATTTATTATAGGTTCCAAAAATATTTACTATCGAAAATGCCCAACTTTCAGCAATGGGTTATTATTTCAACAAAAATGGGCTCTGAGACAAATGATTTTTAATGAGGTCCATTTTAAGAATCTGAAATTCGATATGGTGGTCAAATGGTTATCAAAAATATAACTTTTAATGCATGAATTTTTTGACAAATTTGTAGATGAATTTAGTTTTGAACTTCTACAAAACTAATTAGTTCTGGATCTAGAATTAGAATTTTCTTATTTCGACAACGATCAAGGTGTTAAATGAATGTTATGGTTTTGAAGAAATAAAATGTCAGCCACCAAAAATTTATTCGAAGACAATATTATTTGTGGAGCCCTGAATAAAGTTCCTGCTGAACCTAAGCCAGGATCAAAATTAAGGAAGCCCAGCCCCTCCACTACCTCTAAACACTTCCTAGCTACGTGCTCGAATGGCTATCAGAATGAGGCCAGAAATAAAATGTTAAATGAAACTGAACAAAAACCGTCAATGTTAATTTTCTTAGAAAATTCCCCAAAGAAAAACCTTTCTTGAAAAAACTGACCGAGTTGCAAAATTAAGTGGCTTCCAAGTAAAAGGAGGTTAATACCCGTAATGTCCCCTTATTTGCACAGAATCGCTGAAAATGGCTCTCTCGACTCTCGAGTCGACTGCCGTTACTTTGTTGCTCGCGCGCACATTCTCGACATCTTCATCTCGCTGTTTCTCCGCGTCTTGTTTATCTGCGATTTTATACGCGCGCCTAATTCATCACAATAATAAAGTATTTAGTGTACTAGAAATCGCATCATTCTATTGTTGTTAACATTTCATACAGTTTTCACTCTGAACGCCTGAACTATTTTTACAGTTAAGATGCTTGTGTATAAAGTTTGCCAACTCGCATTAGCACCATTAACGTTTATCGCGATATGCATGTCTCATACCCTTTTGTACATTTATTATGCCAAAGCGCATAGTATAATACTTCACCTCGTCAATAGCAAAACACAAACATTTTTACATCCATTACATAAAACAGAAGTAGCACACACGAGAAGAGTCAAATAAATGGTCACTGCGAGGCGAATGTGATGTGCAAACAGCGTGTGAGGAGAAGAAAGAAAGAGCCCGCTCGAGTCCATTTGCGCTCCCCTCGAGGCTGTCCCACAAAAGACTGACGGAAAAAACGGGCTCAGAAGTGCATTCACGTTTCTCTCAAGAGGTCGCTGGAAGAAAGAAAAAAGTGCGTATTTGCTTTTATTGGCCGGGTGTTTACATTTCGAAACGGAAGTTCATTTACCTGCACCTCGCTCTTTCCTTCAGCGACGCGACGGGCGGCGATGATATCTTAATTCGCTAATTGAACTGCCGATCATCTGAGGTAAACGCGGCGGTTTAGTGAAAATAAGAGGCATCCTGGCTTTTTTCCACGATTCCACTTTGAGAGGTTTTTGGCTCGGTTTTAATCTCAGATGCAAACCAAAGTTTTTGACTTTTTAAGGTTTCTATTAAAAGTTTTATGAAATCTCAGGAATTTTGCCCAACAAAAGCAATTTGAGAACTTTACTTTGATAAATTTTGTCTCTAACCAATTTTTGGTTCTTTTGTGCTCCTACTCCCAGTGAAGTTTAAATAACCATAATCCAACTTTGTGTTTTTTTTATCGTAAAAATAGTCTTAGGAGAGTAAAGAAGATTTCCATGAAAAACATGTTTTTATAGTGTATTTTCGTTTGAAATAAATGAAATTTAAGAAATCCAAATTTCGTTAAAAATGTGTAATTTGGCCAGTGGCTAATTTTAGAGGAAATACTTAGTTCTAAGAAATCCAAATAATGGATAATTTTATCGCTTTGGTAGAATCATTTTCTTTAGAATTTCGAGTAGGTGATTATTCTAAAAAAAATTCTCAAGAACTGGTATCTAGCGTCGTGGAATACCTAAGATAAGCTAAAAAGTCAGTGCTTAAATACTCTAGAGATTTTGCTTGAGATCTGGCCACCTTTGCCTCTCTTAGCTGCAATTAACCCTTGAGAGGTGAGGGGTTCAAAAGTCCAAATTGGGACTAGGTTAATCAAATATGAGTGCTTCCAATTCATCGATCATTAGGGTCTCGCGCCTCAGACCCGTGGGCCGGGCCTCACAGAGTCGGAAGATATGCAAATTGAATTTTAAACAGCTCAAAGCATCGCCACTGTGTCTGTCCCGGGTTTAGTGTGTAGTTGACCAAGTATGGGACTGACTACAAAATGTGTATATTGAATAATAATTACTTCGACTACTCACTCGAGTGAGCGATTACCGCAGCTCTAGCGCGAGTCTGGGCCCGTAACAATCGGCAAAGCTATTATTGTTGTGGGACGGCTATTCGTCCGATTAGATACTATCATTGACGTTTTATAATGTCTCAATAAGCGAAGTCAATGGATCAGCTGGGATTGCATAAGAGGCTGAATCTCCTATTTTGTCCATCCTCAGGCGGTCATAACGCAGCTGGACACGCATGTGAGGTCCGACTCGGCGGTGAGACTCGCATCGGAGGACAAGGCGACGGAAGACACCGACGAGAGCATCGAAGAAAGTCGCTTCTGCACGCTTCCCCGCTACGGCCCGAACGCTTTCACAATTCGACAGGTGAGATGATTTTCCTCTAAACTTCTTTTTTGATTGATTCGAGAGTCAAGACACAGCAGAGATATTTTGAATGTCATGTACGCGCAATAAAAGTGCACGCGAAAATATGACGGCTGACGTGCGGCCATGCCGTGTCGCTCAGATAAAAGCGGTAGAGTAGATTATGGACCGATAATTACACGCCAATTAGAGGCGTGTGAAGCAGGTGCGATTTGATTTGGTCAGGGAAGGGCTACCGAGTGGTGACGAAATGGTGGAAAAGGTCGGAAGCTGCAACCGTCTGGTGAGCTCGACCTGAAGCGGCGGCAAGAAACGAGCCCAGATATCGGGATCAATGACAGCTCAATTACCGACACATGTCATTTGTGGAGCAGCAAAAAAGAGCGTCTTCGATTCCCTGAGAAAGATTGCGGCCGGTAAAAATAGTGTATAATAAATCTTTTAAAAATGCTTAGCTTTTGCCATAAGTTCTTTTTTTACGAATTTCAAAATTTAGACGAATTTATAAAACGGTTAAAGAGTAGTTCCAGGAATATTTTCAAAATTATAAAAACGAAGTAATCAAAACATTTCAAAAATGATCAAAAATAAAAAAAACCGTCAAAATTTAGATTGACGATTTAGAAAAAATGCTAAAGGCCATTGGACAAAACTAAATAAATTGAAAAATGGCTAGAACCAAGCTCTTAACTGTTGATACAAGGGAAAGAATTTTAGCACCACTAGAAGGGCTGAAAAATAGAGGGAGAGCTACAAGGCTCTGAAAAACTGTTTAAACCTTCGAGCTGTCAAAGACTCTAAGATTTAAGGTTCGATCCACTTTCACAGACTTTGAATTGTAAAAAGTGTTCAAAGGCACGCAAAACTCATTAAAAATTTGGCCCTGAAGAAATTATCGATATGTTTTATAAAAATGTTTTAAAATTAAAATGAATATTTTAGAGGAATTTTAAGTGTCTGATTAACTGACAGACTCGTCGAAGCCACGGAAAACGAAACAAAATGCAATTGATGATAATTGTATCGCGATCATGAACCGTTTTTTGCGCTCGATATGACGATATCCACGGCACCTTGGTCCCAATTTTGCACTCTCGGGCTTCTAATGAAACATTTTGACGGATGTGTGGATATGGATAGGCCTGAAATTACAAATCACCAGATGAGATCAAAACCGGTGGCAATTTGACGCATTGTAGGCAGCAACGCCAATTTCGCGGGTCAACAAATAAGCAACAAAATGCTTCTGGCCGATGGTCGGACGGCCATGGATTTAATTGGATTGCGGGATAAAGTACGACGAGTATGAAACAAAAGGCCTGCGATTCGAATGGAACATAAGTGCGTGGACCGTGTGGTTGCTTTTGCGAAAAACTTCCGGCGATGTGGTCGGGTGCGGTCCAAAAGTAATCAATTAAAATTGATGAAAGGTTTAGGCGGGCGGTGATCGCCGAACGCTGCTTAGGACCGGCGTGGAGACCGTAGGAGGGGGCGGACAAAAGGCAACGGGCACTGACCCTTATCTCTCAGTGGGCAGCCTTGCCCTTCCTCTTGACGTGCTGGCTTGATCCAGGGAGGGTTTTTGCTTGCTACTGGGGGCAAAAAACAATGAACCCAGCTCTCTTGGTTAGTCAATTTTGTAGTTGGAATTTTTAATTAATTTGTAGCTTAAGTTTTAGTAAATTCTTAGTTAGTCCGGCTCTTGTTCTTAAAAAGAATATAAAAATTCTCTTGGTTCTTTGATTTTCAAACTCTCCTAAAATGTTTTAAATTCATCTGAGAATGTCTGCCTTTTCCTACTTAACCTTAATTTATTCCCTGCTCTTCCTACTAGTAAAAAAATTATTTTATGATTTATGACCTCTCAAGGCAGACTTTTTTGACCCCTGAAAGAAATTGACTTTTGGAAATATATTAAAAACTTAAAAGAGCTTTGGAGTCCGGAATCAGTTCTAGGTTTTCAGACCTCTCGAATGAAAGAGCTTCTTAAAAGTGGCCTCTGTGGCCTTCAACTTCACGAAGAAAATCGAAAAAAAGTTTCAATCGAAATAAATAAATGCAATTGCCGAGTTCATAAAAGCAAAGGAAATGGCGCAGTAAATCCTCGGTGAGTCAAGCCGGAGCCCAAAAAAGTTTTCGTCCACGAATGGCGGTGTTAATATGAGCCATAAATTCGAGAAACCTGACGCCATTGTCATCGTTATAGTCCTTTTTCAAACACTCATAAATTCCTCACGCTTCATGACTTGCACACGCCAATATGCGATATTTGCTTAACTAAATTACGCGAGATTGTTCAACCTGACATCACATTGCAGCGCGGTAGCGGTGCAGCGCGTTCTGCGATTCTCATTAAGTCATCAAATAAGGCGCGTAAAGTCAAACGCGAAATCCACGAAGGCGGCGGTTTTATTGTGCTGTGACCCAATATGTAAAGTCTCTCAGAAATACCACCGCAAAACGCGACCAATAAATAACACACGTTCTTGTCACCCGCAAGTGCAGTACGGTCTTTTATGGAAGTAAACATAGAATTTGCATATGTTCATGCTCAACGTGGTTCTCTATTCTTTTGCAGGCCAAGTTCGAGAAGGGGCACGGAAAGGTTCTAGGCTTCTCCATCGTCGGTGGCCACGATTCTCCAAAGGGCGCGATTCCCATCTTCGTGAAGACCATCTACCCTCATGGCCAGGCGGCTGAGAAGGGATCACTTAAAGAAGGTAAGCCGATAGTAGAGCTAGTCACAAGGGCTTGTCTAAAAGCTTCGTCGATGAAATTAACATGTTTTTTGTGTTAAAAAATATCAATGCTAATATTTTAAAGTAGCAATTACAGTTCACTCATCTCTATTTGAATCATGTTTACTTCATTTGAAGAATTATTTTTCAAAAAAAGTTTAGTAACCCTATTTAAGCTTATCAAAACCTCATATACTGAGAAGGTTCAAAATTTTTGTAAATTTAATTTCCAAAAACTATTGATAAAGTAATTTTAAGCAAGGGTTCAAAAATTTTTATAAAATTAAATTTTTGAGAAAAACTCTCCTTAAAAAGTTTTCAGAGTTCAGAGAAAAAATTTTTTGATTCAAAAACCACCCGATAATTTTTCGATAGTTTTCAACATTTCTGTGAGCCCTACTAAGCCGTAATCTAATTAAGCCAACATTTGCTGACCAATTCGTGCCTCCTCTATTTTTCTAGGTGATGAAATTCTGTCTGTGAATGGAAAGGCATTCCAAGGCCTGACTCATCAAGAGGCCATCAATGTCTTCAAGAACATCAAATCGGGTGAGGTGGTGATTCTCGTTGGCAGACGGAACGTCAGGCGAAAACTGGATACCTCGATTCCGGATGACTTGAAGCCTTGAAGCGGCTTAGAAACACAAACTCCAGCATCTCTCACACAAAGGTTAAAAATGGCGAATGACGTACCCAAGGTCGCGTGGATCGATCGAAACGCATTATATTTCATATCAAGAAGAGCGAACATTACCCAAATAATCGCACATCATGTAGTCGTGTCCAGACACATGTTGTTGAATTAAAGATGAATTTTGCAGATTTACGAATTCAAATATATTTACCATTTACCAAAGCATACATAAATAGATATATTCAGTAGATATACTAATGTAATAGCACAATGTCAAGCGAGCGAGCAGAAGTAACCGAGTCCAATTAAGCGTTGTATTTCACTGGATTACCACCATTAATACACAAATAGTTTGCAATTAACCGCCTCTTTGACACACTTTGAATGAAATAACAAGTGTTTGTTGTGTTTTGCTCCGACTTCGGCGTTAGAATTACAATGTATCGCGATTGAGCGAAGAAAGATTTATTTTTATTTCCTGCAATAAAAAATATGGAAAATCACGTTTTTTACTTGGGTTTCAGGTTCGTGTCTTGGCTATTTTTAGTGCATTTTAATCAATTTTGAAAAAAATGCACTAATGTGTCCGTTATGTATGTCAGTCTGTCTGTCTGTCCGTCTGTCCGTCCGTCTGAGTCGCAAAGGCTCCGAAACTACAAGAGCTAGAGACCTGCGGTTTTTTGCATGATGTAAGGTATGGTCTAGAGGGTGGGCCATTTTTGTTGGTTTCCCAAAAAACCCCCCAGGGACGTAACCTGGGGGTTTTCCCGTTGTATGAAAGTTCTATATAATTGGTCCGATTGAGCTGAATTTTGGATATGTTATACATCATGTCAAATCTAGCAAACCATAGAACACATGTATGACCCTATCACTTAAGGGGGTGGAGTGAGAGGGCACCAAAGGAAGGAAAATTAGTTGCTCCTATCGAGCTGAAATTCAGAATGGTCATGTAAAATGACAAATTAAGCAACTTTTGTTTCGGGTGATGGTCTCAAAAATGTAAAATAAGGGACCTGGGGGGTCAATAAGTGGCCACCCAAGACTTCCCCTTGGCGAACTGAAGGGCAAAATTTCAAACTCAACCGATTGAGCTGAAACTTTGGCAACTGTTAGATAACATTAAATCCAGCAAAAAACAGTTCTACAGTAAGTCTCTAAAACCTAAGGGGGAGGAGCGAGGCGACAATTTTGTAACTCCAATTGAGCTGAAACTTGGGCAAATGTTAGATGATATTAAATTTAGCAAAATATCCTTCTACATTAAGGCTTTTTGGCCTGTGGAATCAAAGTCAGGGGTCCAATAAGTTTCTGCAGTGACGGAATTGGGAATAAAATATTTTTACTTCGACCCAACTTTTGCAACAAAGCGAATTGAAAATGCACTCAAATGCGTTCGTCCCCGACTAAGCTTTAAACATGTTTTCTACCATTTTTTTCTTCTGAAGAAATAATTAATTTGAAAAGATTTTGAAAACTTCTAATGAGAGTATTTCGAAATTTCAAGAGGAATGGGTCTTTCTAGCTCCCATGTGTGAGCCTCCAACGTCCATTATTTAAACGGGGAGAAATCCAAAATCAGGTTGCTAGCCTCACACATTCAACTCTGAAGTTTCTCTCTGTTTTATTTCCCTGAATATTACAGCTCGTTCAAGAAAAGCCTTCTCATGATTTGGCGTCAGTTCCGGCACTTTGGCTGCTCAATTAGGCTCAGACTTCTGGATAAAACTTTCACCGCCAAATCATTAAATATAGAGATTCCGCTAGAGAGCCAGATTGTTTCGAGCGCTGCAGACGCCAGCGCCTCTAGCGGAAGTGAGCTGTTAATTTAAGAAATGCAGTTTTATTGAAAGCGCTGCATTTTTAGGAATTTTAACGTAGAAAAACTCTGAAAAACCACCCGAAAATACTACAAAACCGCGATCTAAACGCAATCGGTCGCAGTTATGGCGAGTGACGAGGAAGTAGACGACGCTTATGCCGGTAAGTGGACAAACAGAAGTGGCGGTGGAAGACGAGCCGAGTTGCGTATTTTCACCTTGAATAACCCGAATAAAAGTGCTAAATATGACATAAAAGCACTATCAATCGGTAGTTTGGGGTCTTATCTCGAAAGCAGAGGCGAAAATGGGGTCGGCGGGAGGTCATTTGGGGGACAAATCGCGGAAATAAGATTCGCTAATTGCTTCTCCATTGCCCCCATTTCCAAAAAATTAGATAAAAAAGATGGATGAAGTCGGGGAAGAACAATAGACGGCGACACGCGAATGAACATGGCGAAATCGGACCTCGAATCGTCTTCGGGACGATTTGAGAGGGGGCTTTGGCGCCCAATTTCGGCAAAAATAGCCGGTTTTAGCGAGAAATGAGGGTTAAAAGGGGTTTTTACAAGCTTCTGGAAGTACATAACGCAGTACATAACGCTCGTATATAATGACGTAGGTGTATATAATGTGTAACTGAACATAATACATTATTAATGCGAATACAAATTACAGCAGCAGAAGAAGATAGCGTGGCACAAGAAGAGACGCTCGAAGGGGGCGAGGGATCTGGAGGCTCCGAGGACGAGCAGCCCCTGAAGGCGCCGGTAAGGACTCGCGCGTAGTTCCAGAGTGGTCATGTACTGAATAAAATTTTTTTCAAGGACGACGATGACGACTACGAGCCTGAGGAGGGCAAGAGACGCAAGAAGGGCAAGAAGCGAAAAGCCAAGAGCGACGAAAAGTCCCGGAATCGAAAGAAGAAGAAGCGCAAGAAGAACGAGAGTGGGGACGAGAGCGACTTCGGGCAGGAGGAGGAGAACCGGGACGACAGCGACTACAGCTCGTCCCGCCGCCGACGTGCTCGCAAGGACGAGAAGAAGGAAAAGGAGAAGGAAAAGGGTTCTGGATCCGAGAACAACACCCCCAGCGTGGAGGAGGTCTGCTCGGCCTTCGATATGAGGGACGTGGACATCGAGTACTCGGAGGAGGACTACCAGAACCTGCAGACCTACAAGTCATTCCAGTCCCACGTGAGGCCGATGCTGCAGCGCGAGAACGCCCGCGTCCCGATGTCGAAGCTGATGATGCTTGTGGCCGCCAAGTGGCGCGAGTTCTCGGAGCAGAACCCCAACCTGCAGTCCGAGACGCAGAGCAGGGCTGACGAGGAGGAGGCCGAAGAAGTGGCAGAAGAGGAGTACCAGCAGAAGTAGCAGAAGTCGTCGAGGTCTCGATCGAGCGCCAAGAAGCGGTCTAGCAAGCAGAAGGTGCCGACGCTGAAGATCAAGTTCGGGAAGCGGAAGAACGCCAGCTCGGAGGAGGAGCAAGAGAACAGCGCCAACAACTCCGAGAGGGACTCTGACGCCGAGTTTGAGCGCATGTTACAAGCGACGCCCACGAAGGAGGTGGACGAGAAGTCTCCTCCGGCGGATCCGGACGCGCCAGTGGTCCGGAAGAAGGCCAAGACTAAGATTGGAGGTCGCAAGAAGGCCAAGAAGAACAAGAAGACGGAAGCCAACGGCGAGCAGGAGCACCAGGACTACTGCGAGGTGAGTCTCAGTTCAGACCAAATCAAGATTGAATTCCAAGAACCACAGTATCAAAATATTTTCGATTCCCTATTTTGGGCTCTCCTAAGACTATTATCGATTTTGTATAGAAAATATTTACATCTATCGCTGGGTTAGATTGGGTCATGTAAGACCAAATTATGTCAAAATTTTTGGCAGGATTTAGAGAAATTTCATAGAGAAGTTTTAGGTATTGTTACTTCATTCACCTTTTCTTTAAAATTTGGCCGAAAACAAAATGACTGTTTTAAAACCGATTTGACTCATTCAATTTTAATTCAAAATCCAGCGCCTAATTGTGTCCTCAATATGGCCTAAAGTAAGCTATCTCAGAACTGGAAACTTTTTTCCATGATCGTAATATATGTAGGGTAAGCAATAGAAATCCCAAAGAAATTTTTTAGTTCGGGAAATCGGAAGCTTTTAAGAGAATTTCGAAATGTCGTTTATGTTTCTGTCCCTTTCATTGTCCGAGTATTTATGCAGCAAATTTTTGTCGGTTCCAGGTCTGCCAGCAAGGAGGCGAGATCATCCTCTGCGACACCTGCCCGAAGGCCTACCACTTGGTCTGTCTAGATCCAGAGCTGGAGGAGACCCCCGAAGGCAAGTGGAGCTGCCCGACATGCGAGACCGAGGGGCCCCCGGGTGCCGACGACGACGACGAGCACCAGGAGTTCTGCCGCAACTGCAAGGATGGCGGAGAGCTGCTCTGCTGTGACTCCTGCCCATCCGCCTACCACACATTCTGCTTGGACCCGCCCCTCGACGACATTCCGGACGGTGACTGGCGCTGTCCCCGGTGTGGCTGCCCTCCCTTGCCCTACAAAGTCCAGAAGATTATCACGTGGAAGTGGGTAGATGACAAACCGGACCCCGACAAGCCCTCGTCCTCGAAGCAGGTCAGTGGCGGTCGACATCGCGAGTTCCTCGTAAAATTCCTCGAGCGCTCCTACTGGAACTGCGAGTGGGTCACCGAGCTGCAACTGGACGTGTTTCATCCGCTGATGTTCCGCATGTACCTCCGCAAGTACGACATGGAGGAGCCTCCCAAGTTCGAGGAGCCACTGGATGAAAACGATGGTGAGTTTGGAGCTTCTTTTTATGACTGAATTTCGTTTCTCTTCGGAATTTTCTATTTTTAACAAAATAATTGGATTTAAAAAAAATCAAACACGGCAATCTTTTTAATACCAAGCACCTCAAAAGCCCAGAAGATAATCAAAATGTCTTGAAATTACATTGAAAATCGGTTTTTTAACGAGAAAAAAAATCAACGATGTTTTGTATACCGCATACATATAAATGTATACATAACACCTGCACCTAACTGATCCATTTATCCAATAAATATTATGTATGTAGTCCTTGAGTCCAATTTTCTTTCAATTCCAGGTCGCAGCAAGAGAATCCGTCGCCACGCCAGACACCAGGAGGTGGATCAGAACTCGATGGAGGAGAAGTACTACAAGTACGGCATCAAGCCAGAGTGGCTTATCCCACAGAGGGTGATCAACCACCGCACGCACCGCGACGGGAGCACGGCGTTCCTCGTGAAATGGCGCGAGCTGCCGTACGACCAGTGCACGTGGGAGGACGAAGAGGAGGAGATCCCGGGCATGAAGGAGTGCGCCGAGTTCTACAACGACCTCAAAGCCGCCTACGTGAATCAAGACCGGTCGGACGGAAAGAAGAAGAAGGGCAAGGGCCGCAAGAGACGCAACCGAGACGATGATGAGGACGAGACGGGCTACGCCCCCAAGCACTTCAACCCGCCCCCGGACAAGCCGACCTCCGACCTCAAGCGCAAGTTGGACCAGCAGCCCAAGTATCTCGACGAGACCGGCATGCAGCTGCACCCGTACCAGCTGGAGGGCATCAACTGGCTCCGGTACTCGTGGGCAAACGGCACCGACACCATCCTGGCGGACGAGATGGGTCTGGGCAAGACCATCCAGACGGCCACTTTCCTGTACTCGCTGTACAAAGAGGGCCACTGCAAGGGTCCCTTCCTCATCGCCGTGCCGCTCTCCACGCTCATCAACTGGGAGCGCGAATTCGAGGTCTGGGCCCCCGACATGTACTGTGTGACTTACGTCGGCGACAAGGACTGCCGTCAGGTGATCCGCGAGAACGAGCTGAGCTTCGAGGAGCATGCGACCCGGGGAGGCACCAGAGCCACCAAGATCAAGGCCAGCTCGCTCAAGTTCAACGTGCTGCTGACGAGCTACGAGCTGGTGTCCATCGACACGGCCTGCTTGAGCTCCATCGACTGGGCCTGCCTGGTCGTCGACGAGGCCCACAGACTCAAGTCTAACCAGTCGAAGTTCTTCAAGGTGAGAAAGCTATTTTGGAGGCAACTTTCGACTCTCCAAATTTTCCAAAACCAAAGGCTCACTCAAATGAAAGGCTAATCTTTCAAAAGGAAATTTATTACTCAACAAAGTCACTAAACTCTCGTCTCGTTTCAGGTCCTGTCAGGCTACAACATCGCCTACAAGCTGCTGCTGACCGGAACGCCGCTTCAAAACAACTTGGAAGAGCTTTTCCACCTGCTGAACTTCCTCTGTCGTGACAAGTTCAACGACCTGGCCGCCTTCCAGAGTGAATTCGCAGACGTCTCGAAGGAAGAGCAGGTCAAGAGGCTCCATGAGATGCTCGGGCCCCACATGCTGCGTCGTCTGAAGGCCGACGTGCTCAAGAACATGCCCTCCAAGTCGGAGTTCATCGTCCGAGTGGAGCTCTCGCCCATGCAGAAGAAGTACTACAAGTACATCCTAACCCGCAACTTCGAGGCCCTCAACCCGAAGGGAGGAGGCGGCGCCTGCTCGCTCCTCAACATCATGATGGACCTCAAGAAGTGCTGCAACCACCCGTATCTCTTCCCGGCCGCTGCCGAGGAGGCTCCCCTCGGTCCCGGGGGCAACTACGAGATCCAGGCCCTGACAAAGGCGGCCGGAAAACTCGTGCTGCTGAACAAGATGCTGCGGATCCTGAAGGAACAGGGTCATCGCGTGCTCATTTTCTCGCAGATGACGAAAATGTTGGACATCCTGGAGGACTTCCTCGAGGGTGAGGGGTACCGCTACGAGCGTATTGACGGTGCTATCACGGGAACGCTGCGTCAGGAGGCCATTGACCGCTTCAACGCCCCTGGAGCCCCGCAGTTCGTGTTTCTGCTCTCCACCAAGGCCGGAGGACTCGGTATCAACTTGGCTACCGCCGACACTGTCATCATCTACGACTCGGACTGGAACCCCCACAACGACATCCAAGCCTTCTCGCGCGCCCATCGTATTGGGCAGGCGAACAAGGTGATGATTTACCGGTTTGTAACGAGGAACTCGGTGGAGGAAAGAGTTACGCAGGTGGCGAAGAGGAAGATGATGCTGACCCATCTCGTGGTGCGACCCGGCATGGGTGGTAAGAACGCTAACTTCACAAAGCAGGAGCTGGACGACATCCTGCGGTTCGGCACGGAGGAGCTGTTTAAGGAGGACGAAGGCAAGGAAGACGAGGCTATTCACTACGACGAGAAGGCCGTCAAGGACCTGCTTGACCGATCCAACAAGGGTGAGTCAGGTATATACATATTAAAGTTGATTGGGGAAGATGAGCAGAAAGAAAAGAGTCTCCAAAGCTAAGTTGTTCATTTGAATCGGTTTTTGAACTATCATATTAAATTTTGCCAGAAAAATCAATTTTTCGATCAGTATTCTTATCTTTTTTTGTCACAAGTGATTTCAAATACAGATGTGAAATTGGACAAAAATTAAGGATCTCTTTTGTGTAAAACGCCAGTAAATGTTGCTCGTATCCCAACCTAGATGAAGCCAGCATGTTTGGTGTGGAGAAATTTCATGTATTTTTTGCATGAAAAAAATATCCTTGAGCTTAAATAACTCATTTAAGATCGTGTTAAATTCCTTAGACCAAGCACTTGGTGAGAAAAATAAAAATTTTACTCGAATTTGGAAAAAATTGAAAATCAATTATTGCCCCATAATCGAACAACTCTTTACCAAATATTCTGTTGGGCTCAAGAAACTTAATTTAAGATCAATAAAATAACAAAGTCACTTTTGCTTCTAGGCGATGACGAGAGGAACAAGGACGAAAAGGACAAAGACTGGGCAAACGACTACTTATCGTCCTTCAAGGTGGCCTCGTACGCCACGAAGGAAGAACAGGACGAGGACGTTGAGACGGAGATCATCAAGCAGGAGGCGGAGAACTCGGACCCAGCGTACTGGGTGAAGCTCCTCCGACACCACTACGAGCAGCACCAGGAGGACCTCAACCGCACGATGGGCAAGGGCAAGCGAGTCCGCAAGCAAGTGAACTACACGGACGGAGGCGTCGTGGCCACAGAGTCACGGGAGGACAACAACTGGCAGGACAACGTGTCAGAGTACAACTCGGACTACAGCGGAAACTCGGACGAGGAGCGAGACGAGGACGACGACGACGAGGGAGGTCGTCGCAGAAAGCGTATGGAGCGCGACCGAGATCGTCCTCTACCGCCTTTGCTGGCTCGTGTGGGCGGCAACATCGAGGTCTTGGGCTTCAATGCGCGTCAGAGAAAGAGCTTCCTGAACGCCATCATGAGGTACGGAATGCCACCACAGGACGCCTTCAACTCGCAGTGGCTGGTGCGCGATCTGAGGGGCAAGAGCGAGAGGCACTTCAAGGTAAGGAATAAAATACAATTTTCCTTAAGTCAGGTAAAATCTGAGATGGAAATTTGGGACTTATTTGAACCATTTCTTTTGAGGCTTAAGATTGCCACCAAATTGCCCTTCTTGGAATTTTTTCAAATCGATCTATTGTCCAATTTAAGGCTTCCTGGGGGTGAAGTTGGCTCTCAATTATTTTGCTGCTCCCCAAAACATGTCTTTGGGCTTCTAAATGACTAAAATCGGTTCAGGGATTTATTCTTTAAATACATATGTACCTACATAATGTTATTTCCATTCCAGGCTTACGTTTCGCTCTTCATGCGGCATCTCTGCGAGCCCGGAGCGGACAGCTCCGAGACATTCGCCGACGGGGTTCCTCGTGAAGGTCTGAGTCGTCAGCATATTCTCACTCGCATCGGAGTCATGTCTCTGATCCGGAAGAAGGTGCAGGAGTTTGAGCACATCAACGGCTACTACAGCATGCCGGAGCTGATCCGGAAGCCGTGCGAGCCCGTGAAGGACACGAACACGCCAATGAGCGGAACTACGAGCACGAGCGCGACTCCGGCCACGAGTGCCGCGGCGAGTCCGGCTCCTAACGCAGAAAAAGCGGAGGATGAAAAGGATGTGAAGAAGGAGGATGACGAGAAGGACGTGAAGAAAGAAGATGAGAGCTCGCAGGTAGGCTTTTCAGTTCAATTTAATTATCTGTACTCAGTTTGGGGAAATGAAGGATATTCTTGGGCTATTTTTGGTTGACTTAATTGACCTATACGGATCTAATTATTCGTCCTTTTGGTTACTCTTAACCCCAACGCTGTTTACTTCCAGGAACAGAAGGTAGACGACACTAAGGAGAAGACTGAGGAGGAAAAGAGCGAAGAGAAAGAGGAGCTGGAAGAGCCCAAGAAGGAGACGAAGGTGGAGGATGACGACGACGACGTTGTACTCATCAAAGACGACAACGAGGACAAGGACCCGCCGAAGAGAGGGCGCACAGAAGAGCAAATCGAGGTGCACAAGAGGCAGTTCATGTTCAACATCGCCGACGGAGGCTTCACGGAACTGCACACGCTTTGGATCAACGAGGAGAAGGCAGCGGTTCCCGGCCGCGAGTACGAGATCTGGCACCGCCGGCATGACTACTGGCTCCTTGCTGGCATCGTCACGCACGGCTACGGGCGCTGGCAGGACATCCAGAACGACATCCGGTTCGCGATTATCAACGAGCCCTTCAAGATGGACGTGGGCAAGGGCAACTTCCTGGAGATCAAGAACAAGTTCCTCGCACGACGTTTCAAGCTCCTAGAGCAGGCACTCGTGATCGAGGAGCAGCTGCGTCGGGCGGCCTACTTGAATCTCTCCCAGGACCCCAATCATCCCGCGATGGCTCTCAACGCCCGATTCGCGGAGGTCGAGTGTCTCGCAGAGTCCCACCAGCACTTGAGCAAGGAGAGCCTAGCCGGCAACAAGCCAGCGAACGCGGTGCTCCACAAGGTCCTCAACCAGCTCGAGGAGCTGCTGTCGGACATGAAGAGTGACGTCTCGCGTCTGCCCGCCACCCTGGCCCGCATTCCCCCCGTCGCTCAACGTCTCCAGATGTCGGAGAGGTCCATCCTGTCGCGTCTGGCCGCCACCGCAGGAAGCTCCGGAAGTGCAGGTAGGTTTCCCAATCCGTTCCATTGACAGCCCATTGCAAAGCCATTGGTGTCAAAACCAGCTCAAACCGATAAGTTTAAGAATTTTCAATCAAAAGTTTTGCCAGATTTCTTTACCAAAAAGAAAATTTTCGGTAAATTTTTATCCCAGTTCTGTTTAGAAGTAAGGCAAGCTGGCAAAGGAAAATTGCCAGGGCGTCAATGCAAAAGCTAATGAGCGTATTTTCACCAGCTTTGCAAAGGTTGAAACCTAGTCTAACTTTAACCCTTATTTTTCTTGCAGCATCTCAAATGATCCAGTTCCCGCAGGGCTTCACTGGCACCAACCTACCGGGATACGCAGCCGCGGTGGGCAACTTTGCCAACTTCAGACCCACTTTCTCGGTCCCCGGCCAGCAGACGTCTTAGGTCCAAATTGCCAGGCCCGATCGCGAATGAGAGCATAACTTATTTGGTGATTGTGACACTTCTCCTAGACAAAATAAACACAATTTTCTCTCAACGTAAGCATAAGCTTAGAATACGGTCATCAACTGAATCGCATTGCAAGTAATGAGGTTTTAACGATTAGAATTTAGTTTTTTTAGACAAGCTTATCCGTTAGAATATGTAGCTCACCCTGACTATGTAAAGGAGTATTGTATTTTCGAGAAAAATAACATGTCAGTTTTATGCATAAAAGTAACCACTTTATTTAACTCTTAAATAACCAATCAAAATTAAAAGCACTTCTGGATATTTTTAAAGGATTTGTAAGAGCAGGACGACCCGCTAATGCGAGAAGTATGGTGTAAACTTCATTTAAATTATATCTTTCTCAGTAGCTCCTAGAACCTAAATGATACCTTTGAAAGCAAAACGACAAAAAAATGAATAAAAAATTGCAAAGTACGGAGCCGGTCTTAATCAGTTATCGGGTCATCACGTTATCAGTAAGAGTGACCTCTCTCACTTCCCTCATCTCTCTCGAAGGATCTTCCGAGTGACGTGTTATTGAAGAGCACCGTCGTAAATCTCAATTTTCGCTGACAAATCAATTTGCTCATCAATTTGTGAAACTGAAACGCGATAAGGGAACTGATAGGTTTTGGAACGACGGTCGTCGGTGTTTATTTGTTCTGTGGAAATTGATATTGCAAGAGCTCGAGTTGTTTAGTAAATATTTTCGTGAAACATTTCTTTCTGGCAGCCATCAGAATGCTCCGGGTACTGGAAGTCATAAAGGAATCGGGTGAGTTATAGTTTTGTCAACAGAGCAAAGAACTGTGCCGGGCCGGGCGGTATTTTGTCGAATCAGGGTCTGACGAGGCAAATTTGACTGCCCGTTGTGAAACTGCTGCGGCGTTTCGGTCTTCTTTGGTGAAGGAACCTGAAATGAAGTTACGCGATGGAAAAAGCCGGAATTCAAGAATATTAGTGCATTGTCTGGCTTTTCTGCCAGTTTGTCATTGTAGGAACCAGAAGTAGTGGTTTCACTTTACATAATGGAATGTTTAGAGCTTATCATGAGTGAGTCGGTCTTTGGTAGGGTTTTTCAAGCCAATTTTTTGTCTGTTTGTCTCTTGAAAAGCAAATTTGAAATTGAAGGTTCAATTTGACTGGTTGCTCATTGATTGAGTTATAAAATAATAAAATTGTTTGTGGCCAAAACAGCATTTTTTTTATTCCAGATATTTTCCGAATGTCAACTAATCAATAAAAAACTGAATGCTTTGACAAAGTATACTTAAAATTTCTCCTGGTTCAAAATTTCAGCACGTTTGTGTAATTTACATTTTAATCATAAAATAGGTCCAGCTCAGACGTTTATTTTAAAATTTAAAGAAACTCCTGCATTAATTTTGATAGGACAGAAATAATAGAAATTTAAGGACAGCTAAGAAGACCAAATAAGGACCACGAGGCTTTCTTGTGTGCTGGGGTCACAGTCGAACAAAGTAATCAGCTCTCGGAGCGGCTTTATTGCCTTTAAACCGCTAATAAATTGATAAACAATCAATAATTGCACACGAAACCTTTGAGTCGCATTTTATGACCTCCAGCGACGAACAACAACAACAATTGCGAGTCGCCATCTCCGGTTTCAGCTCGCAACGCTCGCGTTTTTCCAAAGGCCGCGATTTTCCTAGTCGCCGTCACGTGCATGTCTGATTTGGCTATTATTAGCCTTCTCTTTTGTATTATTGCACCAAACAACAACGCAACAGAGCATTGCAGACCGAAATATGTGCAACAAACATACGTAGGTGTATGCACGTGAGTCAGCGTGCTACCGGCAAATTGCTCAGTGCAGCTGCTGCTCGTATGAAAGAAACATCGGATGATGTGAATGCAGTGAGGGGAGAGAGAGTGGCGTGCTGGTGGTCGGGAGACAGGAATGCCGCTTGGCCGTGCCCCCGGAGTGGATTTTGAACCATCCAAGAGCCTGAACCTGAAGATATGGATTTTATGGCGTCTCATAGTATCGAGGGGGATCTCATTGTCGGGTCCAAAATCCGCCGCCGACCGGGTGTTTATCAATGAGCTGGCTCGCGAGCGAGAGAGAGGAGAGACACTGTGGGCTTTCCGCGCGACTCGCGTCTCGTTTCGTTATAAGAATGTACGACTATCGCGTTGATTACTCAGTTCGCAGTTGAGTTTAGTCGCGTCAAGACCCCAGTTGTACCATTTTCTCAAGTAACGTCGTCGTCGCGATGGATGTGCTCTATTCGAATGGCGCGAGACCGTCACTCCGAGTGCGGACAATCAGTGCAAACCTAATTGATTCGGACAAATTGAGCGAAATCAAGAAGTGCCCGAGTGTGATGTCGGAAAAGACGAAGAAAATGCTGCCCCCCAATTCCAACACAATCCAAACGAAACCCTTTCCAATACGAGGTTAGTACGAGCAGGTGGAAATGAAAAGCGAAAAGAACGCCAACTTTTTATTTATAAACATCTCGCAACAAGTGGGAAATTCGCGGCTCCCGTCCCGTCCCCGTCCCACTATGTTGCACAAACACACGTAGAGACGCGGCTGTCGGTCGGTCAAGTGAGCCCCTCCTGCTATTAATACTGAAGAAATAATGTAATCAATGAATCGAGAGCTGCAAATCTGCTGTGATTAAATTGCAGTGCAAAGTTGCACTTTTTGCACTAAAATACCGCAGTATCAGCGTCAACGTTCGCGCGAGCCTCGACTCAAGGTGTGCGGTAGTGAACTTCGCGTTATAGCAGCGAGATCAGTGCTGTTTGTTCTAGAGAATTACGGGATTGTGTAAACAATGGAAAATTATGCCCGATGCCATTCCGTGATAGTGCGAGTGAAGAGGGAAAGTGACCTTCGTAGCAGTTATGGCACAGAACATTAACTTGACGGCATTCTTGAGCTCACGCTGGCGATGACGAGCAATTAATGGGCAACTAATTGGCTTGTTCGTGAGGGGGAGAAATTCTTCACAGAGAAAGCTCTTCTGGATGTCTAGAATACTCAACACCAATTAGATTTTACTTAGAAAAAACTTAGAATTTTTCAAACTGGAATACTTTGAATTCAATACATACCAGAAATTGAGCCAAAGCTCTTCCAAGACATTTAATCGATTTTAATAAATTCCACTCATTTGAATTCACGATAAACCATATTGAA
This sequence comes from Forcipomyia taiwana, assembly GCA_963930915.1. Classification (NCBI taxonomy): domain Eukaryota; kingdom Metazoa; phylum Arthropoda; class Insecta; order Diptera; family Ceratopogonidae; genus Forcipomyia; species Forcipomyia taiwana. The sequence continues at coordinate 784,975 of CAWVOI010000007.1, forward strand.
TAAATGTTTTCATCTGAAAAAAATTGCTGAAAATGCAAAAACTTTCCGATATATTTTAATCTGATTCAATCTTAGTAAGAACCGTAGGAAAATTTAAGCTATTTAAGACTTCATTCTAATTAGATATGAAATTTTAGTAGCTGCAATTAAAATTTACTTAAAAATCAGTACTCAGAACAAAAACTCTATTTCCTGTCTTCTAGTTTGACTAAATTAAATTTAAAACCAATTAGAATTAAAATAATTTTTAAAAAGATTCTGTTAGAAAAAGTCGGATTAGAATTTATTCAAAAACCAGAATGCTTTGAAAAGTTCTGCTGAAAGTTCCCCAAGACTTGCTATTAAAAGGTTTTCTTTTTTCCCTAAATTTTGTGGAATAAAACCGCATTCTAAGACCCCAAAAACTCTGTTGAAATCCTGATAAAACCCGACTCGACCGATACCGTGGTGCTGCAATTATGACGAGCGAGTCAGATTCACTGACTGCCGCGATAAAATTCTTTGTTGTCAGTTTTTTGCTGCCTTCCATCCACTTTTTCCGCTAATTGCGCGTCGCCATGTGACCCAACTTCGCAGCTCCACCTAGCACCAATCGCTAATCGAGTCGTGATAGTAGAATTTGCGATGCCGTTGTTCGGCGAAAGAGACGGACTCCTACGCACCAGCTGAGAATGAATCACAAGGTCGCCTGAATTCCTCCTCTCTCTCTCGCTGCGAGCTCGGCAAGTCTTGCGCTGCTAATCAGTCGATAACTCTCCAACAAAGCCATGAATCAGCCTCTAATCACGCTCCTCGAGAGTCGAGACCCGCGCTGGCCGTATTTTGGTTTCTGGGAATCGCGACAGTTTTCGTGTGAGGCAGTTGTGGTCGGCCGTGCCAAGAAAAGTACTTGGTGGCAGTCAAGGCCGAAAGTCTCGTGTGTGGCATTTTGTCGTGAGCGTGGCGGGGCGCTGACAATTGTCCCCTCGCGCCGGCCAGCTCGAGAAGCCATGACAATATCAATCACATTCGACATTTTTACTGCTTCCAATCTGCCGCTCGAGCGACCTTTTGCGGGCTTCTGAGCGCTTTGCGATTGACGTCAGAGCCCTGGTTCCGGAAGTCGCACTACTCATCGTTTAATTCAGCTCTCCTAATCTCCATACACCTCGGGTCTGGACCAGAGGTGGAACGAGGAATTTCTGCATGAGGGCAGACCGGAAAGTTATAGCTCTTTCTGTCTCTGCTCTTATGTGAAAGCTCTTTCTTCCGTAAAATTCAACGAAGAGATTTTTTTCGAGAAATCTCGGTCTTTCTAGATCTCAAAGCTGAATTCTTAAAATTTCCAGAAACTCACAAAATCTTTTTTTGATGAATTTTTTGCTGTTTTCCACTTTTTTTGAATAACCATGCAGGGAATAATTTTCTTAACATTCATCATTGAAAGGCCAAGTAATGTTTTAAAAAATTCAAAATGACCAAAAATAAACACACAAAACTCTAAAAATTTGAAACAAGTGAACATTTCATATTTTTAAATTTTCGAACTCTCGAATATTGTTAAACCCCATTTTTATGAAACGTGGTGATTTTACAAAAATGTAATGCTAGGAAGAGCTCACGAGGACGTATAACCCTTTCCTTGCCCCCTTCAATAACACCTCTGGTCTCGACTCCCGAGTCACCTCTCGAGCGCACGATTTACGCGTTAAAAAAACATGTGATGCGCAGAGCTGAGTCGTGAGGGCATGAGATAGAGTCGCCTTGCGGGTCAATGAATCCGATTAGGGAGTCTTCCGACTCACATCTGTGCCGATAAAGGTGTGACTGGAACGAGCTCGTGACGTCCGTCGTACGCCCCCGTTCGGCACAGAACGCGAGCCAAAGTTTGATCAATGCGGATTACTCGCGATTCGAATCTCAGTTCAAGTTCAAACGCTTCTATATTGACACCCATCGCTCCGCGAAATGGGCCGCCATTAAGTGAAGTGCTATTTTTAGTCTAGCCACTGACCTCTGCAGCTCCCCAGAATTGAGGAGAATGCGCGAAAAAAGCGTCGCACGAGATTGTTTCGTGATCACTGACCCGGCCGTCGCGACACGAAATCTCTCAGCACGCAGCCGGGACATGCATGAGATTTTCAGCTGAGTTATTTCGAGATTCCCGGAACCCAATTTCGCAAAAATGCACCAGTCTCGACTCCAGCCGGTGCGCAAGTGAGTCTTGAATTATGTAACGAGAATAAACAAATATTCTGTTTATTTTCGGATGACTGAGTGGCGGGATCGACACACGTAGACGGAGAGCTGTGACGCGCGAGTAGATTTGCGGTGCGAACACGTGACTTACGCGTGAATTGTTGATAAACTCGAGATAAAAATGCGGCGCCCTGTAGACACAATGAAATGCAGTATTCCTGATATCCCGGACTACTAAGAAACTCCATGGCAGATCCAGGCTCCAGAGCCGTAACCAAGAGTAGGGGTCATGTTTCAAATTTAAGGCTCTTCAGATTTATTGAACTGGCCAAACGAATTTTCGCAAATAATGTAATAATTAATGGACTGAAAGCTTGAATTCAAAATTAAACCCACAGCGTTTGGTGGCTTCTAAATTTTGAACGACGAAAAACTGACTTCTTATTTGAATACTGGAGGTTTTAAAAATAGACTAAACAGAGAACCCTGAATTTTAAAAGTTTTAAAGATCTTGGCAATGTAAATGGACAAAATCAAAATTTAAGAGCTTTCTGTTTGATTGAAAAAAAAATTCTAACAAAAAATAAGTATCAAAATAAAAAGAAAGTCCTTGAACCAAAACCACACGAGTCGGTGAAGTTTTATTTACCCTCCTCCTATAAAAACCTACTTGGCTAATCTGGCTGAAATTTTTATTAGTTAATATTTTTCACTCAAGGGCTTCACAACTAGTTAATTAGGTACTATAATAAATTCAAAATTGGTTCAGAAACTTCAAATCTTAAAAAAAATCCGTCCCATGCTTGCAGAAAGTCGTTACTTGGCGTTTGAAAAGTATCGTGAATAAATATCGTGTCACGATAAATCGGTAAAATCAGCTGCGATAAGGGAAAATTTTTCTCGCTGGAGTTTTCGGCATAAAATCTCACAAAAGGAGGTGAACTAAGGCCAGAAAAGCTACTCCAGCTCGGAATCCTGCGGTTTTCTAGAAGTTTTCGTTAAAAAGCGGTCTGGAGAACGGATAGAAGCAGAGAATTTCGCGTTTGAACCGGAGGCAAATCATCCATTTCCTGGTTCGAGCAGACGTAAAATTCCAAAGCTAATCCATTTTCCTGCACGCAAAGGTGTCACTTGAATGTTTCCATCATCGCCTATTGTCGCGACGTCAATTGAGTAACTGGTGGGCACGGCGAGCGATTGGAGGTCGGGAAAATATTGAAAATAGTAGGCAAATGACGAGCAAACGGAACGGCGAGCAGCTGCCCATGAAGTCGCTGGGCTGGAAATTCCTGCATAAGGAGACGTTCGGAGTCGGTAAGCGTTCCACCAACTCGAGTTAGGTTCGATTTGGGCTCAAATTAAGGAGATTTAGCGCACAGTCGTGGGGAAAACGGTTCAAGGTCGCCCACGTTTTCGCGACCTTGAGACTGCTGCCGCTGCGCCAGTAAACAGGATATATAATTTTCCACCCTCTTGAGCTTTTTCGCTTCATCGCCTTGATGGACTTGTTGTTGTTTTTTGCAGGCGAACGCGCCAATTACGTAAACATTCCGCATGTGATCGCCATGGTTGGACTTCCGGCACGAGGCAAGACCTACATCTCCAAAAAGCTCTCACGCTATCTCAACTGGATCGGCATCAACACAAAAGGTAATTTTGGTCCCGTGATCCCGCGACAGACTCATAATTCGCCTTTTCAGTCTTCAACCTCGGCGAGTACAGGCGTCATGCCACCACAGCGTACAGAAATCACGAGTTTTTCCGAGCCGACAACGAGCAGGCGATGCAGATTCGGGCAACTTGCTGCCGAGAGGCCCTCGACGACGTCTGCAAGTGGCTCGATGAGGGGGGTGAAGTGGCTGTCTTCGATGCCACAAACTCCACCTACGACCGGAGGCAGATGCTGCATGATATTATTGTGAAGAAGATGGGCTTCAAGCTGTTCTTCGTGGAGTCCGTCTGTGACGATCCCTCCATTATTGAACAAAATATTATGGTATGTGATATTTGATTTTAGTTGATTCATGAGGAATCAGGGATGAGTTCAAAAGTCCTGATTCTTCCACAGCAGACTCTGGCCCTAAAAGTAGTGCTTTGGCCTGTAATTATCTGTAGAGTCATTCTCTTTTTGTCTGTCTGTTTTCCGTCCCTCATTCAGTTGAAGTTCCAAAACAGTTAGGCTTTGGAACTTTTTGGACTTATTTGATCTAGTTTGAGAGAGGAAGGGTAGTTAGTTTTCCCGGAAAACTATCAGAGACGAAACCAGAGGGGTTTTCTCTTTGAATTCTTGAACCTCATGCAATAAAAGTAGTAAATTTCAACCCTATAACCGATAAAACGACTACTTAAGTAAAGCTGAAAACATAAAAACGATCCCTCAAATGCATTCGTCCCCGACTTCCAATCAACAAGCTCATACATTTCAGGAAGTAAAACTTAGCAGCCCCGACTACGTCAACATGAACACAGAGGAGGCATTGAGGGACTTCCGTCTCCGCATCGAACATTACCAGGAAAAATACCAGCCCCTCGACGAGATCGGGGAAGACCACTTCTCCTTCATGAAAATCTACAATACAGGCGAGAAGGTCGTTGTTCACAAGCACGAGGGGCACATCCAGTCTCGAATCGTCTACTATTTGATGAACATCCACATCACCCCACGAACAATTTATCTGACCCGGGTAAGGTCCCAGAAGGTGTTGTAGAAACCCGTGACACTTCTTTTTTTAGCACGGCGAGAGTGACCACAACCTACAGGGTCTCATTGGAGGCGACAGCGACTTGAGTCAACGAGGAAAAGCGTACGCCGACGCCCTCTCCAAGTTTATCACGGACCAGAGCATCGAGGGACTCCGCGTGTGGACGAGCTGGATGAAGCGCACCATCCAGACCGTGGCTTCCGTGGATGCCCCTCAGGAGAGATGGAAGGCCCTCAATGAGATCGACGCTGTAAGAAGTTCTTTTTGGGTCTCGAGGAAGTCTTACCACTGTGGTTTCAGGGAACGTGCGAGGAAATGACGTACGAGCAGATCCAGGCCAAGTACCCGGAGGAGTTTAAAGCTAGGGACCAGAACAAGTTCGCCTATCGCTACCCGCGTGGGGAAAGCTACGAGGACCTGGTGGTTCGTCTTGAGCCCGTCATGATGGAGCTCGAGCGGCAAGGAAACGTGCTCGTCGTGTCGCACCAGGCTGTGCTGAGGTGCGTGCTGGCCTACTTTCTGGACAAAACAGCAGGTAAGAAAACTTTTGAAGGAGATCTTTAGTTTCTTTAGAGATACATTTTGGAAAAATTTCTTCATTTTCATAATTTATCGGTCTCAAAGCTTCAACCTTCATTAAAGAGGAGCAATTAGAATTTCAACTCAGGCTCTGAACCTTGATCAAACTGTTAAACTATTTGATTAAGCCACCTAGAATTCTTCTTCCCTTCTATCAACTTCTTCAGAAGCTCCCAAAGAATTCTCAAGACGTTTCTAACTAGCCTTCAAGTTCAGATGTTCCCTACAAGAATTTTAACTAACTCTTTTACGATGAATCCGACTTATTAAAGTTTAAAAGCTTAAAAAATCAGAAGTTTTATTTTGAGAAATTACTGCTAAGGTTCAATCGATACCCTTACAGAGGCCGAAAGAGGATACTAGTTGTGCAAAGGCACTAAGGCACTGTTTTGAAGATTTCAAACTCTTTTAAAAAATTTACTTTAGGAAGGTTCTTAATAATCTCTAGAATTAATGATTTTCAGGACTATTTCACATGTCCTAGATAGTTTTGATTGATAATGAGATATGAATTTTATCTTAGAACAAGTCCTACTTACATAGACTAAGCCAAATTAAAGCTTAAGTTTCCTCTTAATTTCAGATGAGTTGCCGTACCTCAAAGTGCCTTTACACACGGTGATAAAGCTCACCCCCGTGGCCTACGGATGCAAGGTGGAGCACATCCCGCTGCCGATTGAAGCTGTCGATACTCACAGACCAAAGCCAGAGGTACGTACGAGCTACTTTGAGCCATGTCAGTGCTAACCATGTATTGTTTGTGTATGCAATTTTTGTTCATTTTCACTTGGAAGCGGGTTCTAACGATCTGTCCTCGTCCTGTCCCTCCTCTCCGTTTCTCGTTGGTGTATTCTAACTGACGACCATCTTTCAGATTCCCGGACATGTTTAATAAACCTACCCCATCATGAAAGCAGAGTAATTTGTATGAATTTTTTAAGCATTGTTTCTAATGTGTAGAGCAGCAATGCGGCGTTTTCGTAGTTTTACCACTTACCCTCATTACCGTCAATTGTGTTAATCCTAGATTCCGAAATTTTAGATTTTTGTTGTAGCGCTTTTCGTAATCAAACATTAACCAAGCAGTAGCCCTCATTCGAAAGTTATGATTTAATATTTTGATAATAAAAGCTTGAGTAAACTTTAGTTTGTAATCATTGAAGCTTTCCGAAGTTCGCACACAACACACAAAATTTGAACTCTTTTCAGATTCCTGGGACGTTAGAAGATAGGTTTAGGAATAAGTAAGCCGATTTCGAAATCCCACAGAAGACACTGACATTCATTCAGAAACAAACATGCATGTGCGTGACCCCCGATTGACTAAATTTCGTGTTTTTTGTCGATGATAAACGTAGCAGTAAGTTTCGATATAAAAGAGGATCAACCATGTAAAGACTAGCGTGTAAGAAGTGAATTTGTTTCTATTTTTAAAAGATGCATTATGTACATTTATTAAATGAATTGTAGCGTAAATCACTAAATGAATATTTTTGTTGTAATAAAATGGTGACTCACCTGAAACTACCTTTTACCAGTCCCTAATAGTGACTTCTATATGATAAATGGAATTATGACTAGATGATACTGGTAACCCCGTAGCCAGAATAAATTTATAGGCACGGTTGAGGTTTTTAGGCAAGGTCTTGTTAAGCTTCTCCAGGCAAGTTCGGTTGGATAAATGACTAAGTATTATAGAAACTTATGGAATCGATCATTAGAATGTAGAGCTTTCCTGCAAATTTAAAACCATTTTCTACTAATCATGGGGTTGCCTAGAGAACCAAAGTGACTCATCGTTGGACTCAGACTTGAATTTTGATACATAAAATATAAAACTAAAACTTCTTAAGTACACATAGAGTTTGTTTTTGAAGTAACATTATTTTGTTATTTAAAATCTAAATTTGGGATATTGGAACTTTAAAAAATTTTGACTGAATTTAACGTCAAAGTTTGACAAAAAATATAAAAAGTAAAATCGGAGACTAAGCTTAAGGGTGCATTTTCAAATATTTCGAGTGACCAAACTTTGAGTGCCCCTAGCTCCGTCCCTTTAGATAATAGAGGATACATGTGGTACCATGATTTGCTAGATTTTGCACAGACTACAACATTCTAAAATTTCAGCTCAATCGGATGTAATATAAGGAGTTTTCATACAAACGTAAAACTACCCCCATTTCGTCCCAAAAGGGGGGGGGGTCTAAAATTGGAAGCCTGCACTCCTACAGACTATGCCCTACACGATGCAAAAAAAATCGCATCTCTCTAGCTGTTCTGGTTCTTGAATTATAAAATTTTTCGGCCACAACAGTGCATTTTTTGCGAAATGCTGAAAATGCACTAAAAATCTTGATTCTTCTATTACTTTTTCAATAAACCAACCACAAAAATGACAATTACGAAAAAATACTTCGTTTTTTGAAACCCAGATGTATATGTAGTTACAACACAATTTGGGCATGAATTTATTCGCTCTTTGCTTTTTCATCAAACATTTTGATGAAAATGTCCAAGTTTTGGGTCGGAGTTTTATCAGTCACATATTTGAGGTATGATTTTGAGACTTCCAAGTTCTCTTGAGGCACGGGTAGGTCCTTGGCTAATCCAATGACAGTACTAATGGCGATTGCAGGCATAAAGTCTTTCAAATATTGCTGATCTGCCATTTTCAGAACTGAAATTTAACTCAGCAGCCACACAATGGTCGATTTTGGTCATTTCACGCGAAATATATCTTTTTTTCTCCTCTCCGAATACAAAGATAGCTCAAACAGGTATCGTTAGAACAAACAAACTTTTGCAAGTTCACAGCACTTTAAATCATAAAAAAATACCTATCCGTTCAGAAGTTATGAGGGTTCAAAGTTGGGAACCTCAAATTCGTGAAAAAAAGGCCGAAGAGGTCAACTTTGAAAATTCATATTTCCTATGCGGATAAAGCTTTTTTGATCAAGTAACTTTTAAAAATCAGTAAAAATTGTGAAATTTTAGCAAACAACTTAAAAATTTTAAAAAAAATATTTTTTAAGGGAAATTTTTTCTCTCGAAAATAGACATTTTTGGCTTTTTTAAAGATTTTTAATTTCCGTAAAACTGAAATGTGGCGTCTTTTGTCTTAGGGTCTGTTAGTGGACCACAAGTCTAGTGTGCCATAAAAAATTCAGACAATTTGGATAACCGGAAATAGGTTTAACTGATTTGGCCTCCACAATCACCATCGAAGATGCATAATGCACTAAAAAGTGAACATAAAAATTAACAAAATTAACTTAATTTTATTTTATTTGAATAGACTATAGTTTTATCTATTCAAAATACCCAAAACGAGCTCCGTGAGTTAAGTCTACGATTTGTTTCGGATTTTAGAGTTGAACAAGTAATCGTATGCCTATGCTGAGAGAGAGGCCAAAACATTAACATCGATTAAAAACTTATTTCTCAAGCTAGAAAAATGATTTTGGACATTTTGGAAATAAAAAAATTATTGACATTGAATTTAAATTATTATTTTTTATATTGAAAATATATAACATAAATAATATAAATAACATAATTATAATAAGGTCAATAAAACTTAAAACAATTTATTTCGAAATGAGTATTTTTTTATTTCTAAAATGCACAAAACCATTTTTCTAGCTTGAGAAATAACTTTTTTATCGATGTTAATGTTTTTGGCTCTCTCTCAGCATAGGCATACGATTACTTGTTCAACTCTAAAATCCGAAACAAATCGTAGACTTAACTCACGGAGCTCGTTTTGGGTATTTTGAATAGATGAAACTATAGTCTATTCAAATAAAATAAAATTAAGTTAATTTTGTTAATTTTTATGTTCACTTTTTAGTGCATAATGCATCTTCGATAGTGATTGTGGAGGCCAAATCAGTCAAACCTATTTCCGGTTATCCAAATTGTCTGAATTTTTTATGGCACACTAGACTAGTGGTCCACTAACAGACCCTAAAACAAAAGACGCCACATTTCAGTTTTACGGAAATTAAAAATCTTTAAAAAAGCCAAAAATGTCTATTTTCGAGAGAAAAAATTTCCCTTAAAAAATATTTTTTTTAAAATTTTTAAGTTGTTTGCTAAAATTTCACAATTTTTACTGATTTTTAAAAGTTACTTGATCAAAAAAGCTTTATCCGCATAGGAAATATGAATTTTCAAAGTTGACCTCTTCGGCCTTTTTTTCACGAATTTGAGGTTCCCAACTTTGAACCCTCATAACTTGTGAAAGGATGGGTCTTTTTTAATGATTTAAAGTGCTGTGAACTTGCAAAAGTTTGCTTGTTCTAACGATACCTGTTTGAGCTATCTTTGTACTCAAAGAGGAGAAAAACAGATATATTTCGCGTCAAATGACCAAAATCGACCATTGTGAGCCACCCAAGATCGAATAAAATACTAATCTTGTTGCAATAAAGGGTGAATCACATTTTGTATGCGTTCGAGACTGAAATCAGATTTTAGTTCAAGATTGAAGTTACATCACTTGGCCCCCTTTCCCAGCTGCTCCCATCAAAATGAGCCCAATTTTGTAAGTTGGTTTGCCTCACATTGTGTTTTCAAGTCCGTCACATTCGTATAAAAGCGGATCTGTGCAGAGCAGTAGGCACAGTTTGAAGTAAGAATTCATTAAGACTCATTAGATCTAAAGTTAGACCATCAAAGCTCAAATACCATGAAGATAGCAGTGTTCTTAGTTGGAATCCTGGCACTTGTGAGTGAAATGAAGCCCCCAATCAAGGGTTTCTGACGAGCCAAGTCTCTTTTAGGTTGTGTCCAAGGAAGTCATTTCCAATACTATTAACGAGCTCCCCGCAGCTCCAGTCGAGGAGATAAAGGAAGCCGACAACAAAACTTCCCTCCTGGAAAACCTTAACATTACCCAAGAAATGAAAGAGCCCATGATCGACCCACTTAATTTAGTTTTCAACCCCGAGAACAAGGAGCCAGTCATCCCGATGGAGGAGGAGAAGGCCCCGCTTCCGGAGACCATTGGAGCTCTTCCCATGGGCATCCCAGAGCCGATGGAAATGGGCATACCGAAGCCGATGGGAGCAGAATTGATGGAGGAAGCAAAACCAGAAATCCCTGAAGGAAAACCAGAAGGTGAACTGCCACTTCTTCCAGAGGAGCACGCTGAGATGGCAGAGGAGCACATGGAGCTTCCAGGAGAGCACCTCGAGTTCGCAGGAGAGCACTTGGAGCTTCACGAGGAGCTTCCAGAGGAGCACCTAGAACTTCCAGAAGAGCATCTTGAGCTCCCAGAGGAGCATATTGAGCTCCTAGAAGAGCACTTAGAGCACCCAGAAGAGCACCTTGAGGAGCACCTAGAAGAGCACTTAGAGCACCCAGAAGAGCACCTTGAGGAGCACCTAGAAGAGCACTTAGAAGAAGACCACCAGGAGCTTCCAGAAGAGCACTTCGGAGAGCTTCCGTTGGAGCTGGCAGCCGAGCCCGAATTCCACGAGGAAGCCACCAACACCACCCAGCTGGCCCAAGACCTCTGCAAGGTCCTCAACCAAGACACACTCGACGTCCTCACCCTCAAGGACGACAACGAGATCATGGAGGAGTTCCACGCGGCCTGCAAGGAGCAGACCAACATGGAGCATCTCCGTATGAGCCCACTTTACCTCGAAGCCGCGTGCATCCACGGCGAGTGGCTCCAGGAGCAGGGAGACGAACTCTCCGAGGCCTTCCGCGAGCTGATGGAAGTGTACTGCTAGTCGTCAAGCTATTCGGCTGCGCACGTCAATAAAACTATTTATTGAGCACGAGATATTTACTGTTTATTCAAGTTTCTCCCCGCTCCCGACTTCGATCGGAGTGAGGTCATGGCCGGCGAAGTTGTCCCAGGTCTGTGATTCTCTCCAGATTATCTGGAAAAAAAGTTTTCACTTAGAGCTCTTGAAAGCCTAAAAGTCCATTTACTTCCTCGGAAACAATATCACTGGGCTCGCTATTATCGATGTCGCCACAAAGCTTTTGGCTCAAGGCTAAGTCTATGGTGCTAATGCGAATACCATAAGTCGCCTGCTTTCTCAGAGCGTCGCAAAATTCCTTTCGCTCAATCGCGATTCTAGCACCACAGGAAGCCTGTAGGAAAACGATAAAAATCGGCGATTTAAGGATAGAAGTATGGTCTTACGGTCATGAAAATAGCGAACAAAATTAGAGAGATCACTTGCATTGTGGGGCTAAAACTCAACTGAGAGTCTGAGACGTGACGCAGAAAATATGGCCGGATCTTAGACAGAACTTTAGTTGACCAAATAGTCGATTTCAAGAACAACGCTTAATGAATGAAGCAATTTCCTGCAGTTGAAACACTCCTGAAGATTTAAGCAGCTATCACATGATGGAGCAAAATTTCCGAAAATTTTTAATTTCAGCATAAGGTTTAAGTAGATTTTATCGAGATAAATTCAATTTTAGGGTCATTTCGGCTCTCAGCCTTCCATTCCGACCCAACTCACTGATCGAACAATTTTAGGAGGATGGTTTGGATAGATGGATAGGTGAATGGTTTTGGTAAAATAAACTTTGCATATAGGAAGTCACAGGGTAAAATGTCTTCAAATAGGGTTCCACGTTCCATTTGGTCGTAAATTGTATTTTAGATTTTTATGTAGTAACGGATTTTTGGAAAACGTATTTTCATATCGAGAAAACTTTTGCAAAGAAAACTACTTGAAAATCACTCAATTGAGTGCAGCCCCGGCTAAGCTTTTAAAATGTTTTTTTAAAAGTTGGAATGTGAGAATTTTTAAGCCTGATAAGAGACAAGCTCTTAAAGAATGAACAGCAATAAATTTCCTGACTGTATGTTATGCTTTCTTCAGCAGATATTTACCAAGAAAGATATCCAATGATCTGCATAAAATATTATTCTGCTTTCTCTTGCTCTTAAAATCCTGAAGTCTCGTTGAACTTAAATTCCAAAAACTGCTTAAAAACTTAGTTTAATGCTTGTCAGTATCTTTTGAATTTTGGTCTCATTCCTCGCAAATTGCCGAAGCCACAGAGGGAGTCACCAGCGAGAAAACCTTGCTCATTATTTGGTAGTCCTCGTCATCGGGAGATGTTTCATCGACCTTGAACCTTAAATCGAAATTTTAGAGCCGTTACAGATTTTTTTGATGAACTCACCCAATTCGCTCGTAGAACCTCAATGCTCCAGGGTTGTTCTTCAGCACCGTCAGAACGAGCTTCTCCATCTTCCACAGCGAGGCGATTTCCTCCAAGGCTCGCAGCATGAATGCCCCCAGGCCCTTCCGCTGGAACTCCTCCTCCACCTGCATCTCGTAGCAGTACACGACGCTGGCCCCGTAATCCAGGTCAAACCGAAACATGCAGTAGCCGACGTTCTTCTTGCTCGAGACATCCTTGGCTATTAGGTACCGAGCCCACGACTTGTTGAGATCCGCTTGCTTCACCTTCGGCTGCCATCCCTGTTTCGTGCAGGCCTTGTAGTAAGGACCCACGTTGCGTTCAGCCAGCTTAAAGGCCCACTTGAGGGTCTTCGGGTCGATCTCCGACTTGTGTTTACAAACTATTGAAATCTCAATTTCGTCTTGTTTGAACTTTTCGTACTCCGGCAGTTCCTTCATAGGATTCGGACACCTGAGGGCCTTCTCGATGTTTCGCTGCTGAATTGTCACCTCATTCGTCATCCTGGGGGGTTTTTTGATTGAAAAACACCACTTTTGTATTTCGGCGGGCAAAAGTTTGTTTGGGTGACGTTTTCAGTTTGATTCCGGTAGAGGCGCTGGTCTACAACAAGAGGCAGCGCTCCAAGCGGGGACTTGCGAAACCTGGCAACTGAAAAAATCGCAGAAAGGTCTTGTGTCGCTTATTGGAAGTAATTGTGGGCTTAAACTAGCTTTTTAAAAACTCCGTGCCTGTGCAAACGACAAGCTGCTGTGTGAGAGGAACTTTTTTGCGTTGGAAAGGGCAAAAATAATCGACAAAACTGGGTCTGAGGTGAGAAATCTGCGAAGGGCGTTTTCCATTGTTTGCTCACCTCTGCTCTTTTCCCAAGCAGCGAAACTAGCAAGATGGACATGATAGCGTCGAACCTCCAGAACACGCGTCATGTGGTGGACCAGCTGAAGCGAGAGGCGGCCATCCAGCGTGTTCCCGTGTCCCAAGCCTGTGCCGACATCGTCAAATACGTCACGGAGCACGCATCGCAGGACTACCTGCTCGTCGGGTTCCCCAACCAGCGCGACAACCCCTGGAGAGACAAGCCCGGATGCAGTATTCTGTAAGAAGAGTCTTCCCCCATCCGTCTGTTCCGATATACGAACTCAATTTCGCAATTTTCGCCACCCCCAAAACTCGAGACAAGCACAGGTCGTTGGTATTTAGAGTATGTCGTTGATTAAGGTACCTCAATGTCAGAAACCACAAAATAATAAGTGTTGCTTATGAATATATATTGAATTAATTGTAGCAGGTGTGTAGAAGTCGCCAAATCTACTAGTAGAGAACCGAACTGACGCAAATTTGGAACATTTTAAGCACCGCTGTTAAAGTTTAAGGAATTTTAGCCAATCTAAGTGCTGACGTCGGGCTTCGAACGCTTTAAACGTGCTTCGCGAGCTTGCCCCACCCCCTCTTCCCTCCCAACCCGACACTCTCCCAGTTTCGCATTTCGCGTGCGCTTTTTCAGAGACGTCCGTCGCTCGCATAATCGCAGCGGAAGTCAATGAAATTGTGTACAAACTGAATTTCCCGCTGAACAAGCATTTTCTCCGTTACTGTAATAAATGTTTTGGAAGATGGTGTGCCAACGCGCTGTGTTACCGGAAATTAAGTTTCCCTGCACTCAACTTGTTGATACGTGTACTTTTGCGCTTACTTCGACTCCCCTACCTTTACTGGATTCCTACTCCAGGGTTTCTAAATTTAGAGAACTGAAAGAAATGGTTGATAATAATTACGATGATATTCTATAAAAATTAAATTATATTTACGATGAACTGTTTCCTATACACACACAAAGAACAATTTAATAACTTGTCTACCTGTGAAACTGATGCTAAAATCTTTGATGACAAATTATATACAACCTATACACGAGAAAGTATATATTTTAATGTGCATGAGCCAAACGGAAAACATTGAGAGACATGTATTCGGTGGATTTATGATATAGACTTACTAAGAAATGAGGAAAATTCTACACAAACATGGAAGTGGGGCGTTACTAATAAATAAAATGTGTACACAAAACGCAGAAGATGTTTTCCTGCCACTCGGGTGCGGGTAATTTGCGCCGCTTTGAGACTGGCCAACGAAGCGGAAGGAATCGCTCCGGAAATAGACTTCATGTTGATTTTGGCCACTTTGACGCCGACCGAAAATGTTTATTTGCTTTTGCAGGACATCAATCAAGTTCAAGTGGTGTGGAAAATTCACAAGTTCCTCCTGTATTCGAAACAAAAATAATAAAGTGGGAAAGTTACAAAGAGGGAAAATTTTGTTCAAGGAAATTATTTCAGTCACGTCTCTGAATTTTTAAAAGTAATTAGTAAAAAAGAAAATTGTTGGGAATTTCTAGAGTTTGTGAACATTCCCTATTCCGCCTTATCATCAGAGTAATAGCGGAGCGTCAGGGAGATCATCAGTCGGTGCGACGATCTTGAATCGTGCATCTCGCACCATTTTAATCGCGTGATGTTTGAGTTTTAATAAAGTGTGTTATCCGGTTCAAAGAGCCAAAAGCAAGTGTTTTTTTCGACACCAAAGAGTCATACGTTTTTTGGATTTTTATAAAATTTTCTTTCGAAACTCTTTGAATACTTTTGGATGAATTCACTGGCTACTTCACTAGCTAACCGAAAAAATTTTCCATCCCATGATTTTCAAGTCATCTAATTTGAAAAACGTTAAAAGGAGGAAAAAGGAGAAACTGCCTCAGAGAAGAAAACTTGTATCCAAAAACTTTTAGCAAATTAAAAGAAAAAAGTCGATTAATCAAAACAGAAGAAAATGGGGAAAATCCACAGGCGGCAGGTAATTAATTAAGACGAATCACACCTGTTGCTAGGGTTTTCCCGCCAACTGCGCCGCGGAAAACGGAATTCATTGTCCCTGCGCCCGTTTTCCATTCCATTTCCGCGAAGAGGAAAATTTTCCTGCGAGAAAAATCGATATAGGAGTATAGTAAATACCCAAAACAACAAGTACGTTCTTTGTTCCGCGACGAAAAACCCGACTGGAGGTTTTGAACCCGCGCAGGGCCAAATTGAGAGCAAGAAGGAGTCCCGGAAGCCCAATCGACAATGAATTCCGTGCCAAATCATGAGTTTATGGAGATGAAGGAGAACTACTTGCACCAGGCCCACTGCAAGCAGCAGTGCTTCGTGTTCACAGACATCTCGGAGCTGGACATGCCCGAAATCACAAAGTTCCCGGTGGTGGGCGAGAAGATGAAGAACGGTAGCATCCACTCGTTCAAGAAGGACTCACCCCTTCCCCCAGAGCGCCAGTCGCGGGGCAGGAGGATAATCGCATTCTTCGGAGTGCTCCTCATCCTCATCATAGTCGTCGCAATCATCCCGCTGGCGCTCCAGCTGCGGTCCTCGTCCCTTCTTGAGGCCCGTCTCGCCTTCATTAGACGGCTGCTGAACGAGTCACCCCTCGTCGAGGGCTACTGGAGGCCCAAGAGCGGCTCCAACTTCACAGAGAGCTTCGACGAGGTGAAGGAGAGCATGGTGGGCGCGATGCTGTGGCCCATCACAGTCCCGTGCGCTGCCCAGCACCTAGACGCCGTGCAACTGGCTCTCGAGGGCATCGACGATGCCAGACGGATAGTGAGCAACACGTTCGGGCTTCGTATCGTCGAGACTGTGGAGGACATGGACGCGGCGCACTCGGACGGAATGGTCTCGGCCCTTCTGGGTCTCGAGGGACACTCGTTCGGAAGCTCCCTCGGGGTCCTGAGGTCGTTCTACTCCCTGGGTGTGCGATTTGCGGCGGTCACTGCTGATATGTGCAACACACCGTGGGCTGGAAGTTCTGTGGTAAGTCAAGAAGATAAAAAGGAAGCGTCTGGTATTTTGTAAAAGTTGCTAAATAATTATTTGGCTCGTTTTAAAATAAGCTCGTTAAATAAGCTCTTAAATAACCCTAAATTATTTCAAAATTGTCAAAGTAAGCCCACAAAATTTTTTAGAAAATTTTCTAAGAAATGGGTTCTTTAAACTGTATTCACCCAGTTATCTGACAAGGAAGTCATAGAAATCTTAAACTAAATCTTTAGGAGGCTGGGCTTTAAGGTATTTTTAAACAGAAATTTGATTTTGAAAATGAATCTTCGAGCTGTACTTTTCCTTTTTATTCCAGCAAAACAACGCCGACATATTTCCAGACTCCAACCCGGCAATCTCCATCACAGAGTTCGGGGAAAAGATGCTGCACGAGATGAATCGCCTCGGAATGGTCGCAGAGATCTCCCGGCTATCAGAGCCCGCCATGATGGTGGCCCTCAACACCGCCAAAGCCCCCCTTCTCCTCTCCAATGCTTCCCCCCTCGCACTTTGCAACGAAACTTCCGCCATCCCCGACCACATTCTTTCAGCGCTGTCCCAGAACGGGGGCGTCATGATGCTCAACGTCGAAAAGTGCGGCGACAAGCCGCTGAGTGTGCGGGAAGTCATCCAGATGATCAACTACGTGAGAGCCATCGCGGGTCTGGACCACGTGGGGCTAAGTGGGGCTCCCAAGAGCTATGCACTGCTGCTCGCTGAGCTCGCTCGGGACCGGCTTTGGGGGAACGTGGCTATCAAGAAGCTGGTGGGAGGCAATGTCGTTAGAATCCTAAAGGAGGTAAGTCTTTTAAGCTTTATTTGAACGAAACTGATTTGTTTCTCGCAGGTGGACAACGCCAAGCACAAAATCCCGCTGTCGGAGGACATGATTCCGACGGAGCAAATCGAGCTCAACTCGTACTGCCGGTACCCAGAGACGTAAGGAGCTCATCTTCCGACTTCCCTACTGCTAAGACATTAATTATGTATTTTAATTAAATTTATTATGGTTATCTGTAGAGCAGAACTCGTGATTTTCTCTATTTTGGGAAGAATTTCGAGTCAATAAATAAATCAAAATGACGATAATTTTTTATTGGAGCCCAAAAATAATTTTCCTCATCCAAAAAGTCAAATCAGGATAAACGGCTGTGAGCCTTCGAGTTTCAAATGATGTCCTGGCAACAGGTTGGTGCAGATATTTCACCTGCAATTGGGCAAGAAGACAGTACTTAGCACTTTTGGGAGGTGCATCAGCCACATTGGTCACCGACCAATACGAACTCAGTTCTTTAATCGTTAAAGCAGAATATACTCATAATTCAAATTTTTGATGGGCTTTTAGGAGCCTTAGAAGGTCCAAAAGGTGGAAACAGACATAAATGCGACAAAATAAGGATGTGCAAATGAGACATGCGTGGGAGGCACGCGATGTAACGGCTAGAATTTCAAATGTAGACGAGAGATAGCGAGGACGAAGTATTTCGCTAGCGTGGAGGCATCGAGTAGCACTTGTAAGAAGAGAATGAACCCGCAGAGGATAGAGACCTGGGGTATTATTGAATAATGCACTCAATGCGTTCCGACTAAGCTTAGAAAAATAAGCACTTATGTGGACTCGTTTGTCCGCGATTTTTGAACGGCTTTCCCCTACGGCGAAAGTCATAATCTCAGGTTTCTCAAGGTCAAGGTCGTTAATCTTGATAGTTGAATATTTTAGATGACTTTTGGGTAATTGTTTTTAATCGATCGACTTTTAGCTTTAATTTGTAATTTCATGCTTAATTTCATTTGTAAATGAGACGATAAAAATAGACTGGGTCAGAGAGCTACTACCCACTTTCAATTAGGCTTTCTGGAGTCGGAATTAACTATCGAAATCGACTCGAGACATGGAAATCATAGCCTTGCATTCGATAGGAAATTGGTATGAAACGAGGTCAAGGTCGTCTGAAAGGAATCAAAACAAAAACGTTGGTGGTATACTCGAAGCGTTCTGTTTATTCTCATATTTTATAGCGTTTCTTACATTGCCGAGTCATCAACCGAGCTGTCAATAAAAACAATAAAATAGTATTCTGCTACCGCCAACGGAGTAAACTTTAGAGGAAAATAAATCTGAAGCCGCAACTTCCACAACACTGACTAAGCGCGCCAAAAATATATAACATTTGCCTTGTGAGACTACATATTTAATACTGGTTCTCTTCTTGCTCCTCTCGCTACTACAATATTCGATTTGGTTCTACACAAGTAGGATATTCTATCGTAATGATTTCTTTGGACTCTATTAATTCTGTCATTTGTCTTAAATCTCTCTTTAATCTACCGCCAGCGGACACACCTCGTTCTCCAGGTGACCCACGCACTCCACCGAGGGATGGTGTCCCGAGTCCCACATGCCGGGTCCGCATCGCTTGCAGAGATTCGAAAGGGTGCACGGGATCCGTGGGAACAGCCGGAACTGGTGCAGTAGGCCTCTTGCTTTGCGGAGAATCAGCTGCCCGTCCATGTACATGGCTGCAAAGGAGACTTCATTAGGGAAAGGGGTCTTTGGATGCTTTAGAGGTGAACTCACCCAGGGAGCTGAAGTGGAGGAGCATCTCGTCGGTCCGGAGATCCTGGGCTATCACGTCGTCGGCGTAGACTGCGATTATTGCGAGACACAGAAACAGGTGGAAGTAGTCGGTCAGGTAGTTGGACCAGCAGGCCTCCCACATCCGGATGGCTACGGCCTCCGTGAACTCGCGCTTGAAGCACCTACAAATGTCGAAATGCGGGCTATGAAGGGTGGGTTAAAATGTGCCATGCATTAGCTGATAAAAGCGTAAGCAGTGGGAACTTGAAAAAATAAAGGATATTTATATTGGATATTGGAACTGAAATTTCGGTATTTTGCGGCTCGATCAAAAATATTCAAAATGGATATTGGAAAATTTCGAGAAGGAAAGTTAAAACCTGTGCGGTTCCAAAACATGTTTTTGAGGACTCTAGAGCCTCCTCAAGATAAGAGCTCACTCAATAAGGGCTTAGTAATTAGAGGAAGACTTTATCAGCCAGCCTCTTGAGTAATTTCCAGTATTTAGAGTAGATAAGATACTCCAATTACGATGACTAGCAGAGGAATTCCAAGGAAAGCATCAGATTTGCCAAAAGAAAAGTTCTCTTAGGGCCTGTTCACATATTACGTAACGGTCAAAGGGGGGGGGGGGGGGGTGTCGGACGCTCCGTGACAGTCAGTACAAACTCAAGTAATGTTATATAGGACAAACCGTGACAGAGGGGGGGGTGGGGGTCGAAAATCTCGATTTTCACCGTTACGTAATATGTGAACAGGCCCTTACAGCAAAATCCACCGGTGACAGAACAGCAACTCCATGGCATCCGTGTGCTTCTGCAGGTGAGAGTAGAAACGCGGGAGCATCACTCGGATCAGCTCGCGCAAAAAGCACTGGAAGAAGGGCCCTCGTTAGTAACTCTCGTCTGCCGGTAGTAAAATGGTCACTCACCAAATTTTTATCAATGTCATTATCTGTGGGAGTGCACACGAAGATGGCCTTCTGCATGAGACCGACGAAGCACCAGAAGGTCTCGGACTCGTTTTTGATTTCGCACAAGACGGGCGCCAGGAGGTCGGACATTCCCTGGGTGTACCTGAAAAGGGACAAATTGAAGACTCGCGGTTTAAGAGACCCTAGGGAGAGACTCACGACATGCCGGGATTGTAAAAAGCATAGTTCAGGAGAACGCTCTTCATGGTCTCGATGTTGGGGTTGTTCTCGCCCGCGAAGAACGGGTTGGCGCGGTCCGTCCGCACGACATCCTTCTCGATGACACACTGAACCGTCCTCCAGAACTGGGCCTGCTCCTCGGGGGACATCGAGTAGAGCCTCCTTCGCGTGATTTCCTCATATTCCTATGGGAGTAAGAATAAGATTCACGGTGAGTGCGGGCTTTTATGGCTTCTTTCGTTCGATGAAGGGGAAATTATGTGCATTACACACACGCAGAGAGCCCCAAAACGTAGTTCGTGCTACGGACGCCAGTCACAGACTGGTGCTAACTACAAAGAAACATGAAAAGAATGAATTTGACCTCGTTAAAGCGTAAGTCACTGTATGAAATCTCTCGATAGTGTGTGTACTCGATATGTGTGTGCCATTGAATGCATCCATACAAGCGTGACAAGCGTTATCTAATTAACATAATAGAAAAAAATCTGTCAAGTGACGTAGAAGTAAGCGAAAAGCGCGAATATGCGGTCGCACGCCTAGGGAATGTTTCACGAACGAGCCATGCGGAGCCTCGGGTCGTTAGCTCGTCGACAGCTCCTGCGAGCTACTTTCAAAACATAAGTAAAGATTACTTTTCAAAACAATTTTTCCCACGACTTAACGATCGCCTAATTGGTCTTGCCAAGTGAGCGACCTGATTAAGTCAATACACGCCCTCAGCTAGCAGACTAGCACGCTATGAGCTCGGCAGTATTTCACTAACGTTAAGGAATCGTGGATAAAAGTTTCACCGCTAACGTCATTGCCTCTCTCAGACGCTCTTCAAAGCCAATCAAAGTTTCTTCAGACCAATTGTTGAGGGTGGAAGGAAGGGAAAGACTAAGTTATCTAAGTTTTCCTTTCTCTCCAGACGTCATAGAAATGGAAATTACGTGAATTCAAACGCTATTTGTCCGATTGCAAGGCTTCAGCAGTGCTCTTTGAAGCCATGTCTGAACTAGAAATTGCCAATTTTGATCAAAAACTTTGTTGGATATTTAAGTATTATATTAAGGCCACAAAAAACTTTCCTGCGTCAAAACGATTTTTTTCGATTATTTTTAGGTTCTCACTATCTCTTTTTTTCTCACTGAGCCATCACTGCTCCTCTCAAGATTTTCAACATATCGTGAAAGAAAGCATTCAATTTGCAACAAAATTTCGGCTTATCGAGCTAATTTGTAATATTTTGGAAATTGCTCAAAGTAACCTTGTTCAAAATCAGTTCGGAAGTAGCTTTTTTGTAGCTTTCTTTGCATTAAGGGCTTCTTCAAAAGATTCGTTTTTAAATAATTTAAATGACTTATATAATCGTTTAAATTAATCAAAATACCCCTAAAACTCTGCGTTATGTATCTGAAAGCCCCATGAGTGGTTAATCTTGGCAGATTTAATGTCAAGCAAAGTCATTGAAAATCAGACAGCAAGAGACTCACGTGCTTACGGATGTCCGCCAAGGCGACTCTCTCATCAAAGGTGCTGGTGGTGGAGTAGCAGTGCAGTAGGAACGGCCATACAGTTTTCCGGAGGCCCTTCTCCAGCCCACCAAAGAACACGCACTTTCTCAGCAGTAGGTCGTCCTCAATCTGACCTCTATCATTCAGCAGTGTGCCATAGAAGAAGTCCGTGCTGATCTTGCTGACACGACCCTCCTCCGGGTGCATCTCCTCCTTCTTCACTTCCGGCCGACACACCATGAACTGACGATATGGCAGGTTGGGCTCGTCCGTTCCCGGGGCCAGCTTGATGTTGTGCAGAAGACAGTGCCACTGGTGCAGCACCTGCGCCAGGTGATCCAGTCCCCCGTGGTGAAAATGTAGAATCTTGTACTGGGACTCGCGGGACGCGATGACCAGCTGACCCGACGTGCACGTCTCGTCGTTGAAAAAGAGCCGGAGAGCCCGCATCTGGCTGAGGTCCACGGAGAAGCGGCGACACTTGAGAGCAGCTCCCTTCTTCGTGACGATCGGGGAGGCTGAGGCGCTCTCCGGAAACGCCAGGTTGTGTTTGTAGGCGAAGAGCTCCGGGGACATCCACTGCGAGCTCTCGTCGTTGGAGTTGAGGGAGAGCGATCGCACGAACCTCTCGTTGTTCATGTCGGGGGCGGTAGAGTTCAGGTCCATGTTCTGGATGAGGGGGCTGGCTATCGTGATGTTCACGGAGGTTATGGAGCCCTAAAATGACAAATTTTAGTTGGGAGAAATTGAACATGAATTAAACATAAATATGATAAATATTGCTGTCCAAAACTTTGGTGCTAGTTATGAACAAAACCTATTTTCGAGATAAGATGAAAGAAAAACTTCAAAATTGAAATATCAATTTTTCTGTGAACCAAGTCATTTGGAAACTTAAAAACTTTCAAGCTTTTCACCCAAAAATCAAAATTTGTAGTTAATAGTCCATTTAACGTAATTTTGCAAGCCTCTAAAAAATATGCACCCACCTGCGAAACCAACTTAGTAGCCTCAGAATCTTTCTCGGCCAGCAAAGGCTGTAGTTCGTTCTTCAGCTCTATCTCCTCGGGAGTTTGGTCAGCTGGTGGCTGCTCGTTCGCCAGCATAATTCCTTCGTCAATGTCTTCGGAGTGTCCATCGTCCCCCCGGCTCAAGTCGTTGCTGGTGCTGGCTCTGTCTGAGTTGGACCCAATACTGAGGGTCTCGGAGTAGTCGGAGAAGTTGACGGACTTGGAGTCCGACATCTGGTTCATCTGCTCGTTGTACGGCTCAATGAAGGGGTTTGTGCTGTTCTGAAACACGTAGTGAATGACGGCTGACTTTTCCGTCACCGTGGACCTCTCGCTTATCGTGCTGATGGCACTGGAGCTGTTCTTGAGCATCTTCAGCTCGTCCGTGTGAGATTTTTGCCACCCATTCTCAACGGACTTTCGGAGCGTCGAGTTGGGAATCCACGTGAGTACCAGCGTGGGTCTCTTGGCGTTGTTGTACTGGTCGATGAAGGTCTTCGTGGTCACAGTTAGGTAGCCAGGGTAGTGCAGGATGTCAGACTCCTGCCGCACCATCGCTGGCGGGTGCACGCAGACGTTGTTCTTGCAGAAGAGGGTCTCGTTGTCCTCGTACATGAGGTCATTTTTGTCGTCGCAGTCATCGGAGCCAAGGATATAACTCGATGCCCGCTTGAGGATGTTAACAATTGGCATGGTTCAGCGCCACTGGCAGGTCGTGCGCTGCTGCAACGAAAGGATATTGGATTAGAGGCTCAATCACGGAAACGTGTCTCGAATTAAGCTGATTGATTAGCATACATATGAGTGACATTGACACTCTGCTGGGGACTTGTCCTTTGCTTTTAAAGGCCCCAAAAAGCTTTGTATGCTTTTATCAGGAAGGTTTCGAGTACTTCTACTAAGTTGAGAGGCGTTCAAAAAAAAGTTTTTGAAAAATAAATCTGCAAATGAAGTTTTTTTAGAAAAAAAGTAGGTGTAGATCTTTTCACTCTTAATTTTTGACATTATTTAGCTTAAGTCAGAAGTCTTCTGATTTGTATAGATTTTTCATTCATGATTTCAGAAGAAAAATTAATTTTTAATAGCCCCTATTTTTAAATTTAGCCTAATCCAGGATAAATTCGTAATAAAATACGAATTTTTGAACGATTTTGTAAGAGCCTTCCATTTTTAAAATTGCCCAAAATTTTAGGAGTTTCCAGCTTTAAAATTAATAACTTAGACGAATATTTTTCAAAAAATTTTTTTGTGACTGGTTCTTCTTTTTTTAAGGCCATTGAGAATTTTTCCCGGAAAATCCTCAAATTCACCGAACAAACTTAACAAAAAAAGCGTTTCTCTGACCCTTTTCTGCAAAAATTAAGGATTCCCAGTCTCCAAAAGTCACAGCATCACGTGCAAAAGTCGTTTCAGCAAACAAACCACAAGTCTCTTGTTTAGCTCAGAAGTTAATCTCCCACCGCCCACGCGGTATCAAATGTTACTTTCTCATTGTTTGCCGTTTTCCTAATCTCCTTTCCGACAACTTCGTAATCCTTCCCCTCTCGCCAATCCAGCTGTCTTGCACGTTTCCGGATGATTCGTCCTTGACGAGTCACTCGAGTCGAAACACAAGCGACGAAAATGAAAATTTGATATGACAGTAAAGCGCGCGAGTCTCCTACCAAACATGTCCAGATTTCTATCTTCTGCGTGGAAAGTCGTGGAAAATTTGTACGTGACTGTTGTGCCGATATAATGTGCTTTGGCAGGATGACACGGTCATTACTGTTACTGATACTGAAACTCGGCGAAAAATCGATACTCTGAGGAGCTTTGCTTTTCTTGACTTTTCTTGGAAACCTTTCTATTCGGGAACAGCCTCGTCTACAAAAAAGCCACCTGAACCCGGAATCCTTACCTGCAAATGGCGAATCTCTTAAATCTCGATAATTTTCACGCTCCCTGGGGATTCCTTGCAGGAGGCTCTTTCCTTCTCCGGCGCTTTCCTCTCTAGTCACTCGTGAACGCGACCTTTCGTTTGATTTTCATCCCTGAGCACGAGTCAAGCGCTTTACTTGCACTTTGGGGGCCTTTTGGGATCCAAGTAGCCCGATTTCTTCAAATCTCGACGGGGGATGCGACTCTATCAGCCAGATTTTCTGAAAATGGTGAAAAACCGAGCGCTTGCGTGCTTCGAACAAAACAAATAGGCCTCTGACAGTCCGATATGAAAACAAAGTGGCGAGTTTGCGCAATCACAGAGCACTCAACAGGTGTTCGTCATTCAAATCGCGGTTTGGCGGGACGTCGGCGGTTAACTTTCACATATTTATTGACAAATTAATCTACAGGAAAGCAAAAGTACCAAAATAGAGAAGATATAAGTTAATTTAGTGCTTTATGTTGAAGTGCTGGCGTTCGGCGGCCGCCATGAGCTTGTTGAGGTTCAGCTGCAGCGTTTTGAGCTGCTCGATCGTGCTCAGATCGAGCTTATTGAGCACCTGGGCATCCACAACACCCATGTGGGTTGGTCTGAGCGAGAGAACTCCATTCGCGACGGGAATGTTGACGTTGGCGACATCCTCACTTGCTCTAAAATTTATTTTTATGTTTTATTGAGTTGTTGCTTACCGAAATGATAACATATGGCAGTATGACACTGAAGTAAATTTGTGAAAAACTTACCCTGCGGAGATAACTGGGCTCCCGGTTAAGGAAAATACTTTCTCTCCCAAGTGAGCGCGTCTCAAAATGGCCATGGAATCGGTGGGCTGGCACTTGGGCGTGATTAGGAGTCTGTCAGCGCTGACTGCCTTGGACAGTGGTCTGGCATTTAGAGGTGTCTTGTATTTGGATCTGAAAAAGGCAAAGAAAAACTGAGTTGAGGAAAACTTAAATTTTACTACTTTAAAACTACCTCTTTCTCTCTAGTCAAGAAACTAAAAATGATCTTAAATTTTATATGAATTTTTAAACTCAATCAAATCACATTTTTTCAAACCAAAAACAACAGTAAAACCCCTCTAGATACGTCTCTAACGAGTTTTGGTATATTCCAAGATTTTTTCCGAATCTATGAACCCCATATGTGTGTATGAGAAAACTTGCGAGCCCTTCAATCTAATGGTTTTGAAGTTTCGCTGCACAGAAAAACTGGAAACGAATAGACAGACGGACAAGTCGATGACCTGGCTTACCTGGAAGCGTGAACGGACATTCCGCTTGACAGGGTGCCGGCCAGAGGCGTGCCTCTGGCGCGAGAAGTGGAAGGAGCCAGAGGACGGACCCCCGGAGTCGCCACCTGCTCCACAGACTTGCTTCTGCGGAGGTTGAATCTCGACGAGGAGAGCAGGGGCCCGGCCTTGGCACTGGTCCCCGAATGCGACGACTTGTACGATCCCACGCCGCTCGACCTGTTGCTGACGGTTCCCTCTTCTGTAAGGTAGCCTGCTTAGGAAAATGCCGCGAGAAATTCCCAGGATAGCCAAGGTTTAGCGGAAAAATGCACCAACATTAGTGTGAATAGTGTTTAAGCGTGTGTTATTTACTCCGAAAGCGGGCATGCGACTTACCTTCGTCCTGCTGGCTCCGCTTGGACTCTCTGAGACGGCTGTCCTTCACCCGGAGCTTGTCCCCCATGATGCTGAGGGAGGCCACTGTGGAGATGTCCGAGACCATCGTCCCGTTGAGGGCGTTTAGTCCCTGGTTCGAGAAGATCGTGAGGTCGTTGATTTTAGCGTGGTTCTGCAAATACTTGGGTTACCAGAGACGCCTTGGACGCCCACAAACATTCTTACACTTTCTCTGAGCTCTCTGACGGTCATCTTCATAACGGACTTAGGGATCTTGGCCTTCATTTCGTCGAACAGCGTCGTGACTGTGTTCAGAGCCTCCTGGTATTGCTGCTCTAGCGTGGACTCGTACTCCTCGGCTGGAAAATCGCCATTGCAGAGTGCGGCCGAGCGTTTATTGTGAAATCTTACCCATCTCCTCCAGCTCCCGGAGCATCATCTCCCGCTTTTCCTCATTAGAGTCTCGCTTCGTGCGTTTCTGAAGCACCTTCCGCGATACTTTAGTGCGAGGCATTTTAGTCTGCGTTCTGGATTTTCTGTAGCTGCGTAAAAATGGTTTGGTTTGAAAATTTCACTGAATTTGGATTCGGCAGAGCTAAAATTCGTTGGCCGCCTCTTTTGTAGTTGAAGTGTCAAAGCGGCGCAGGGCTGTCACATTCGAATCGGCCGTTGAGTCTTTCACCATTTTTATCTGCAAGGTTTTCAAGGTCTGTTGCGGTGTTCGCTCATCATGTTTTCCTGATTTTCCTGCAGTTTCCGGCGAATTTGGGTTGTGAAAGTGTGCTATTTTGAGGATAAGTGTAAGTACTTTAGTTTTGCGGTGAAGAATAGACGGAAATTGCCTTTTTAGTGCGGAAAATAGACCGAAAATCGGTGGCAGAGAGCGGAATAAGAAAAAGAATAATGAACAAAAACAAAAAGGCGAAGAGGAAAACTTCAAACGACAACCAAGTGCGATGATTCATTGTGAATTGAGCCTTTGTCGAGTGTAGACGTTCTTCGCTGCTCCAACAATGGTCTAATTACTGCATATTATCCAGTGTAAGGTCGTCGTTTATTGAATTACCGCTTGCCGTGAACTTGAACGAACTTTTGGAAACTGGAAAGTGATATTGGATTCCTGAAAATCGGCATATGCTAAAAATAGTGCACCGGAAGCAGCTTATTTGAGTTGGATCTGGAAGAGCTCGGAGCTCCGAAAAGTGATAAAGAGGATACGTAAAGCAGAACGCCAGACTTCAGCAGGTGAGTCTTGCAAAAGAGCTGCAGTTGGCAACAGTGGGTGTTTCAGTCCGCTTTAATGGTCGAGTGCATCAGCTAATTGTGATTTGCATTGCGCAAGATTTCCTTTTGTCTCCGGGCCTTTTTAGCTAACAGCGAGAAGGCGGCGATGTGTGTTGAGAAGTAACCCTTTCCGGGTGTGAGCTGGAGCGAAACTTGTCCAGGACGGGCTTGTTGCACGGAAAGCGGTCTTTAGGTGAACAAATAAGACAATGACAGTCGCAATTATTTCATTAGTTTGGCCAAGTTATGATTCGAGCGTAGAGGCTTGTACTAGAGGGGAATTCTAGACCCTCTCCACTCTCGGTTCTTTCCATTCGAGACAGCGTTTTGTAGTCTCCGAGAAGCGTGACCAGAGAAGGACCCCGTCATAATGCACGTTTGCAGGCGGGGCGCGTTATTTATGGGCCGTACGAAGAGATAACTCAGCTCGTCTTACAAAGTAGCTATGAGCCGCTCTGATGGCAGGTGCTTTCTTCTTTCTGCTCCGAGTCAGCGATTTCCCGTATGTTTTTAGTGCTCGCCTTTTCTCTATTGATTCCACTAACACGTTGAAAATGCAAATTAGCCACGACCCGTAACAATGAATGGGGAAATGTTGTTTGTCTATGCGATACGAGAGACGGGGCTCTGGAAAAAAAGTTCATAAAATGCATAATAATTTTGTTTCGGTCTCATGAGCAAAAAAATCTGTTTAGTTTAGCTTGTTAGTGTAGCTACATAGCGCTCGTGCACTGATGACGATATTCTAATAAAATAAGGCACGAAAGGCGAGAGGAACTGGACCGAGTGCTTAACTGATCTCAGATCTGGGCAAAAAAGGTTGTAAAATTGAATTTTTAAGAGCTGTCGACTCATAGAGCAAATTATCTAGAGGTTGACAGAGTCAGCTAATTTCGAGAAGGTTTGAGAAGGATGAGAAAAATGACAATTTACCCAGTTTTTTAAAAATGCAACAATTCGTAGCCAAATGGGCGAGTTTTGAACATAGTCAATATAGAATCTGCATAAAATTACTAAATACATACATAATATCTCAGCATTTTATTGTCTTGTTTAGAAAAATAATCTTGACAGAAAATTTCGTGACTTTTAAACTCTCAGTTCAGAAGTTTGTTGTGGCAAGTAAAGTGGACTAAGTTCAAAATTTTCAAAGAGGATAATCTCATCCATTTTCGAGCTAATTTTAAACCCATATGGTGAACATGTGTTTTCCCAAGGCCATCAGAAATCCAATAAAATTTAAATATTGGTTGTCGAGTTTTCTAAAATCAAAATTGTCGCAAAATTGATGAAATAGTAGGTAAAGGGATCTTGATAAGGGGATCTTAATTGAAGCAGCCCAATGGATGTGCGTCAGTGCGGCAGAGGAGGATGATTTGGTTACCGTCAGTGAGCACTGTTTATGCGCGGAGATGCAAGAGTAAGCACGGGTCGGGCGCAAATTGAAGGCCTCCGATCGCACTTACTCATACGCGGAGCGTACGATTAGTCAGCATAGAGCATAAAGGTGAATCGAAATGAAAAATAGAGGCAATCGCTCATCTGGATGGTGATCGGGGTAACGGAGTCCGACCGGTTATGCATTTCTCTGGTGCATCATCTGTGGCTAAGAATAGACTCGCATCTCCAGAGCATAATGAGAGTGGCGTTGAGGGAAGGAAAACGCGTATTTTTAGCTTTTCCATCGATTCCCATTTCGTACCGTTGCTCATTGTCTGCCGGTGATCGATAGTCAGCACAATGGGCTGCGGTTTTGAAATGTGGCAAAACACCTACGAGCGACGACGAGGCTGAGAATGAAATATGCAAAACCATCATTTTTTTTATGTCTCTAAAAGGAAACTTGAATTGGTGCGACGAACATAAGACAGCGAGAAAATCAAAGCGAGTCGTTTGCTTTTGGTAGCGGAGGAAATGACTTAGAGAACGAATTAGTTGATAATTTAGGTCACGAGCTGAGCGATAAAGCCGCATTTGGGGGAATTGACGCTAAACCGAGTCTTGAGAGTGGCATTTAGGTGTTCTGGACTATGAAGCCTTCTAAATATGAACTTTCTACAGATGAAGTCATTTGAAGAGTATAAGTTGATGGTCAAATACTTCAGCAGTGTTTTAAAAGCCCTTTTCGATATCAGAGGCTAGAATCGAGCATTGTGGCGCGAAAATGAGGCCTGAGATTATTCCCTTATTCACTGAAAATATGGGCTCTAAAATTAAACAGAAGTTTTGTGGCTTTTTTATCATAAAGACTCCTAGAGAAAAGTTCGCAGCAGGGTGATTTCATCTTCTTCTAGATATAAACACGTGAGTTTCGTTTCTTGAACAATTTACCTCCAATTTTTACACAACAAAAAATTCAGCTAAACTGAATGTCATTAAAAATACGCAAAATGTAAAACCTGGGCTCTAAGACCAGTAAAAAAATTATTTTGACTTAAACATTGGTATAAATTTGACATCCTCTTAGAACCTTTTGATTTTTAGCTAAAATATTGAAATTTTGTTGCAAAAGGAAGAATTATTTTCTTGGAAAGATTCTGTTGAGTAGGACAAAGTTAAAGTGCTGTTCAGCCAAAACCACAGACTACTAAAGTACCTAGACACCCAGAACGCAAAAGTATGTAAATTTTGTTCGTAAAATGGATTAAGTCGGGTACCGTCGGACTCTCCTTTGAAAATGTGAAAACCTTAATATGGTAACTTTTTCCCTCAGACCTACCGTTCTCGAGATATTGGCCTTCAAAGTTGGACTTTTTGGCATCCTTTGTGGGAGAGATGTGGGAGGGGTCAACTTCGAACGACCATAACTAGCTTATAATTCAAGCTTTCGGACTAATTTTTTTTTATGTAGTCTGTGTGGACTATGACTTATTAAAAAAGTATAGCTTTGGGGTAGAAATCTAAAATTCCATTGAAAAAAAAAATATTGAATTTTTACCAAAAATTCACCTTTTTCATAAAATAGCGTAGAGCCGCTGCGTTACAATGAGCTGGGCTCTAGTATTTTATGTAGAGGTTAAGTCAAGGTATCTGAGGTACAAAGGGTTTTTCTCGATCTAGTGCACTTCTCGAGAAAATTGGGATTAAGTGTGTGATTTATGAAATTTCAATGAAAGTGAAATTTCTTTCCATTAGTTATCAACCTAAAATTGATTCAATGAACTTAATTTAACTATATCAGATGCATTTCACAGTTATCCAGACAAAAAATGCAAAAATAGCTCGAAAAATTTTATTTTGTGCCCAAAAAGAGCATATGATACGGGTATCTCGTCATTTTTGTGAGGTTTTGAGTTGGGGTTTTACCCCCGTAGCTCCCAAAAGAAGGCTTTGATCTCAAAATGATCTTTGGGAAGTCCCCTCAACTTTTTAAGACACTAAAGATTGTGCTCAAATTTTGACCCCGGAAGCTCTTGGTGAGGAGCTAGAGGGCCTTTTCGGCCGATTTGGGGGGGGGGTCCAGGCATAGGAAAAATTTTTCAAAAAAAAAATTTTTGTTGAAAACTCCAATTTTGAGGTTGCATGCATCCGAAAAAATAATCTGTCCAAGAAAATCAGGTTTTCCAAAAAAAAATTTTTTTCACCGAATTTTTCCTATGCCTGGACCCCCCAAAATTCGCCTTAAAAGCCCTCTAGCTCCTTACCAGGATCTTCCAGGTCAAAAAAAAGTTCAGCTTCACATACATCTTAAAGAGTTCTAGCAACGACTAGAACATTATTTTGCCCTCAAGCCTTCAGCTACATGGATTCCGGCGGAATTTCGTTGCATTGTAGGTCATGTCATACAATAGGACCTACAATGCAACGAAATTTCGCGGAAATCTCTGTAGCTCCTCCGGAGTAGCTTAGAGGGCAAAATAATGTTCTAGCCGTAGCTAGAACTTTTTAAGATGTATCTGATGCTAAACTTTTTTTTGACCTGGAAGATCTTGGTAAGGAGCTAGAGGGCTTTTAAGGCCAATTTTGGGGGGTCCAAGCATAGGAAAAATTCGGTGAAAAATTTTTTTTTGGAAAACCTGATTTTTTTGGCCAGAGCCTCTTTTATGGATGAATTCAGCCTCAAATTTGGAATTTTCAGCAAAAAAAATTTTTGAAAATATTTTCCTAAGCTTGGACCCCCCCAAAATCGGCCGAAAAAGCCCTCTAGCTCCTCACCAAGAGCTTCCGGGGTCAAAATTTGAGCACTATCTGAAGCGTCTTAAAAAGTTGAGGGGACTTCCCAAAGATCATTTTGAGATCAAAGCCCTCTTTTGGGAGCTACGGGGGTAAAACCCCAACTCAAAACCTCACAAAAATGACGAGATACCCGTATCATATGCTCTTTTTGGGCACAAAATAAAATTTTTCGAGCTATTTTTGCATTTTTTGTCTGGATAACTGTGAAATGCATCTGATATAGTTAAATTAAGTTCATTGAATCAATTTTAGGTTGATAACTAATGGAAAGAAATTTCACTTTCATTGAAATTTCATAAATCACACACTTAATCCCAATTTTCTCGAGAAGTGCACTAGATCGAGAAAAATCCTTTGTACCTCAGATACCTTGACTTAACCTCTACATAAAATACTAGAGCCCAGCTCATTGTAACGCAGCGGCTCTACGCTATTTTATGAAAAAGGTGAATTTTTGGTAAAAATTCAAAATTTTTTTTTCAATGGAATTTTAGATTTCTACCCCAAAGCTATACTTTTTTAATAAGTCATAGTCCACATAGACTACATAAAAAAAAATTAGTCCGAAAGCTTGAATTATAAGCTAGTTATGGTCGTTCGAAGTTGACCCCTCCCACATCTCTCCCACAGAGGATGCCAAAAAGTCCAACTTTGAAGGCCAATATCTCGAGAACGGTAGGTCTGAGGGAAAAAGTTACCATATTAAGGTTTTCACATTTTCAAAGGAGAGTCCGACGGTACCCGACTTAATCCATTTTACGAACAAAATTTACATACTTTTGCGTTCTGGGTGTCTAGGTACTTTAGTAGTCTGTGGCCAAAACGTTTCTGACGAGAGCTAGAAAAAGTTGACCGCTTCTATCTAAGTCCACGCGTCTCGCACCTCGTCGGCATGAAACTTTAAACCACTTATGGGTCAAAAGCACGTCCACTAATAGCGAAATCCAGCCATCCACATGTAATTACTATATTTCATAGAGGCGCAGCAAAATGGCCAAGATGAAAGTCCGACATTGAACCGCTCGGTGTGAAATTCGTTTGTTAATCTCGTTCGCCTAATACGAGTACGAGCGCAAATACAAAATTATTACAATTTCCATTCGCCTCTAGTGTGTTGGAGCTACAAAGTGAAAAAGTAGGTGGCTAGTAAGCTCGATTTTCTATACTCTGCGGTTCGCTATCCGGCGATAAATCAGAGGAGCTGCAGTCGATGGAGTTCAACATCAACTGCAAAAGTGGAAAATCCAGAAGCGACCGATTTCACTTTGTGCTCGCCACTTTTACTTGCAACTTGCAATTTCGCGTAACTACAACCCAGTTTTGCGTCGAGGTGGCGGAAAAGTGGGTCCCCTAATTCGATTCCGCGGCGTTCTAGAGACCTCAAAGACGCATTCCAGAGCAGCAACATGTACGGCTTTTTGCTGCGAACGATGGAGCAATGGCGCTTGGGACCAGTATTAATGAGAAACAATATGAAGAAAATTCCCAGACCGGCAGGTTGTTGCGCGAGCAGCGAGCTACAAAGCAGTGAAAAAGTAGTTCTCTCAAAGGTTACACACATGCATATTAAGAAACCATACAATCATGGCAGCCGCTTCGACATGTAAGCCTTCGTTCGAAACTTGCGGTGAAGTCCGAGGGAAGGGGTAATCGGGGCATCGGCGGTCTTTGAGAGGATCGGGAACGGGACTCGCAGGGCAGAAATAGAATATCGACCTAACTGGCTACTGAGCGAAGGGCTTAATAAATGCTTGCGGCGAAAAATTGCATAACGCGGCGCAACCGAACATGCAATCCGGTCGTAGCTTTGCGAACAGTGCAGTCGTTCTGAATTGGAGGTAATAACGGAAATGTCGTGACAGTGTCGTACTCGCTCCCGACGACTGCAGCGAACTTCGAGATCTTCATTTTCATCGTGCAAACCTACTTTCCTTTGACTTTTACAGACACTGTAGAGTTGTTTGTCGGTCGTACCAATATGAGAGACCATTTTGAAGTTTAATTTAACTTGAAGTCGAGTTTTTGATATTGATATAAAAAGACTTAAAAATATAATGCTTGGTTGTTAGGTCCCTAAATTTTTTCCATGTTTTTTGTTAAAGTATATATCCACTGACAGCAAACTTGAACCTTTTAAATACCGGAAAGCCGAGTTTAAAAAAATAAAATAAGGTTTTGAGTGTTCCATCAACGAACTTAACTCTAATCTTTGAGCTTAAAAAAGTAGTAATATCTAATTTTGGAGGTTCCTTAGTGAAAAATTGGGGCTAAAAATTTTATTACTGAGGTTAACTAACAACCGATTTAAACTTTTGACTTTTAAATTGAGTAAAATATTCATTACTATTCGAAATTTAAATTTGAGCTTTGCTAGAATCGGTAAAAATTAATAAAAGCGATGAAAAAGAAGTTGACTAAAACTTTAAAAACTTAAAACACCAAAACTACCCTTTTAGTATTTAAATGCCAAAGTTACTGTCGTACCCTACGTTGCTCCAAGCCCTATTATCAGTGTTACACAATAAATGTTCTGAACCTTAAAAATAACTCCTAAACATTTTTTACAAAAGCATTAATTTTTAAATGTTTAAAATCCGAGTACTTGGCTCACGGTTCAATGTACCGTTGCTCATACTCCTTCGCTCCGTCGCAAGTACCTCGATGAAAAAGCTGAAGTGTATGTAGGTAAATTAGGTGCTGAAGACTTCAAAGATGTATGAAAACATTCGAATTACAATAGAGCGGAGTGGGCAGCATGTTCCATATTGCTCGCACACATGCCCAACCCTTTGCGGGTCGAAAAGCTGTCTGTTTTTGGGGGCCCAAAGAGTCACGAGGAGCCCCCGATACGATCTGGAGTGGCAAATCAGATTGCTTCGTGATAGAGACTGTGATTTTCGTAAGAGTTCATGCCCGCTCGTGACATTGGGGAACAATGAAATCGGAAATTTACGGCGCGGCGACCACTGAATTGCGAGTGAGAGAGAGGAAACAAGGTGTGTGCAGAGTGCGGCTTAACTGGACCATAATATAATCAATTACAGAGTTCGAAGTTAATCGATTGGTGGCGAAATGGGTGCGTGCGAAATCGGCGTGAAATTCCCTCCGCTAGCGCTGGCGATATCTCGCTTATCTTATCGCGGCGCGATAGAACGACCCAATAGACGGTGTTTCGGAAGACAGTTGACTGTGTCTCGTGACTGAGGCCAGACGGAGGCTTTATTGGGGACTCGGAGTGAGTGTGCTTTGTGCCATAAAAAGCCGAGAGTGACGTCACCTCAGGCCTAGGGTACTACGTAGACCAACTTTCAATGTTTTGAGAGGCTCCACTTCACATTTTTGGAACGTTGCAGGTGGCTTTTTCTGTGATATTAAGGGGTTAAAGAATATTCATTCCACGATCAACAAGCAGATTTTATGAGAAATCTCTAACACTCATCGAGAAGAATTTTTGCCCAAAGACTTCAGAGAAAATACAAGTGAGCCACAAAGAACTAACTCTGAGCAGAAAAGTTAAAAAAAATTCTTCTCGGTTAAAGAATAGTCAAACAAGAACACACAAACTTTGTCTATGGACCAAACTTTTCTCTTGGGCAGTGATCTGGAACTTCTAAAAAATTTTTAGAAAAATAGGACAGTTTCGATGCCTTGATCTATGAAGGGCTGAGGGTCTGAGGTGACGTCACACCGGGAAAAAAAACAAAGACGGGCGTTGCATGTCACATTTGCTGTAAAAAGAGTTTGAGCCACATTACAATGAAATACGAGAACATGCAGCTTAATGGTGGGAAATGAGAGGCTTATACAATTTATAAAAGCGATTTAGTAGAACAAAATTGAAGCTGGCTGGCAGTCAAGTGGAACACAGTAGCGGCTTATCTGGAAGGTGTGCTAGTGTGTATTTCATTAATCGCGATGAGCGAGAGATTAGAAACGTGTTCTATAGTTGCTGGGAAAGTCGGAGCGGGGCTCCCGTGATTTACGTGGAGTCCAGAGTGTCTGTTTGAGGTGCACTTGAGAGCCCAATTAAGCCGCTCTACAATTTCTCGAGCCATAAACTTGACGCCGGTCGCGCTTAAAGAAGCAAAAACGAAAATCATTTCTCATTTTCCACCGACTTAAGTAGTTTAGATGAGCGCAGAAATACAATAATTAAGAAACGAACTGTGACATTGCCCGCGGAGCGTCGCCGCCTAACGACTTAATTTCTGCAATTTCACCTTCTTGCTCATACCGATGTTTTGATTTGTAATCTGCTGGCGCGTGGATTCCTTTCACTTTTTTTTAATAACACGTCGCTATTTGCTCCATTTCAGGTCGTAAAAATGCTCGTGGACTCGCAGCTGGTGTGGGCCAGGGATCCGCACGAGGGATACATCCGCGGCCGGATAGCG
The DNA here is from genome assembly GCA_963930915.1 of Forcipomyia taiwana. Lineage (NCBI taxonomy): Eukaryota > Metazoa > Arthropoda > Insecta > Diptera > Ceratopogonidae > Forcipomyia > Forcipomyia taiwana. The sequence goes on from CAWVOI010000007.1 coordinate 821,136, forward strand.
GAAATTGCGCCACAGGGGTTCGAGATACAGCCCGAGGACCGCAAGAAGCAGAAGCAGACGAACGCCATCGACGAAATCTTCCCTGCGTGCGAGACCGAAAGCGTCGATCATGACGATAGCTGTAAGTCCCAATTGCCTGCATTAAGCCAGATCCACTCGGACGGCGTGATTCATGACAAGTCCAAGGTCGTTTGAATTAGCCGAGCTTAGATATGTGCTCACCTTTCAGCTGTGTTTGCCCCGCGTCGACTCGGACGTATTCTAGCGACTTGATTAATGATGATAGACTGCAGGGGAACGGGGAATTTCTAACTAGGGTCTCTTTTGCCTAACTTTTTGGCTGTCGTACTTAGGCCTAAACAATTTTTTGCTTGAAATTTCAAAGAGAAAGTCACGAGAATCTGTGAGAAAGATTAAGCTTAAACTTGGGCCCCCTTCGAATATTTGTCTTGGTTAGTTTGCTATTTAAGCCTTAACAAAATTTTTTGCCAAAGATTTCAGCTGGAGAGCTACATATTTACTAGAAAAAGGAACTGTCCTGAGACTGACTCAAGGTTTTAAACCATTTTAAAGTTGAAAAACTATCCAACAGAATTTTTTCGTCTATCAATAAGTTCAATGTTCATATGATTTTTTGTTTTATCCGTCTGTCTTACTTCAAAGCTTACCCATTAGTTAGAAGAAATTTAGAAAAGTTTGAAAGAAAAACTTATGATGTCGAAGTCTTAGGGTCCATTCTTTGTCATATTGTCTCTTTTTATCGGAAGATATTTAGCTGAGAGTCATAGGCTAGGGCCAAAAATGAAGGGTTTTCAGACCTCAGATGAGTCTCTTTTGTTCAAACGAGAGAATGCAGCGGAAACCGAAGAAACTTCAAACAATAGACGACTAATTGAACGTTTTTCAGGTGAAATGATGTTCCTGAACGAAGCCACATTGTTGGATAACATAAAAAATCGATACTACAAAGACAAAATTTACGTAAGTCAGAGAGTTGCAGGTGAAACCGAAATTCAAAACAATAATTGAAAGCTTTTCCGCTCTCCATTGTGCCTTTTGATCCAGAAGTAAATTCAAACTCCCCTGCCAATCAACGAAACACTTGCTCGGCGTAACCTGAGACTAATTGCTATCATTTAATTACAGACATACGTAGCCAATATTTTGATAGCAGTAAATCCGTACAAAGAAATCCGGGAACTGTACTCCAAGACGACGATCCAGAAGTACCAGAACAGGTCGCTCGGAGAGCTGCCGCCGCACGTGTACGCGATCGGTAAGAAACCGGCGCGGTGTCCAATTAGCAGCTCTGAGGCTAAGTAATTTTTTGCAGCCGACAAAGCTGTTCGCGACATGCGGGTCTTCAAGCAGTCACAGTCGATCATTGTTTCGGGAGAATCGGGAACGGGGAAGACTGAGTCAACAAAGTACATTCTGCGGTACTTGTGTGAGGCTGCGGCGACAGCAAGTGCAATTGAGACGAAGATTCTTGACGGTAAGAGGTCGAGAAGGCTTTTGAGGGTTGAAATCAGCTAGGTCTCGTTGCAGCTAACCCGATTCTGGAGGCCTTCGGAAACTCTAAGACGACTCGGAACAACAACTCGTCGCGCTTCGGGAAGTTCATCGAGGTGCACTACGACCCGAAGTGGCAGGTCGTCGGGGGCCACATCTCGCACTACTTGCTCGAGAAGAGCCGGATTATCACACAAACGCCCGAGGAGAGGAACTACCATGTCTTCTACATGCTGTGCGCTGGCGCTCCTCCTCAACTCCGGGAAAAGCTGCAGCTTAGCAACCCTGACGATTTTAGAGTAAGCACTTTGAACCTTATCTGAGCTGTTGTGTGTGACCGTTTGATCGACCTGTCCGTCTTCCTGTTTAATTTTTGATCCGTCTGTGTTTCGAAAATAAAGGCAGTTTTTCAATCTATGCAAAATTTAGCGCAGGACTTTTTGCTTCCTCGAAAATTGCCAGGGACGTAACCAGGAAGAATTTCCCATTGATTGTTGGATATTTTATTTGAGCTTAATTCAGTAAATTTAAGACTTAATAATTCCTGCTTAAATAAAATAGCCCAGAAGAGGTCCCCAAAATAAGGCCAAAACGTCGACAAATAAAAAGAGCTTTTCTTGAATTTACTTGGAGTCATCGGCCTGAGAATTATACTGTTAAAATATTTGAGTACCTATGAATAAACCGAAATTAATAATGTTGAACCTTGAATCCTTGAAAATGATGAATGTCAATTGATTTTTTATCTTTTCAGTACCTTTCGGGATGCAAACAATACTTCTCCAACGCCCAAACGGACAAACTGATCTCCAACTCACAGAAGTCCAAGTCGCACTTGTCTCAAGGACCACTGAAGGACCCTCTCCTGGATGACTACAAGGACTTCCTGGACCTCGACCAGGCCCTCTCGCGTCTGGGCATAACAGAGGACCACAAGATCCAGATCTACGGTCTCGTGGCGGCCGTCCTTCATCTCGGCAACATTCGCTTCGAGGACAACCCGGAGGATGCCAGGGGCGGGTGCAAGGTCTCGCAGGGGCAGTCCGAGAAGTCGCTGTCCATCACTGCCAAGCTCATCGGGGTGGATGACTTTGAGCTTCGCATGGCCCTGTTGTCCCGCATGATGCAGAGCAAGGGAGGAGGTGTCAAGGGAACCGTCATAATGTAAGAAGACCTTTCAAATAATAGCCCATAGAGTTAAGGTCAACAGAAGGGGTCAAGCTTAGATTAACTTAAAAGTGGTTTTCGTGACATTTTGTTTCCTAAAAAGTGGATTTGATTTAATTCGGGGTTTCTTAGTGAGCAAATTAATTCAGGAGTGTTTTTAAAATTTTTATGTAGAGTTTTCGTCGCGATCAAACCAATTGGAGATCAGAGAATACAACACTTTGGAACTTTTAATTGAATTCCCAATAATAAAAGCCCACAAGAAGTCAGAGTTTAACCCCCAATTCGGTATATTTCAGGGTCCCGCTTAAGGTTTACGAGGCCAACAACGCCCGCGACGCCCTGGCCAAAGCCCTTTACGGACGCCTCTTCGACCACATCGTGGCCCTCATCAACCAGAACATCCCCTTCCAGGCGTCCGCCTTCTACATCGGAGTCCTCGATATCGCCGGCTTCGAGTACTTCACAGTCAACTCGTTCGAGCAGTTCTGCATCAACTACTGCAACGAGAAGCTCCAGAAGTTCTTCAACGATAACATCCTGGCACACGAGCAGGAGCTCTACAAGCGTGAGGGTCTGAACGTGCCCGAGATCAAATTCACCGACAATCAGGACATCATCGAGCTGATCGAGTCCAAGACGTCCGGCATCTTCAACCTCCTGGACGAGGAGTCGAAGCTCCCGAGACCGGCGTACGACCACTTCACGAGCGAGGTCCACAAGCAGTGGGCAGGTCACTTCCGTATCTCGCTTCCCCGCGCCTCCCGTCTCAAGTCTCACCGCACGCTGCGGGACGAAGAGGGCTTCCTGGTACGTCACTTTGCCGGCGCCGTCTGCTACAACACGGAGCAGTTCATCGAGAAGAACAATGACGCACTGCATTCGTCTCTCGAGGCCCTCGTCCAGGAGTGCAACAACCCGCTCCTGCAGAAGCTCTTCGTTGCCAAGAACTCGATGTCGAGCCGAGGCAAGCTCTCCTTCATCTCTGTGGGCTCCAAGTTCAAGTCGCAGCTGAGCGAGCTGATGGAGAAGCTGGAGCAGAACGGCACCAACTTCATCCGGTGCATCAAGCCCAACGCCAAGATGGTGGACCACGACTTTGAGGGGGGACTCGCGCTGGCCCAGCTCAAGTGTTCTGGAACCACGTCGGTCCTGGAGCTCATGGAGTTCGGGTATCCGTCTCGTGTGCCCTTCACGGAGCTCTACAACATGTACAAGAGCTACCTGCCTCCGGAACTTGCCAAATTGAACCCTCGCACCTTCTGCGAGGCCATGCTACACTCCCTGAAGCTGAACAGCAGAGACTTCAAGTTCGGCATCACGCGCGTCTTCTTCCGGCCCGGAAAGTTTGTAGAGTTCGACCGCATCATGAAGAGTGACCCCGAGAACCTGAAGGCGATCGTGGCCAACGTCAAGAAGTGGCTCGTCCGCTCACGCTGGATCAAGTCGGCCTACTGTGCAATAAGCGTCATCAAAAGTAAGTCAAGTCTTTGATTTAGGGCTGAATTCCGAATTTTCTGGGTTCTGGTAAGGTCGATGTTAGAGCTTTAAATAAACCCGTTATTCGACTTTCTTCCTTTTGAAAACTAGAATTAAATTTGTTTTGAATTCTCAAAAATGTAAAGCTGCTGGAAGACTTTTGAATATCTTGGATGAGTGTAGTTCTGAAATTTAAAAAAAAATTATTATTCCCGATAAAAGAGTTGAGACTCTCAAAAGCCACTTGAAGGAGATATAATCTTCGGAAAAAGTTTGGGGGGAGGATGAAATGAGTCTCTAAATATCTTTTAGATATTCAATATTTTAATAAAATTTGCCATTTTAATTTTATCGTGTGATTCCTCAAAGTCCGCTGCTCTTTGCTCAATTTTGTTCTACCAACTGGACTCGTTGACAAGGTGATAAGAGTCTAGAGTAGCGCAAGCAAAGTTTCTCTCAAACTCCTATTTTATCTAATAAAAACTACTTTAAAACATGATTAAAGCTTAGTCGGGGACGAACGCATTTGAGTGCATTTTCAATTCGCTTTGTTGCAAAAGTTGGTCGAAGTAAATATGTTTTGTCCCGAATTCCGTCACTGCGAAAACTTAGTGGACCCCTGACTTCGATTCTACAGGCCATAGAGCCTTAATGTAGAAGGATATTTTCTAAATTTAATGTCATCTAACAATTGCCCAAGTTTAAGCTCAATTGGATTTAAAAAATTTTACCTCATGCAAACTTTGGGAGCCCTCAGCTCCTCATCCTTAGGTCATAGAGGCTTACTGTAGAACTGTTTTTTGCTGGATTTAATGCCATCTAACAGTTTCCAAAGTTTCAGCTCAATCGGTTGAATTTGAAATTTTGCCCTACTGTTCGCCATGGGAAGTCTTGGGTGGCCACTTATTGACCCCCAGAGTCCGTTATTTTACATTTTTGAGACCATGACCCGAAACAAAAGTTGCTTATTTTGTGATTTTACATGATCATTCTGAATTTCAGCTCAATCGGAGCAACTAAATTTTTCCCCCCTTCGGAGGCCTCTTACCCCACCCCCTTAAGTGATAGGGTCATACATATGTTCTATGATTTGCTAGATTTGACGTGATGTATAACATATCCAAAATTTAGCTCAATCGGACGAAGTATATGGAACTTTCATACAACGGGAAAACCCCCTTAACTACCCCCCAGGCAGTTTTTCGGAAAAACCAAAACCTTTCGCCCACCCTCCAGACCATACATGACATCATGCAAAAAACCGCAGGTCTCTAGCTCTTGTAGTTTCGGAGCCTTTGTGACTCAGACGGACAGACGGACAGACGGACATATCGGACACATAGTGCATTTTTTTCAAAATTGATGAAAATGCACTAAAAAGCCTTTCTGTTAAATGTTCTTTAGGTTTAGAATGGGTTTAGTTTCTAAACGAGGTTAAATTTTATGTTAAATCCAATTTCTTTTAGTTAAAAACCGCATCAAGTACCGCAACAAGTGCGTGCTGACGGCCCAGAAGATAGTCCGAGGATACCTTGCCCGCAAGAAGCACCAGCCCAGGTTCCGTGGCATCATGAAAATCCGTGCAATAAAAAACAATGTGACCAAGATGGAGGAGGTCGCGAACCAGCTGAAGGCCGAGAAGGACTCCATGCTGGGCCGAGTGAGGGAGATTCAGTCGCTGATCGACACTGCTATGAAGAAGATCAAGGTGAGATTCTGGGCTTTGTATTCTCTCAAAGTAACATTTGGTGCGTTGCAGACCAACCCGTTCATAACGCCGCCACAAATAGATGAGCTCTACCAGGAGATAACGAAGAAGATGGACTCTGAGATGGGCATGCTGAAGCAAAAGTTGACGCAACAGCGAAACGCGGAGGAGCAGGAGCGTCTCCGGAAGATCCAGGAGGCCTTGGAAGCGGACAAGCGCGCCAAGGAGGCCGAGGAGAGACACGCCAGGGAGGAAGAGGAGAACCGCAGATTGTAAGATTTGCGTATCTTGAGACTTCAGAACTCAATTTGGGCCTTGCAGGAAAGCGGAAATGGAAGTTCGAAGAAAGCAAGAAGAGGCAGAGCGTCTAAGGCAAGAGGAAGAGGACCGAAGGGCCGCCATGGAGCTGCAGCAGGCTCTGGAGCGGGAGGCCCAGGAGGACAGTCGGTACCGAAAGCAGCTGGAGCAGGAGAGACGCGACCACGAGCTGGCTCTGAGGCTCGCGGAGGAGTCCAACGGCCAGATAGAGGAGAGTCCGTCGTTCGTGAGGAAGTGAGTTGCTCTTAACCCTCCCGAAACTTTCTAAAACAGGCTTTTTCGATCCCTTTAGCGGCTCAACTGGTCTCGGGAACTCAAATCGCCTGATCAGGTACTTCCATTTTCCAAATTTAGTACTAATTTTGCGTTTACTAACACGAACCCCTCTCGAATGCTTGAAATTGCTTCTCTCAGAGACTGTTTTTGCTCATGAAGGTTTAATTTCAGGTCGGAGCAGGCTCGAGCACAACAGCAGATGATCGGGAAGCAGAAGTTCGATCTGTCCAAGTGGAAGTACTCCGAGCTCCGTGACGCGATCAACACTTCTTGCGACATTGAGCTTCTGGAGGTGAGATTTCAGATATTTAGACTAGAGTGGCTCCAGATTCTATCCCATATTTGAGATTTTTTCCAGCTCCAGTTTTATTCGTTTATCTAAAAAAATTAGTATAATATATAGTCTCTATGGTCTAAAAAATACTTTTATAAATCAATTTCAAGGCCTGCCGACACGAGTTTCACCGCCGCTTGAAGGTCTACCACGCCTGGAAGGCAAAGAACCGCAAGAGGACCACTATGGACGAGAACGAGAGGGCTCCCAGAAGCATCATGGAAGCAGGTAAGCCTGCCGACCCTTCTAGGGCCTCATCTGAAGAAGAAAACTTTCAGCGGCAAAAGCTCCTCCTCGAGCGAGTCCCGTGAAGGCGGACCTCAGCCCTTCGGTTCACAGGTACTTCCGCATCCCCTTCGTCCGGCCCTCCAATGACCCCAACGACAACACCAAGAGGGGTTGGTGGTACGCTCACTTCGACGGCCAGTACGTGGCCCGACAAATGGAATTGCACGCTGACAAGCCCCCGATCTTGCTAGTGGCCGGAATCGACGACATGCAGATGTGCGAGCTGAGTCTGGAGGAGACGGGGCTGACGAGGAAGCGAGGGGCCGAGATCCTGGAGCACGAGTTCAACACGATGTGGGACAGGAACGGGGGCAAGCCCTACAGGAAGATGAACGGGGCCCACTGAAGTATTCTTTTAGAGGTTTCAGAGTGTGCGAGAGATTTAGGATTTAAGAGTGATAATTTAGACAAATTAGTAACTTCCAGTTGGCCTTTGAGAGAACCTTTCGATCAAACTTTGAAAGTTCCAGTTACGACAAAATTTCCGTACCTTTTGGAGTATTTTTTTACAAAAAGAGTTAACTTTAGTCACGAAGTATTCGAGGAATGGCTGAAATCTATGAAATTTTTCTTAGCTTCGTATTCCTTATCATAGGCCTTTAGAAGAGATATCTATGACGTTAAAGAAATTGTGGACATAACCGAGATAATATTTAATTAATGCAACTACAATGTATGGCTGCTGATTTGTAATACTGCTTTTGAGACGACGAATTAAATATAACCCAAGAAGATAGGCGTTTGTTGGCTTAGGTAGATTCTGGAGCGGATCAGGAGGAGGGCACTAGTGGATCTGTCTGTCTATTTGGTTAAAACTGAATAACGAAAGTTTAAAGTTAAAAGCTATTCTAGAACACGAGTTGGATTTTCGACCATCAACTTAAAGAAATTGAAACTGATAACTTAAAGGCAGAATCTTCCTCAAATTTATTAATCTGTGTCTAAACTAGGCCAAAGTAATTTTAACTTAAATTAATTCCGATGTAATTTTAACTTCAAATCAAAATAAGACAATTATTCGTGTTCGTCTGTTGGTCCTTACAAATTTTGGTCTAATTTCAAGGGTAAAATGTAAGACAAGGACGATACTAGTTAGAAAATGAGCAATTTTATCATTTTCAATAAGCAAAAAAAAACTCAAACGGGGAGCTCTGCAAAACCTTATCTCTGATTTGGCCTGGTTTTTTTTATCAGGCAATTTGACCATCAAAATTTTAATCCAAGTTCACGCCCCTTTTTCTCAACTCAGGGAACATCTCTGGGCAGGTCTATTCAGTCTTTGGAGGGTCAGGAACTGACTTGCAAATAAAAAATAAACTCTTCTCCAGCCCGACTTCTAAGATCGACTCGTCACACAGTCGCGAGCAACTCCTACTGATATGCAGGCCGTATTGTGTAATGAGCGACCTTTGCCTCATCAACAGCCGAAATCTTATAATGTTAATCAATACGAGGGTCGCATATGTGAGCGCCTGCACATATGTACGTCAATCGACAAAATGAGTCGCAGACTCGCAGAGCTAAAAAATTCATTTAAAAACTAAATGCTTGGCAACTGCACGAGCCTCCAGCGAGCCCGAGTTAGACAGACTCGCACCGAATGAGCAAAAACTCACACAAATCCGACTTCAAGGTCGCGCTGATTGCAACCACCTTCGGACACTACACAGGAATTTGGCAAACATTTTATTTATTTCATGTCTAAAAAGCATCCCTGGAAAATTACATGTACATATTTTAGAAGGGTCAATCCTCGTGCCCAAAATAGAATCGTAAAGTATTTAAAAATTAACTGGAAATTGCACTTCTCTCGCCACCTCACTTTATCAGTTGGTAAAGTAGTAGCGATAAACGATGGTAGCAACGAGGCCGAGCACTAGAGGGAGAATCCAGTTCGTGATGGAGTTCTCGTCCTTCTTGTCGGTAGAGCCCCAGTCGGGTTCCTTCTTCACCTGCGTCTGCTTCCTCTCAGACTCCACCAGCTCTCCCACTTTGTACTTCTTCATCAGCTCGCGGGCATCCGTGCTGTGGCCCACATCCTCAAACATCTCGGTGGCTTCCTTGCCAGCGACTTCCAGTAGGACCTCCTCACCTCCGGGGTGCTCATTGAGGAAGGCAGTAACGTCGTAAATGTTGTTGTGGATCACGAACCACGAGCTCTTGTTCGTGTTGTGTTTGGCGACCTCGGCCAAGGAAATAAGTTTCGTCGATTCTTCTGGCATCTTTGTGGGACTCTGAGTGAGCAGCTCTGACCTGTGGGATGTTGGAGGAAGGCTGGTTACGGAGGGAATGGAATTAACTTAAACGCACCTTGAGATAAGATAAGATGACTTGCGATTACTTTGGAATGGTCTATGATCGCGTTCAACTCACGGACTGGAAATTTCAATAGAATCTTGACGTGTAAAACGCACACTTGACGACTTAGAAACGCAAGCAAACGCAACGTTGAAATTTGAAATTATTACCGTTAGTAGACAAATTTTTATTTATTTAAAATTTGGAATCCTTAACTTTTGCAAGATGGGCCACAATAGGAGTAAAAGAAACTTCGGGACCTCCGTGATCTTCGACTCTTTGTACAATCTAATCTGTTTTGTAATATATCCTCAATCTGTTTTGAAATCTTTCAGGCTTATGATCACCTTTCGGAAAATGGAACGCGGAATTTTCTTCCAAAAGTCCAGTTTGTTTTAGTATTTTAATTTTGGGGGACCTGAAGCTTTTGTGCCCCATAATACGCTTTTAGACCTCAAGAATGTGAAACAGTAGAGTCGTTCCAATTGATATGTTCAGTTTAATTTTAAATTATTATCAGATTTTCCTTTTGTCCTGCCACTAATTTTATCTACTTTTTGCTGTCCTCAATCGATGTTCAAAATCAACCTTCAACTACTAGACAGGCTAACTAAGAGTTGTTCATTAATTAAGTAGGGAAATAGCATTTGAGAAAGGCTTGCAAACTGACTCTCGAGGCTCATTTATTGGTTTTGATCTTCAAGGGTTGTAAAAAAAATGATTCAGTCACTCTACTTGGAGTACAAATTATACGAAATGGGCCAATGATAAAAATAAAGCTTCTATTCTAACAAGCTCCGAATCAGGCGAGCCATGATTGTGAGTTTTTTCTGATTCATAATTTAAGCAATGTCTCTATTAAACGATTATCTCTCATTTGAAGGCCCAAAAACTTGTTCAGACGTCTGAAATTAAGCCCAAAAATCCAAAGAACAATGACCTCAAATTCTACTTCCGCTTCTTTTACAAAAAGTTCATATTGAGGGCTATGATAGAAAATAACGCAATATGGAGCATCAAATTAAATTTCAATAACAACCTGAGAGGTCATTAGAGGTCAGTGCAACCGTGAATGAGGGAAAGTGCAGAAGAGCCGCCGACGTCCGAAGTCTCATTACGACAATCACGAAACCAAACACGACATTCTGCTCTCGCTAACGAATTTTTTCATTCACCCATCCTCATTTCGCATTGACCGGTGCTCTAATTATTGTGTTTCACAGAAAGTTTCGATAATGATTTGAATCTCTCAGTAATGTTTCGTTCTGCGCTTCCTCCCAATCATTCTTTTTGTGCGAGCTGCGAGCCGGAGCTTCCAATTTAAATTTCCTCTCGCTCGTTTTTGTCCGCTATTCATTTTTCTTCCCATTACGTTCCCCTGCCTTCCTCGTTTTTTTAAGCCAGTACTTTAGCATCGAATATGAGAGCCCCTTCTGACGGTCCCTTCCCTGTCCCCTGTGATAGCCATCGACACATTGACTGCCCCATCCACTCCGCACATATCCACGGATTCCTTAGTCAGTCGGTCAGTCAGCAAGTTACTCTTCTTCCACTTCTTTCATTTCGTTGTTTTGTTAGTTGCCAGCACTGATGTGTAAGGCATAAGAAATCTACGCGTATCGCTTTACCTTTAGCATGCCACACTTCACTTAAACGTCGACTTGCAAAGCGATAAGATGTGCGCCGTGATCAGACGCGACTAGAGTTCTATTGTTGTGGGGCAAAAAGTGTCAAGTTGAAGCAGAGAAACAAGATGCAGGACAAATTGATCCTGGCGCTCGCGACCTGTCTTTTCGTGGGAGCTACGGCCGGCGAGCACGACGCCAGCAAGGACTTCTTCAGCGAGAAGCTGGACTGGGACAAGGTGAAGATGACGAAACTCAGGATGCTGCTGCTGGGGGAGCTGTTCAAGAACCAGATCCAGAACGAGGTGGTGAGTTTCGCCCTAGAGGCTCATGCTAGAGGGGGACGAATTTCTGGAATAACTACGATCCTCAAAAGTCTTTTACGTCCCTTCTCTACAAAGGACCTCTCAACCTTAATCTTTGTGGTTCCCCTTCTATCCCAGTAACTTTCGTCTTCCGTCTTCAAAACCATTTATCGACTAATCTAATTTTATTTCAAGAATTTTTCAAAGATTTTAGTAAATTCGTGGAGGAACCTAGAATAAAGTTTAGCTCTATAATTACCCTCAACACGGGTAGTTGAACCTTTCATAACAAAAACTTAAGCTTTTAAGTAGTTTTAAAATCTTCTAAATTCAAATTTTAAGCTCAATAAATTTCCTGAGAATTTACAAAGGAAATGCAAAAGTCTCGACCCGGCAAATCACATATCACGACGCGCTCAATTAACATTCCGTTGCAGCCTTCAGTGGATCTGTCGTGCGACTCCAGCTCATCCCAGCTTCTCGTGAACACAAAAAACTGTCCTTGCAAAAGCTTCTCGTGCCGCGATATCGCGCCAGCCACCAATCATAATCGGTAAGCAATTACAGGCTTAGAAAGCCGCCCAAATGGCATTGTTTCGAGCACGAGCAAAGCTAGTCCGCATTATATTGTCATTGACACTGATTCGTCTTTTTTGTACCTCCAAATAGCCCATCCTAGGTGATTAAGATCTTATTATTGAGCGAAAACGGTTAAGAGAGCGCGAGTGGGAGCATTGAACTTGCCGTTTTTGCAGAGAACTTTGAACTGCAGAAGTAAAACTCCCGAATCATACGCAATTTCCTCTTGATTCGATGTGACGGACGCGATGTGACATGAGATATTACACATGACATGCGAGAGTGCGCGAAAAGGTGCAAAAAGTAACAACGCGAACAATTGAGAACAACTCCGTCCGGCATAAATAAATCATAAAATAATTGTGCTGGGCCGAAAAGTTGCTCTTGTGCTCATTTCGGCATGACGAGGCAGGTAGTTGAGGTGCCGGGAAAGTGACAGAGCTGTCTTCCGGAGACAAGTGAAAGTGGGCCGTCAAGAGCTCGCTCGGTCCCGAATTCCAGCAAGAAGCGGATTCGAGCCTCAATTAGAGACTCAGCGTCAAATTCCGATCAGTGACCTTTCTCTGCGATTATACCCAACAAAGACATTGTTCTGAGATCATCAAAACACTTTTGTGCGAGCGGATTCGATCACCGAGAGCTGCGTAGAATATTTTTTGGGCCCGGAGGCCCGTTTTAATTACTAAGCCCGTCCTTGACTCGTCTCAAAAGCCTTTGTGCGCGCTGACAGCAGCCTTGATCGTGCTGCCTCATTCTTGGAGCTCATCATCCCGCTAAAGTGGCCATAAAGGTGGCGGCACCTGTGCGGATGATTAACGGCTGGATTTAATGCAAATGAGAGTCTGCTCGTCGTATTGTTGCAGGAGGCAACAATAAAATCTCCTCGCTGCGTCGTCGCGGGCTCCTTGCTTTATTGTTGCACTATTCGCTGCTATTTATTCCCCCGTGTATGATTGTGCTCATTGTTGGCGCATCAATAAATAAACATTTTCATTAAAGTTATTAGCTTCTTGAGGAGCAGAATACGCAGATTGTCGGACTCGTTCAACGCCAATTGCTCTTCGATAGTCACTGGAGAATGGTGTAGAGGTGAGCGTGGGATTTGCGAAGAAAGGCTAAGAGGATTTTCTCGAAGTTTAACCGGGATCAAGATCATGCTTGAATTTTCAAAAAAAGGTTCGAAGATCTCAAAAAAATTATTCAAATCTATAAAAGATGTTGTTAAGCTTGAAGCCATTTAAATCAAAACTCAACATTTTAAAATCCTGAGAATTTCTGAGACGATTCAAAGAGATTTTTTGTGAGAGGTTAATTTGAGTCCAGAGGGCACTGTGGAAAAAAAGCTTGCCTAGTGAAGAAAATTTTCACGTTCCCAGACAGCATCAGTGGCGTAAATAAGAGAAGAGCTGTTCTAGGGAATCAAATTTTAAAAGGGGTTCTGTAAACGCCCAATAGTTTTACATTTTTCTAGAAAAAGAGACACCTATTTTGGCACCAATGGTAGGGTGCTGATGGGGAAAATCCTACGCCACTGATAGAAAGCAATACAAAACCCAAATTTGTGAACATGTTTTTGAGAAACTTTAAAACGAAAATTAAGGATAGCCAAAATCAGTTTATTGCCAAATTTTCAATTAATGTTTTTATGGTAAAAGTTGTTTCAAAACTGTCAAATTTTTTTCAGCATAATTTCTTTATTTCAAATATTTATTACACTGAATTCTGAAAAGTTAATTTCTAAAAATTTGTCAGAGACGTAACCAATCGGGCGATCTGCTTGCACACCTCTACTCTGAAACAGGTCGAGAAAGAAGTTAAGCGCCAGGTTCGTAACGATGTCGCCAGACGAGTTCCAGGTTTCGATGTGACGAGACCGAGTACCGACGAACAAAAGGGCGAACACGTCGAATGCGAGAAAAAAAGTTGTGAAGTAAAATGCGAGAAAAAAACGGCTTCGTCGTGTAAAGCATTCTAAAAATTCGTGCTGCAAATTCCTTTACAGTTTAATTGTCCCATGATCGGCAATTAGCAGTGTGCAATGTGATGAGTTTAGGAATTCATATCGTGCTTCGACGGTGTCCAGTCATTGATGCATACCTCCGCACACCATATTCTTCTGCCATGCCTTCGTAGCCCCCGGCCATGCACAATATTGCTCTTTGTCCTCTCGGACCCCGCACTTCGCCAGGGACGGAGACTTTATCGCTCAAAACCTGTTCCTCTGAGAGCTCCGGGCCGGCGCGGCTCTCCGCAGAGCGCGCGCTGTGAAAGAGAGGGATTCCAGTGAGTCATTTGAAAGTCATTAATACGTGATATTTACGACCATCGATCGGACATTGTATTGCAAATAGCTTTTGTGCCTCTCGTAATGAGAGAATTTGATTAATGAGGTGTCATTTGGCGAATTTAATTTTCTATTCTTGCAGAATCTTCCACACCAGCTGCAAGGAGTACTGCTGCAGCCTCAAGTTCAAGCGGTCCGCGGCCCCTTACCAGCACCGGGCGCTCGACAACCACGTACTGAAGAAGAAGCCGACCTGTGGGCGGGGCAGGAACCCGCCCGTCGTCGAGATCCTCGACAAGTGGACCAACGAGACAATCTGCTCCGGGGTGACGCTGAGCCGAAGGGTCATCCTGACGACCGCCTCCTGCGTTTACGAGTGAGTCCGACTAAGCTCTGCTAATGGCAACAAGTTCGCACAAGAAGAAATGCACTTTGCAGGATTTTAACCGAGCCCAAGCCGGCAGGCACTAATGAGATCCTTTTCATAAATTGTTTCTTATCTCCAGCGTTTCTTTCAGCCAGTTGTGGCTTTTCTCGCTCCCTTTCATGAGATTTTTTTCTACATTTCAAAGTACAAAGAGAATTCATTAAGCGAAAGGCTTCGGGACAGTAGAAAAGGGCGCGAATGAAAGGAAAAACAAGATTGCCACAAAACAAGTGAGCATTTCATTTAATTCTCGAGCATTTGAGCGTTAAAATTATCTCGATTTGTGTCGCTTTTATTTCTTGTTTCTTGTTTGCACCTGCAAATGGCCGTTTTGTCACCTTCAGAATGGTTTTGAAAAGTCTCAATGTCTCGTTCAGTTATTCAAGGCCCTGAAAAAATTTTAATGAGTGGGAAATTTCTGAACGCTTTTCAGGGCTATAGATCTTCTTCAGCACAGTATAGAAAAGCTTTGTCGGAGATGAACGCATTTAAGACACTTTAGAAGCGTAAAGTTCTTGTCAGCTCTTGAGACTCCAAATTAATTTTTATATGTCTTTGACTCTTATGAACATTTGTAGGAAAATGGTCCCTGAAGTATCAATAACACTAATACAAGTTGCTTATTTTAAGATCAAGGATTTCGCGTTACATATATAAAAACCTCCTTTCAGATCCTTGGGACTATCCCAACATTATAAATTGAAAAGAGTCAAACACTGCTGACTGTTTAGTTGTAAATGATTTGTCTAACTGAAGATCTTTAAAATGTTTACATAAAAATTGCCAAAAAAAATTACTAATTGCTCGAGAAAATATCTGTAAAACTTCAAATATATTCTATTATCGCCATCAACGATTTTAAAGCCTTTGCGGCTCTGTTGACCAGACCAACAGACTAGTAATGGACGTGAGTCTACATATTTCCAAATAAAAAAAAACCTATGGATCCACACAATAGTTGAATGAGCTCCAGAATGCTTTCACATTAATTTCAACAACCCGAGTCTGACTCTTGCTCCATTATTTCAGCACATCATTACAAGACCTCGCCATTAAAATGAGTTACAGTGACGCGGTGACAGACAGACGAGTCAGCGCCTATGCCCGGCTGATCCGAAAGATGCAGCACGGCAAGTACAAGCCAACACTGGGTCAGTTCGGTCACGATGTGGTAAGTTGGTTACAAAAACTAGGTGCCGGTGGCAAAATCGAGGAGTGACCGCACAAAAAATAGAATTGAATTGCAAATTAATGATTCACGGGCCGCCTTCTTCTCGTTCCATGTTCTGCTTTTGCAAAAAGGCTCTGCTGGTAGCAGAGCGCGAGCTCAAAATGTGGGACTTGCTGACGTCCAATGAAAATGATTTTTACATGTGTTTGCCCAAAACGGGGACGAGTAACAGTTGGAAAATTGAAAATAGCTCGACAAACTGCTACGTTCCCGTTGTGGCGGAAGCAGCAGGAGCGGGGCAGATGGAGGAAGTTGTGGCTGCAGTGGGGACGAGGCACCGGCAAAAACCCAACCACGACAGTGGGACAGCCGCAAGCAAAGTGTTCATGAGTGTGTACAAGGCATCGGAATGTGACAAAATTACGGGGCAGCAGAGGCAGTATCAGGGACAGCCAGCTTATTTGCACAATGGGAGCATTTGTGGCGTTGTAAAGGATCACTCGGCCACAGAGGATGCAGCTCGGAGCGCAGAGGTGAGTGTTGAAAGGCCCAGGAGCGGCTCGCTGACCCTTTTCTAATGGATTGGGGTTCATTAAAATTTAATGCACTTTGGAGGAAAGTCAATTTTACTAAGGGTTCGTAGGTCCTAATGTTTCCAAGCTTATGGCCCATTTCTCTATATCATCTATTTGAGATATTAACCAGAGACTTCGTTTAAGAGTGGCTCTTTTTATTTTCATCGAAAATCTTTAGAAATGATAGCCTAGATTTTTATGTGATAAATGAATATGATCTCCAGAATGAATATGATCTCCAAGCAGATGAAAGCCTGACTGGCATTTAAGGTCTTTTCTTTTGCTCAGTAATTCAAAAATGATTTTCCATTGAGTTTGGGATTACAAAATAATTGAAAACTTCGCGGAAACCATAAGACCGCCAAACCAGAGCTGGTGGAGAGAGCTCAGACTTACTTTAAAAGACTTGTAAACTGTTAGAAACCATTATCCGTTTTGAAACTAAAAATATACTTAAAATTTATTCTAAAATATCTCGAGAGTAACTCGGATGATTTTTTTCCCTGAAATTATCGAGTTTGTTGAGCTGTAAAAATAGCCGAAACATTTTTATTTATCTGATATCGGCCAATTTTTATGGTGAGTGGGATATCACTAGAAAAGCCCCAGGATTTCCAAACAGTGGCCCATAATGGGTTTTCTATGTTTATTTAAATTGGGCACCAAGGCAACTAGACATCCAGAAACCAAAAGATAAAGAAGAAGTTTCGCCTGTCAGCGATACAGAAGAACCATGGGCTAGATAAGAAAGTCTTAATTTTACAGCAACCGCCATGAATTTCCATCGCCGGGTACAGAGACAAGAGGGAAAGTTTGGAAGCCAAGAAACCGCACAAATCCACCCACAAACGCAATTATTGCATTATTGTCGTGCGGGCGTAATTAAATCTCAAAAGTTGCGGCCGCAGTAACAAAAGAGTGGGCTGAGGGTAGGGACAAAGAACTTGCGAAGTTTCTTGTTATCCCTCGAAACTTTTGCTTCTCTCCGTAGTTTTTAATTATGTCACTCAAGCAGGCCCTTGCGTTTGCGAATTTTCCAGGACAATAAATTCAATTCTTTAATTTCTAATTAACCCCATTTTTGCCACTTTTCCCACACGTGTGAGGCGAGGCGTTTTTAATTCCTTCTCCCTCCGTTCCAGGCGATGCAGTTGCCGGGCAATCAGCAGCTGCTGGGCGGCTTACCACTAATATGTTCCTCCGGATCCGCCGTAGCGCCGGGCCAGGATTCATTTGGGACAGCGCGGCGTACGGCAGCCCCAGCACCAGCAGCTAATTACTTTGTGCAAGGCTTGCTAGCCAAGTTTCCTTCTGCAGGAGCGGCGGAGGCAGAAGCTGTGGAGAATAATGGCACGCCGGTTGCTAGTAATCACGAAATAAGAAGTCGTAAATCAGCATTTATTTTTGTTAATATGGCACAGTATGTGGATTGGATTAATTTACAAATGGAAAAGCTCAACTCGTATATGTATGCATAATTCCGGGAGGAAAGCCAGCCACCAAACAGCAAAGCGAGATTTATAAATTTAAATTGTAAGCGCGCTTCGGGCGCCCCTGCATGGAAAGGAGCGCTTCGAGACTCTCGAATGGAGATTTAATTTTAGATTCGACGTGAATACTTGAAAGTGTCCTGCATGTGTGTGATTTCGAGGATATTAAAAATAAATTAAGAGTTTTCATGAAAAAACCCTCAATCTCTGCCAAAGAGGTCATTTACATACTTCGCAACTTCTCCCCTTCGCATGCAAATGCCAAATTAAAATTTTTAATTAAGTCTATTTATGTTTTAATTGAAAACGAGTGCATGTGACTTCCATCAACTCCGACGCCGGGGCAGCATAGGAAACGCGTGGTCTTGGGGAGCTCTCAGTTTCTATTTTCATGCAGATGACCAGACCAGTTGTGCATGGTAATTTCTTTCGAGTGAAAAGTCATCTTGCTAAGGACCTGCACCTAATGCATACCAACTCGGGAAAGTGGAGAGCAATTTTCTCTTAATAACTGAAAGGAGTCTCTGGTCACTTGTCTGAATAAATTTATGACTTACCCGAATATATTTCTTTTAATAACTTTATGGAAGGGGTGCTTGAAAAACATGCGTGCTTACATCTCAAAAGTCTGAAAAGTAGCGATCATTTAAGTTTCGACTCTTAACCTAGAAGAGATTTTCAAATTTACTAATCCATTGACCATCGCTGTGTTGCTGGTTATAGCTATTTATAGAAGTTTCCTAAGAACGCAAGTTTCATTATTTGAATTTCAATTCACCACAGTATTATTTAAAACGTTTAGTTTTAGAACTTTGAAAGTGAAACAACGCATCTCATCCAGTCAAAGGATGAATGAGAAGCACATTTTACAAATTCAGCTAGCTTACTTACAAAGTGCAAAAATTGGACACAAGAACACACAAGATTTCTTTATGAACACTCACTCCAGATTTCAAGATTATTTTTGACTAAACCTTGGTCCTGTAGCCTCAGAATACGTTTTTAGCCGTTTAAATGAGCTAGCCTTTTTGCCAGCTAGATATTGCCAGCTGATAAATTGTTGTGGTGAATTTACAGTGAAAAATCGGTAGCTAAAAGGAGCTGACGGGATAGAAATCAATCATTGTGTTCAAAACCACCCAAAAACCAGCACCAAAACAATCCTCGACTATACTGAAAATTGCGAGCTTTTAAAATAAATGCTCTGGGTTTTAAAACAACTGAAAACCCAGTACTCAGCTCATCAAGTTATCGTCCACGCAATGGAAAACCACGTCAGCTTTAAACATTTGCACTAAATATTTTGATGCTGATTTTCCCGAAATGGGGTCATGGGGTAGGATTGCATTCTATTGTTACATTCTGGCTACTAATTAGAGCATCAAATCATGTCAAGCATAATAACATGGTTGAGTGGACAAAATTCAGGTATATGCATCGTTTTCAATAATTAGCCAACTTGCACCGTCAGTGTCACGATCTGAATCCCGGATTCGGGCTCTGCGGGAGAGTTGGCACCCGACTCGGTTCATCATGGCAGCCGGGCTATAAATCAGCTCACTCGGCGCCCCCCTCGAGGAATTCCAGCGCGTCACCCGGTGGCGTGTGTCAGAACAAGTTTGGGCGCCTGGCGCCACTACATCGGCGGTGCAGACGTAGACGAGAAAGTTTCAAAATTTAAATCAATTTTTAAAGTATTTTAATTGAATTTCTCGGAGCTTGAAATTCGCACAAACTTTGTATTGTCTTAAAGGCGCGACGCCTGAATTTTGATCACTTGCAGGTGATTTTTCCCAATTATCGCGCAACAACTTCCTGACACATTCAATATAAATTCCAGCTGCTATCCCAGGTCCCGAGGTGTGAACGAGCACGAGGTATTTAATTAAAGCGTTATCATCCGATGCATATTTCAGCTTCTTTTCTCCGCATAAATTATGCCTCTTATCGCCGTTTCATCCGAATTGTATATGTAGTGCGGACGGCTCGGAGCTTAATGAGCAGTTGTGCTTGGATGGGGAAAGAAGTCATAAGGCCTGTGCATGCAAGGCTGATAAATCTTCTCTTTATTTACATTCACGCCGCATTTATTTATCCGCAGTGTGGGAACAACGGGGCGTGTCTCAAGGACAGAGGAGCTCCTGCGTGTCTGCCCCATAAATTCCAGGGAACTTCTCGTCGAGGCTACTTACACATTCAGGGCAGCAGCTCGCTTCCAATCTCCAGGAATCCTGTAACTTCCTCATTTCCATTCACGCTGGAGCACTGAAATTGAATCTCAAACTTTGCGAAATTTAAATACGAGGACGAGGGAGCTCCATACGTAGACGCATCGCATAGAAGGACAAGAGGCCATACTATTACTCAGTATTAGGACCAACAATTAAATTTATTTTTGTTTTCTGTCCAATAACTTTTTATTTAGAGCCTCTTCATGACACTTGAGGGATTGGCCTCGGTCGGTGTCTCTAGCTGCTCCGAGAAACGACGCTCGTTCGAAATTATACAAGCGTTCAAGTCGAGGCTTGAAATGTGGATTTGATTATTTGGGCCGATCCTGCCGGTACTGCAATAGCAGGCCAACCCGCGACAGAGGTGAAGCAAGCTTCGAGCTCTCCATCTATTCACAAAAATCAAGTTAACATTCTTGACCCACTATGTGGGTACTATCAGATGTTAAGCTGATAAGAACAGATACTACACTTTGATCTTAGCCGTGAGGCCGAGAAGCGATACCGAACACAACTCAATTCGCACCTTCTCTCTCTTCTAGTCCACTTCCTTGTTAGCGAAATATAAATATCGACTATACGTTTTACTCACTTTTCGCCTAATTTTTATACACGTACGGCGTACAAACATATGGCCTCTATGCAGCACGTCCAACACAGGAACACACTTATGCGAGGTAATCTGCTCGTTGTGAACAGATTGTCATTTTTTTTCAGACTTGGAAACACAGTCTAATGAATAATAACGTTTGATGCTAGTTTATTTGTTTTCGCTTCGGCACATTTTTAGACAGTTTCTAACTAGATGCAAACGAAAT
Organism: Forcipomyia taiwana; assembly: GCA_963930915.1. Taxonomy (NCBI): domain Eukaryota; kingdom Metazoa; phylum Arthropoda; class Insecta; order Diptera; family Ceratopogonidae; genus Forcipomyia; species Forcipomyia taiwana. Next base: position 842,021 of record CAWVOI010000007.1, read on the forward strand.
TCACTTATTTTCAAAGACTTGTAAACTGTTTTTTTTAAAAGGAAATTATTAAACTTTACAATGATAAAAAATACTAAACATTTATGTTAGTCACTTGGTTTGTAGAAAAAGTTTGACTGCTCAAATTACTTATATTTATTTGGGTTAAATTGAATGTAATTGTATTTATTTGGGGAGAATTGAATTGAAGACTCAGTGAATGGAATAGTTGTCTGACTTTCTGATTTATCCAAATACTTGTTATTTAGAAATGTTTCCAAAGTAGAAAAATGTCAAAAGGCTTTCTAGAAACAATTTTCGATTTACACTTATCGAAACTTCGAGAGCCAAATTAGAGATCATTTTTACATCCACATTTTTTCTTGACTCAAACGACATAAAAAGCCCTTGGTTCTTTCTCACTAAGAGCTTGTAGAACTCGAGTCTGACCGTAATCAGAAGTGTCTCAAGGTAACATTATAAGTCCTTCTACATGCACCGTCTACGGCTCCGAAGATAGCCATCGCCGACGAACGGGGGAAGATTTGGTTTATAATGAGGACGTGACGTGCCTCGAATGGGCAAAATATGGAACACAGGAGCCGCCTTTATAGTTTCGAGAGCCATAACCGACGAATTTACGATAATCGCCGTCGTTCTGACCCTCTTGAATTCTGCCAGATTTGGTTATGGAGGAGAGATTATGGTCGGGAGCAGCGCGAACGCAGTCCCGGCTACCAAAAATTACGCGCACTAGTTATCCACATTAGGGATAATAGCGGAGGTCAGCTAGTCCGAGGTGCAATGGATAAGCCTCGCCCCGAGAGAGCATCCTTTCTGATCAATGCGTCTCTTACGCCAGGTAAGTATGCTTTCTCGTCGCCTCCCTCGCCTTCCACTCCCCTACCGACTCAATTCTCATTCGCGAAATACTACCACACCACCAACGATTGCAATGATTTGCTCGCACGCTCACGTACGTCCACACAGATGTAGATAGCGCGCTTGTACACGCAGCTCTCTGTTTTGATTTGAATTTGCTTTCGTTGGCAACTTTATTGTTTTCCATTAAAAATTAATAAACAGCCAAAGCGCCAATTCGCAGAAAATGTTTTGATTACAAACTGATTAACCGCGCAGAGTGACTGAAAACCACAACAAATTGACGCAAACCTGGTCGCTTCTATTTGCAAACCAGAAATCCATTGACCGAATAAATTGCATCGGTTTGAATAATAAACTACTCTCGTCCAGCTAACATTACTCTCCCAAACCCATGCCTTATTCATCCACTGTGGCTTGCTGATTGGTTAACGTTTCCGTCAGTCTGAAATTAGCTTTCTCATAAAAAATCATGAAAAAATAACGAATAGTAGAATTTTTTCTTTTGAATTTATTTAACCTTTTTTAATTTAAGCTTCTCTAATAACCAAAATTAAACATTAACATGAAAATTCACTAAAGCATATATAAAAGGAAAGTAGGCTTTCACTGGATCCCGAACTGCCCATCGGGCCACCTTTTCAACCCTTTTCCGGTCGAACAACTCCCCACCTGCGAGGCAGCTCGTGCTTCTCCCCGAAAGGGCTCGTTACCACAGTTTTCGATAATTCGTGGCTCACGTCAAGAGCGGGTTTCAAATTGAATAATTGAAATAGCGCAAAGTGGTTCTGAAACATTCACGGACGTTTGATGAAGGCCGTTCTGATAAGCCCGCGCGGAATCAGAAATCACGACATAACCGTCATTGCACGCTGCCAAGGTTTAATTGTGTTCCAGCGGCAGTTTTCATTTGCATTTTTGATGAATTGGTTTTCCAAAAGTTTTCCTCCCCCAAATGTGAACCGTGAGCCCGCTTGCGTGGAATTCCCAATTCAGCCATCACGCTTCAATTAATTTAAAAATGTGAATATTACGCGAGAAGTGCCTTCTCGTGGTCTCGTAATAGTATTTTACAGCACTGCTGAATTCACTCGGAAAGTGAGGAAAGAAGGGCTATAATTGCCCCTGAGCGAGCTTGCGAGCGAGGGGAGGCAATATAGACCTACTTTCCGCAAGTCCGAGTGAATTCAGCCGTGCATGTACAGTATTTTTCACAATTCCGCGGCCGCTGAATTAGCTGAATTGTGAAAATCACAACTTTGCCACAGGGGTTTTCTCTTGCGTTTTTTGCGTTACTTTTTTGGAACACGCGAATGGCGAACGAGAACAACATTTAAGTGGATCTTATTAAGGTGTCATGGATGTGGAAGACAATGTGCCTCCATTTTGCGCGAAATCCAATTTAGGAGTGAAGAATGATAATTTGTAATTTAGTTGGAGAAATAAATTATTCGGAAGACAATTTCCTTTCCGTTCTTGCTTTCCCTGAGGTTCGAAAAATTATGGGTCGTTGTCCGTTGGTCTCATCATCCTAGAAGAATAACGGAATAAACTCAGGACTTAATGACCAATTGGAATTTTGGACTCACAACTGGTATCTCAGCTTTACTTTAAACTGGATTCGGCCATTTGTTGATGGACAAAAAATAAAAATTAAGAAAATATCCTGTTACTTTTCGATTTTGATTGTGAGAAACATGGAATTCAAGGTTAGTTTTGTTTCCATTTCTATAAAAAAAACTATCTTTGGTTTGTCGGCTTTGTCCGCATTAGCCTTCGGGCTCTGAGAAATAGAGCTGAAAGGCTCAAGGACTGTTAGCTCAATCAGCCAAATATAGGGTTTGCGCTCGGTCTCTTGCCAATTCCAAAGTAAAACATTTCAAATGATATGCAAACATTCGCCGTGCCAGCAATTGTCTGAGCTCTCGGAGAAATTCGGGTCGCGCTCTCGAAGACATAGAAATGAGATAAAAGCTTCGATGGCAGAAAGTTAAGTGCAGAGGAGGCTTTCGACAATTGCTAAATGTGTGCCATTTGCATTCCCACCACGACGGATCGGGTTTATGCGATGAGTACATATTTGATTGAACTCGTGGAACTCGCGTAGACAAGGGGTGAGCGGAGTTCGACGATATTTGATATGCAGAATGTGCGCGCTTTAAAATTCAATCGAAAACACAAACAAAACTTAGATGTGGAAAGTTCGCAACTCTATCCGGATGAGAGAGCGTCAAGTACCCTTCATGTGAAGGAGATGAAGATGGATGAAGTTTGGGGTTGCGAGCAGGTCGGGTCTCGGTCTCGGTCTCTCGGAATGAATGGAATTCTCAGACGACGCATCACGTGACATTTTTCAATAATTAATTGTTGTAGCGTCTTTTGTACCGAATTCATTATCACAACCATGAACCATTTATCACGTTTAGGTAAAACAAATACAAGACACGCCGCTAGGAGAGGAGAGGAGAGGATGAGGGGCGAGTTTCGACTTTCTAATGACATTTTGTCTGGGCCATTAACCATCTGGAGAGCCACCGCCGCTTAGAACGAGTGCTCCAAAATGAACATTTGTTTGGCAATTTCTAAATAATTAACAAAATATTTCCTCGAATGGAGTTTTAAAATTCGCTCTGTTACCCGAACACAAAGGAAACAAAGAAGGGGGGTTGGTGGAACTCAATGTGTCTTTTGGGGGCGCTTGTGCCTGAATTTACTGCCGACAACAGACGAAAATAAATTTGCTCCGAGATAATTAGTGATGGTTTCTCCACTGACAGCTGGTTGTTTTCTCCGGTGAAGGAGTAGTGACCTTTCGGTCGTCTTTTGGGCTGAAATCTTTTGAAACTTCCAACATCGTCTGCAAACTTCTGACATCCAAAGTTTCCTGTTTCTCTTTGACCAGACATTGCTTGCGAACAGCTCATTCGTGGATGAACGCGTTTGAGTTGAAGTTTAAATTGGAAATCTCGAAACGGACCAAATAAAAATTTTTCCTTCAATACCTTAGGAGGCTTCTGGCTCCACCCTTGTTAGAGTACTGTAACGTACTAAAATTAAGTGGTTGATACCTCTTCTAGGCCACAGAGACTAACATGTCTGAAGCTAAGATTTCTTTTCAAATGTAATTTAGAGATCCGAGATCCACCTAAAAATATTCGAGAACCCCCTAAGAAGCTACAGGTCTCAAAGTTCCATTTATTGCTCCCAACGTATTTGTTGGTCGGGTTCATTGAGACCTTTACAACGATCCTTGAGCTCTGAGTTCCGATTTTCTATTCGAGATAAAAAGCCCTCCTTCTTGATTACTCTAGCAAACATATGTTTTGAATTCGTGAAACGTTTCATCTGTCAAAATATCAGAATTTTTCTTAAATGTGAATAACTAATTTAGACGAATTATATACGTATAAGAAACCCTATCTGAAGGCTGAAGCTTCTTAGTCTTCCCGTTTCGGATTCTTTTCAATTCAGATTCGAATTGACAGACGGACAATTTTAACTAAGTAGTTAAGTGAATTTCTAGAATTCTGTCTGTTTGTCTCATAACAGTCAATAAAATTTTTCCTCGGAACGATTCCTTACATGCCACATTTATTGGACCTCCCTCCACTTTTCTCAATCACCATGTTTGCCGGGAAATCAATGATCCGAGTAATAGACAACGAGCACAAATCATATAACGAGGCAGGCACTTTCCTCGCATGCCGTCACTCAATGTAACGTGCGAACGTGGAAAGTCTCTTTGGAAAATTGCAATTTTTCCCTTGTACATAAATTCTTTGCGCGGTAAAAAATGAAATAAGTTCGTCGCCTTCGGGATGACCAAGTCAGTCATAAATCAGATTCACACCAATGCTTTTTCTCGTTTTCCTCGCACCACGCCAACACTCTCCTCCGACTATTGCTTTTATAATGAAAATGTAAAAAGAACAAGAAAGAGACGAAGGAGAGTGGAGGAAAATGATATAGTGACTCGAGACAGCAGCCAAAACCATTTCATGGAGATTGAACCGCGAGGAATTGGAGACTCTGCCGATCACATATCAATAATATAAATTGGTTTTCGCAGCAGGGAAGGATGCTTTATGGCCCCCGTTTGCTTGTGAAACTCGCCCTCGATTGGCGAACTGACGCAAGTGAAAGTGAATTATGGAGATTAAAAAAGTTCTCCTCGCGCCCGGAACCGAGCTTAAAAAGTCCCGAGATGGTTCTTTGAGGCAAATCCTCATCAATTAATCAAGCGTTCCCCCTTTTCATTCGACGGGCTCTTATCGATCGGGGTACAAGCTGCTTCCGCGGATGCTGGAGATTAGCGACCGTCAATAAATCATAAAACGAGGCTACCGGGTATTTTCAAGTCACTCAGTGCCCAAAGTACAATTATTTATTTACATTCTTTATCGCTAATCCCATTCATTTATTCATCTCGTTCGCATCTCCTCACTTGGTGGAGGGAACTTGCTATAGCTGAAGTAAAGTCACTCTTCTCAATGAGGAGTTTTTTCTTTCAGTAGAAATATTGGGGCTGGAGAATTTTCCGTGCTCAGGGTTGTTTTGGTGACTTGGGATGACACCGGATTTCTGGCTCTCTAATACTGGAATCTAGTTGCTCCTGGAGCTGAAATGAGCGTCCTTAGACTACGAGTAGGTACTCCTAAAAATGGAAAAGTAGACCTTTTAGACCTTTAATTTTTGTTCGAAAACCTAAATTGGTCTTTCCCAGAGCTAAAGTTGGTACCCTCACAAATTATGTTTCTGTCCAGAAAAGTTATTGTGAGGGAAAATCATCGAATTGCAGCAGTTGTGACCTCAGCCAACTGCAGATAGTGATTGAATGAGAGCACATAAAAGGACTTTCGTGACCATTTAGCTGAAGGGAAGAAAAAGGGGGCCCCCTGAGGGGTTGCAAATATAGTCTTTTCATTTCTCATTCAAATTTTTTGTATTCAAATTGTAAGAGACATTATAATAAGCTTAGTCAGGAACCAATTTTCGAAATGTGCGAATTTTTTGTGCCTAAAATTTTCCAAATTTTTAAAATTCGAGAAACCATAAAATTATTAGCTTACTTAGAACCTAGACATACTCACAAAACAAGCACCAATAGCACCTTTTCCTGAGAATTGGCAAACAACAATAATAGCAGTTCGCCAATCGCAGTCTCACGATGCCTTAGTCCGCGGCACTAACCGTGGTGCGTATGAATATTAATTTATCTCGAAATGTGATTTATTGTCTGGCGGTTAATCAGTAGCAAAAGATCTCTCGGAAACATAATTCTCCTTCTGCGGGCTGGCTCATTGTTTCTCCATTCTCCCTCATCCCGATGCCGAAGCCGGTGCCGATCCCCCGATTCAATTAAAGCAGCGTGCCTTTTGCGAACGAGCGAATTTCAGTTAATTTATGAAATTGAGATCCTGTGGCTTATTATTAATGTATTAGCCACATTCGCATCGAAGAGACTAGAGAAACATGTTGCTCCACGGCTAGGCTGTCGTAACAAGTTGATTCATTTACTTTATCAATAAAGCAATTTCGTGCGCCTTCGCTCAGCTCGCGACTCGCAACACCTCCAGAACGTGAAACGGAGTCGATTATGCGGCGGGCGGGCAATGCAATATTGGAAATTTACTGCCGCAACGCAGTGCTGGAAGGGAAGACCGAATTAAATTAATTTTACCTCATTATGAGCGTAAATGAGATAATCATTTTTATTGGTGGCCCCGGTCGCTCTCCGAAGCCCCTTCAAAGGCATGCTCGGCCTTATCAGACACGTAATTTATTCGATATAAGATGTTTGTGCTAAGGTGCAGTGCGATAAAATCTGCTTCTTCTTGCCGGTCGGCTCTCGGCTGTGTACATTTTCAATTTATCCCGGGCTCTTTTTTCCCGCACGCCACCGCTGCACATTATTTAAATATGATAAAATGAAAAGATATATTATGAGATGATGATTGCATTGAAATATATGCGAAGGAAGGCAGCCAGGCAGCTTGAATGAAATTCAAAGAGACGCGGCCGAGTGTGGGTAGCTTGTACGGAATAGCTGGCTGTGTCTAGGGTCCGTCTCTGACTGGCGTTCCGCTTCACTAGCCGCCTGAAAATATAATCATCCTGGCCTTTATGCGATTTTAAAATTTAGCTGTTGAGAAAGAGCGTAATTGTAAGTCACGTTCGATACAAACGAGGGCTCTGGACCGCAACCACAGAGACTTGAACTAGAGTGGAAATATTGACCAAACATTTTTTGAAATTATTTTTGGTGAGTTGACTTAAATCAAACAAAGACCATTCAAAAATCGTGAAATTATCTTAAATTAATCATGGTCTCCAATCTGATTGAATTTACTGTTTATCTGAGTACTCACTATGCCGGTAGCCTGGTACCAACGGAACAAATGAGTTTGAGACCCTTGGAAACTCGTTTAAAAATCTCAGGTTTTTTTTGGAAAAACCACGAAAATGATGGAGTATATTAATTAACTAAAAATAATAATTACCTAAAATGAAAAAAAAATCTTATTCAAAGCATTAGTAAAAATTTTGATGGCCCTAAAAAAGTTTCAATAAAAAGCCTCTTTCATCCAAAAATCTCATAAAAATACTTTGAATTTTGTTGAGGAAATAATCCTTGTAACATGTGGCTTTCTTTTCCCTTCTGTAACTCTTTACCTGTAACTCTGTACCTGTAACTCTTTACCTTCTGTAACTCTAGCCTACAACACATATCAGCCTCTCCCAGGGCCGTCCTCAGACTGCCTAGGCCCTCCAGTAACACCAAGAAACCCACTCTGGATGGAATATGACGAGCTGGGAGGAATTTTTCATTCATTTCCTCATGCATGCTAAGCGGTAAGTCGGGAACGAGGTTCGGCTTTTATCTTTTCATCAATTTCAATCTCCTGTGTGTGTCTGGAGCAACAAAGGGCAGGGCTATTACCATTTTGATGGAATGCGCTTGGCTTGGGGGGTCAAGGCGAGGTCTACTGGGGCCCATTTCAGCAAGCCAGTTGCCGACAAGACTTATGAGCCTTCATCGCGTGCATTCATTACGCGATGCAAAACAAACGGGGTAAGAAGCTAGCGAGAAGACAGAGGAAGTGCATGGCAGTCTTGGCTGCCTTCCAGAGGCTCGCTGGCGCTCGCCTCGCACTGGCCACTTTTATATTACTTTTTTATTGGCGCGCAATTCATTCATAGTGGCGTTTTTATGGTGTATGTGAGTGTTTGGAAGTCAGTGAATCGCAATTGCAAAAGGAATAATAAAACGCAAAATAATAATAAAAAAGAGATATGAAAAAATTGAAAGCTTTATGACCAGGACTCGACGTCTCTCATTTTTTTTGCGTTTGCCCCAATGAAATAATGTATTCTGTGTGCCTGCATATGCCAGAGCTGCTACTGAGCCATCTATTTATGTTTATCTTTTTAATTTTACTGTAAACGAGATTTTTTATTCCGCAAGCCACACTCCGGAGTCCGGAGTGGAGCCTCTTTGTGGAGCATGCGATCTCATATCAACACAATTTATCATCGCCAACTATGTTCGGAATCGTTTATGTGTAGAGAAAGTGCAGCAGAAGCAATAGCAATAATAATAATATTTTCTCATCCGCATTGGCGCTGGCTCTAGCTCTGTGATCCTTTTTATATTTATTTCTGTATTTGCCCCATTTTTTGTGTCGGCTTTTCATGATTGCCGAGCCATGTCCTCTATCATCCCCGCTGATCAAAATATGTGGTTATTGCAGACCAACTCTTGGCGGCTATTTAGTCTTGGAGCCTTGGCAAATGACGGGGGTGATGAAATGGCTGGAGCAGATGTTTTTGCCGGGCCTTCCAAATTGCGGCTGTTGACCTTCGAGTAGGGCAAATGTTGCACGCGAACCCTTTAAAACTTTTTTATAGCCAGTACAGCCTTGATTAGGCAAAATAGAAGAAAAATTTATGGAAGAGTTTGATGAGCGTGTTTATTTTTGACAGAATTCAAACAATAAGGCTTGTATAGGTTTTAAATATACGGGTCCTTACTATTATGATTTAGTCTTTTCTGCCCTGGGAAAATTTTTAGTGCATCTTTAGTATTTTGCAAAAAAAATGCACTTTTGTGGCTGCTTTACCCACTGTCTGTCTATCCGAAACTTGATAACTCAAGAACCAGAAGAGCTAGAGAGCTGCGTCTTTTTGTATCGTGTCGGACATTGCTATAAATTTCAGATCCCTATCATCTCTTTGGGGAAAGAGGGGGGGGGAATGGGGGGTGTTTTACGTTTCTATGAAAACTCCTTATATTATATCTGATTGAGCTGAAATTTTAGTATGTTGAAGTCTGTGCAAAATTTGGTAAATCGTGCTATCACATGTGACCCCTAACATGTACAGGGACGGAGCTAAGGGCCCCCAAAAGTTTGTTTGTAAGAAAAATATGTGTATTCCAATGGGATTGAAATTCAAAAATTACCTACTTGAAAAATGACAAACTTTTCCTCAACTGGAAAAATAAATCAAATCAAATCAAATTAAATTAAAGCAAATTGAATCAAGCAAAATTGATGATAAAGCTTATGGCGGCATTTTCAAAGTGTTAAGAAGGGCTAATGTCGTAAGTATCCAGTGTATAGAATTGTGCTTTAACACCTTCTCATCATTTGAAAATGGACCCATAAGCTATATCATCGATTTTGCTTAATTTATTTTTTTTTTCCTTTGAAACACATATAATTTTGCAGAGAGGAAAAATGTCTAACTTTGTTTGAAAACAATCCATTTCCTGACCTCTCCAGACCTCAGCCTAAAAAATATTTTCTGATTCCGAGTCTTCCATCTTTTGAGGCTCTAGAATTTGTTTAATGACCTGACCGGAAGATTTCCCTCCCCATCAAAACAGCCCCTTTGAATTAGCGTCATAAATGGCTTGTTGGAGCTAGTAATTGGGCCACTTTGGAACACGGCGGTTTGAGTGAGTTGTAAATTTGTTGATTAACGCAAGCCCGATGTAAGCCATGCAATGTTGCAAGTTCATTGTACCCCTATCACGCGGTATTAGACGGACTGAAACGCAATTAAATCGGCATATAGCGTATAAGCTGCTAAATTGCTCGCCATATCGACGTATTCTGATAATTAATACTCGTTGAAATAGTTGTCGCCTGCACACTTTCCAATTTAAAAGCTGGCACTAGCCCTGGAGCGAATTTACACATTTTAGATGCCTTTGTCACGCAAGCACGCGCTCATTTTTCCGTAGTTCTGCTGATCCACTCGAAATCACAGTAATTACAGAGTCGCCCGTAATCGCTCGCACCCATGCCTGATTGCGAGTCGGCCCTAATTTTAGCCGCGGGTGCAAAGGCGCGATGTAAATCATCAAGCGAAGTGCACCGATATCGCGGTCTTTGAGCCAATTGCTCAATCTCCAGGTGCCTTTCACGCGAGCTTCAATGCGCCCTGAGCTGCGAGGAGCCATGGGAGAAACTCTGAGAAATGTATCTAAATACATTTAAATTGTTTATTAAATATTTCACGCCAGAGATAAATTGTTGCAATAAATTGTAGTCATGTCATTGTTATAAAAGTCAGATTAAGTGTGTTCATGTCGGGCATGTCGGAGCGCATTTGAGTTGCATAAAACGCGGAGTAAAGCGGGCAAGTAATAAGTCTCTTGTGTATGTATCTGAATAAAACATATAGCAACTCATAGATGGAATTGTAGCAAACCGTTTTTGGCCCGAATTTTCCCAACATAACCTACCGCCGACTCGCTTTAATTCGTAAAATGACATTAACGAGGTTTAGTGTTTAATTAAATTTAGGAGAATATATTCTGAAACACCTTTCAAGGTATTGAAAATTCTGCGAGGGTTTTGCAAATAAAAAAGGCTCACATAATTTACAAAATAGGTACATCTTAATCCAGGCTCAGTTGAAAAATGCTTGAAATAACTTTGATATAGATATTCGAAACATTCTATCAAATTCACAAACAAATAACAGGTTGGCTGATACGTCCCCGGTCTGAGACAAAGATGGCGTCGCTAGTATTAAATGCATATTATTTTTATATAGTACCAACCTTCAAATGATTCGTGTCAAAATTTGACGTCTGTAAGTCAATTAGTTTGTGAGATAGAACGTCTTTTGTGAAGCAACTTTTGTTATTGTGAAAAAAATAGAAAAAAATGGAATTTCGTGTTTTGATAAAATACGTTTAAAACTTTGGCTTGATAATGAGTTGCTTCCACTGTATTTTTTCCCTTCAGAAAACAATATTTTATCAAAACACGAAATTCCATTTTTTCCATTTTTTTCACAATAACAAAAGTTGCTTCACAAAAGACGCTCTATCTCACAAACTAATTTACTTACAGACGTCAAATTTTGACACGAATCATTTGAAGGTTGGTACTATATAAAAATAATATGCATTTAATACTAGCAACGCCATCTATGTCTCAGACCGGGGACTTATTAGCTAACCTGTTATATGGGTAAAACACTTCAAAAAATTTATGTTCGTAGAAGACATTTTTGGGGGTAAAAAAGCCCTTTTTAAAAAAATTAGTTTTGCTAATATTCGTTTAATTTTGAACATGAAGCTCATTCTTTATCTTTAATTTTCTAAAACGGTCACCTTGTTATTTTTCTATGGTTAACTTTAGGAGTCAACATTTTTAAACGAAGGATCCACAAGTCTTCCAGTTTTGTTGCTATCAATTTATTGGCCTCCAACCAGCTATTGGCATCAGACAAGTAGTTATGGAAGAAAAAGTGTGTGCTTGCTAAGTAAAACTCCCGTCTATGAGGTATTATCCATCTATAATCTAGAGTATGAGAACGAATATCGAGAAGAGACTTGGAGATGCTGAGGGGGAGCGCAAATATGCAAATGAGGAGACAGCAAACGAAATTTGCGCAATTAAAATGATTTCGCTTTTCGCTACGAAAAAGGCCCGAACTCGAAACTTCCACAACACAAACTCTCGAGCTTCGGCTTCCAATTTGTATTCCCTGCGCCAAAGTAAATAGACTCAATCGTCGTTTATCATCATCATGTGAAGGTTGACGACAATGCGAACTGGAGAAGTTAAACATGACGAGATAAAGAACAACTAAAGATGAAGAATATTTGATTAAATCTTATGAATTAGTTAGGGGAGGAAGTTTCACAGACCCGAGACATGCTCCAGATTAAAATGGAGATTGGGATTTAGGCTCTATTTATTTTATTCATTACATGATTTCGCAGAGAGTTTGCTGCAGTCTCGGCAGATTGGATTAGGTATGCAAAGTGTGTTCCGGCAAGTGAGAAGGAGGCTCTCGTCGTACCTGCGAGAGAGAGTGGCGGGAACGGGGCGACCGACGGAAGGACATGGTGCGGTCAAGACTGTGAATAAATAATCCTTCTTGCGTCTTGTTTTTGTCCTCTAACTCCCCCGACCGACCAGTTTAACTCTGCGGCTTGTCTGTTTTGATTAAAAGGATTATGCATGCCGGAAACGAGTTTACTGCAAAAGAATAAAAACTTGTCTGTGTTTGCTCACATTTCAGCTGCCTCTCTGCTGCTAGAATCTTCCAGTGCACAACGTGTGATTTTTAGGGCGCACAAAATTTATAAAACCAAATATTTAGAAAATTGTTATATTCTAGTTTTTTCCATTTCTGATTTGAAGCACTATTGCAATCTCAAAGGTAATTTAGAAAAAAAATAGCTTTAATAAAAACTCGACTAAGGGCCTGTTCACATATTACGTAACGGTGAAAATCGAGATTTTGGACCCCCACCCCCCCCCCCCTCTGTCACGGTTTGTCCTATATAACAGTACTTGAGTTTGTACTGACTGTCACGGAGCGGCCGATACCCCTCCCCCTCCCCCCTTGGACCGTGACGTAATATGTGAACAGCTCCTAACTGCAATTTCACTCCTAAAAAAACTGGATTTCGATTGTGTCCAAACCTTTAATTGAGAAAGTTTCACCGGTGGGAGCTCACAGCAACTTACATAAAGTGTTTCGAAGTTTTTTCCACTCAGAAATGATTGCAGAAAATGTACACAAAAACAGCTAAATCCTCTAGAGCTTGAAAGTGGAGGTAAAAGTCCACCTCTAGGCTTCACTGGTTCCGTAGAAATACGCTCCTCTTCTCTAGTAATGCCCAATTGTAACACAACCTCAATTTTCACTATACCGGCCTTATGTCATAATCACCGCATCTACGCAGCTATACGACAAAATAACACAAAGAGCTTTTTCAGCGGCAAATTGCAAGTTTCGCCAGGCTAACTGAAGACGTTACTTAAAAAGACGATGATGATTCAAGGCCACTAATTACGACCGAGCTATGAGCTATCCCCACTTCGTTTTAGTTGGTACTCATACTCCATAGGCAAATTTGCAACTCTACCCGGTCCAAGTTGGAACATGGGCAGCTGTCAAAGGACTCGATGAATTTTTTTTAGCAACCAGAATGCTGACAAGGTTGTGTTTCTTTCTTTTCTTGATTGTCCACTTCCCGTTAGGGCCGGCCACATTTCTCGGTCGAAGTTATCAGAGAGATCGTTACAAAAAACCGCGCCAATTTGTTTGTACGTACACACATGTACTTCCCAATAAGCCATTTCTCTCAATAATCCATTGGTCTTGTACACGTCACAGTGGCTTATTTGAGACACACAACATACATTTTCTGCTGCATCTTGCAGCTCACCAAGATTTCAGACAGTAGTATCAAGGCCACGACCCACCCGTAATTTTCGAAAAAACCCCCGGGCCTCTTGATTTTTGGCGCAACACCCACTACAATTGCACGGTACTCAATTTTGAACAATTTCATTGAAAGGAGCATAATTCATCGTAAATAATAACACTCATACATACGTTATTGAGTTCATCGGTGGGTTCGCGAAGTGAGGTTCAAATGCAATAAGCTAATTATTAGGAAGATACGTAAACGTGAGCGTTGTGAGTTTGTACGAAGATGAGTTCAAGCTTATAGTTTTTGCACCGGGAATCACCGACCCAGGGAGCAGCTGATGAAAAGTATAACGAGAGAGCTGTGCCTAAATAAATGGTAGTTTCGTCGCCAAAAAAACTATTAGCAAACGGAGAAAGGTGGAAGACAAAAGAGATTATAGGAAGATCAGTTCCGGGTTTGTAACTTGTTATTAATATGTCAAATAATCTTCAAACGTCTCTTCGAGAGCGGTAATACTTATGTGTACCTACATGGCCAATAAACGATCTTTTTCATCGAAGATCTCTCACCGGCAAAAACTGTGCTGTACAAGGCTCATCACCACACATGTACGGACTGGTGTGTCCTTTGATGGGTCCATAGATGCGGGAATTCGGTCAGCTAGTTGAGGTATAAAAGGTGGTGGAGATGGCTGAGATGAGTATTCCAAGTTGCTTCTTTGGACCATCAACAACCATGAAGTTTTTCATTCCTCTCTGTGTGGTAATAGCTGCAGTTGTCCTGATGACTGCTGAGGTCAACGCTACCGGGGGAGGAGGCGGCGGCGGTTGGTCCGGCGGTAAGTCCAAGAATCTGTTGAGTTTTTACGGTTGGAACGGCTAGCAATTGTGAGATGACGGGCTCCATCCTTATTTTAGCCCTAAGAGCTAAGGTTGGATTAAGTAGTACAAGAAATTCTTGACTTTACAGAAGTGGGTCACAATAGGATCTCCGTGGCCTCTGGGGACTTCGACTACCAGTATAATCTAATCTAATCTGACTTTTTTTGTGTTTTTAGGCGGCGGTGGCGGCGGTGGACGTAAGAAACCTTTTTAATTCAATACTTGTGCTAAATGAAAATTTTCGAAATAAGTGTCGAACAAAGTTCTCTCCCCAATATAGGCAAATGATACCTTGCTGGAAGCGTCTTGGCTATTACATGACGAATATGCAAAAAATTGATGAGGAATCTTCCACATCAGGAGTTATACCCCTGTAAAGTGTGATTTATTGCTCCTTTTTAAAATTTCTGTTTATTTTAAATCGCGAATGGAACTATCGCTTTCGTTTCAGCTTTTCGTATGAAAACTAACGAAAAATGGGAAAATTGGGGACTACCAAATTAGGCTAGAAATCGGGACATACTGGGTTTAATCCTCGACTCTGCATTCGAATATGTAACCCAACTATGTCTCTAATTCAGTTTTGGCTACTGAGGAATTCTTGATTCTGTCAAGGCGGGGGTCACAATAGGATTTTCCGACTCTGAGTACAATCATCAATGTAGAAAAAATTGTGAATGAAGATTGATTGGGCGTAGAAGAAAAATATAGACAAAAAAAAAAGAAAAACTAAAGTAAATGAGAGAAATAAAGCGAAAATCAGTAAATTAAGTTTCAAAACACAAAATGCCAATAAATTTCCCATTTTCCAATAGTATCACCAAGACGCTTCCTGGAGCAAGAAGTTATCACTTGCCCATATTGGGGAAAGAACTCTCAACATTTTAGCCAAATTTTGAAAAGTTAACCGAAAATCTAGCATAAAATTTAGGATAACTTTTTAGAATGCTTCTAGCACAGGGTTTAATTCTTCCAAATTTTCTCTAGATGGCGGAGGTGGCGGAGGGGGCCAAGTGATTTACCTGCCCATTAAGATCGCATCTGGCGGCGGTGGTAAGTAAAAGCTTAATCATTTTTGAATCCATTTAAATTTCCTTCGTTTTTCTTGTTTTGTACTTTCAATTGTAAACCCTCTAATAATTTTATTTTATTTTCCATAGGTGGCGGACACGGAGGCGGCGGTAAGTTTTTTTATTGACTTTTAAAATCTACAGCACCAGCAAAGTGACAAGTCCATTCTGAAACCGAAAAAGCCTTAAATTCTACGACACTTCTTAAAGTATTCTTACTAAGCCTTAATTAAGAATTTAATTTTGGGGTCATTATTGAGAATTTTTTCTGTAATTCAAAATCTCATCACTCTTTTTTAAATTTCCAAAATAGAATTTGGGGGTGGCCTAGGTAAGCTAGACATTTAGAAGTTGATCTGTCATAAAAGGAAAAGCCTCTCTGCTGTCTAAATCAGTCAATCAATCGTCAATTCCAATATCAATAATTTATCATCTATTGAGAGCCGTACGGCTTTTCGATAAACAGACTTTCGAAGTGCAATTATGTGTTTGGTTTGGGTTTCGAAACTTCCAAAACTATTTTTTCTGTTGTACCCATGTAAATTGTAGACAAATTAATTAAAAATTGATTTTCGATTTTCCAGGTGGCGGAGGAGGCTGCTCTTGCGGAGGAGGTGGAGGAAAAGGCGGTGGCGGAGGCTGGGGCAGATAAAATCCTCGTTTTCTACCACACTGTCTTACCAGTTTTCGACCTCAATGTCCAAGATGAAATCCCAGTTTTCGACCTCACTGTCCCGAAAAACAAAGATGAAGAGAAATAAAAATTTATTTTTTTACAACGGAAAATGTCTGTCTTTTGTATGAATATTAATCTATGATTATTTGATTAAAATAGTCTTACCATGGTACCACTTAAACATTACCGGCAACTTCTTTGAAATTCAAACTTTTTGAATCTGAAGAGAATTTATATTCCGAGTGATTTCGCTTCTGAAAGCCACTTTTATTTGAAAGACAATAATATTTTTTATTAGTAAAATTTTCAACCGCCCTAATCATTGTATGTACATTAGTCAGCATCTGCAAATATTAATTAAACCTAGGAGGCAGTCGTTTTCGCACAAGTTTCGGCGTAATTAAGGAAACGGTGGGATTGCGAAAACCATGAAGCAAAACAAGCGTGATTTTCAAATTAATTAAAAGACACGTGTGAGCCGCCTGAAACGGGGCTTTTTTCGCGAAAACATCGTAAAAGCGGAATCAAAGGCCGTAAAAGCTTGAATTAATTGGCAGTGGCGGCAGTCGGCAGATCCCAGTCACTTTGAAGACGCCACCATCAAATTCCGCGTTGAAATTTCTCTATATTTTATTTGAATTATTAATGTTATTCCATTCAGAAGATCCATCGTCTGAAATTCTTCCTGCCACCGCACCGCCACCAGCTAGTATCTACCCGTCCCACGCTCGGCTCTTTCCTGTCTAATTAATAATGGATCATAAAGTTTAAGTGCTCAAATTGCAAGAACATTGGGGTTCCCAGCATCTCTTTGTCTGCTCGAGGATTCTTCTCCAAACGTTAACGTACATTTATTTGATAAATAATAATAAAAGCGGGGCGGCTCCCGAAGCAACTGCCGAGGGTCACTTCTCCCAACACCGACGCGATTTAATAATATGAGCGAGTAGTTAAGGTGCATTAGAAATAATATTATCGTTATGGCGATAATGAAGAGCGCACAAAGATGATAGGCAGAATGAGGATGACAAACTTGCGCCAAGAGTGGTAATGGCACTTGAAATTGTGAATTGGGTGCTTGATCTGACGTCAATTGCGGAGTGTGTGAGAGGTGTTGGAATGCCGATTTCTTTATTCGTCTCGTACTCGGGTAGGAAAAAGGGGTCCAAGCCTCCTCCTCAGCAACTTCGAGGGTTGCCGAGCCAATTCTTGCGTTAATAATGAATGAGATTTTGATGTTCTGGCATCTACGTACATACTCAGCATTTGGCAATGGAAACTCAGGCCCCGCATGGAATGTTAATTTATGAATATTCAATATTTGTCTGATAATTGAAATTGAGATCCATCAATATTCCTCATGTTTGAGAGCTTTCAGTACGTTTCTATCAATCCAGGATTCAAAGGAATTCTTCAATCCATTCGAGCTTTAAGGACAACGCCTGTTCAAGAGCTAGCTATTTGTTGATCGAATTCAATGTGTCACCTGTGCCCTGAACTGATTTCGGCGCCACATTATTTTATTTTGATTTTTTAAAGTAAGAAGCTTACGTTCATCAAATTTAATTTATCTTAAATTCAAAATAAAGTACTTGCAAGTTTTTCTACTTTGAAATTTTTTTATCTCTGACTTTCCACGAGGAAAAATTTTTAAACAAATAATCTGACTCTGAAGTTAAAGAATTAATTTCTAGTGCAATTTCACTTGGCCGCAAACCTTTTCTTCATGGAATTGGAAATCCGAGCAAGCAACGATATTCCCTAGAACGTAAACTCGGGTAGGCGATAAGATGTGAAAATTTTCCATGATCTAAAAGAGATATTTCTTAAGCTCAGGTTGTGTTTTCTAGGAAGCATGCTGATCTCTCAGCAGCCAAGAAGCGCAATATATTTCTTTTATCTCGGAGCAGTCCGGATTTTAGGACAAACTGTGCAGCTGACAAGGCGCTAGTATATCGGAAAGTTTGCAAGTTTTCGTGTTTTTGCTCATCTCTCCCACAAAAACTTTCGGCTATCATGGCAAGTTCATCATTACACTGACACTTGACAAACGATGGGGGCCGTATTCTTCAGCTTCTGGGGAAAAAGGAACTCAACCATTTGCATGACGTTTTTATCTCCTCACATCTCAAGCACGAAAAGTGGCAAGACGTAGCTGCGGGAGGCATTTGAAGTTGTATCTCTCCCACTCACATTCAGCCGGATTATTCCTTAAATCAAAGGATAAGCACTTTGCAATGGTCTAATCTTCTTTCCTCATGTTTTCGACAGCAGTGGAACGCACAAGGAAGGACTTCCAACGCTAGAGATCCTTGAAACCGCTAGAAATCCTTGGAATCGGTGGGAAATAAGGTCAACCATGTCCGTGGAATGAAATATGCATGATTAGTGCTGAACCTGTATACGAGGCTACCGTCCTCGGAAAATATGATTAAAGCTTGATTGGGAACGTGCGCATTTGCTTAAATATAAATGTCGGTTTTGTTGGTACATTTTCCTTGAGTTAGAGAAAAAATGCACTGTTGCATCCACTATTTCTGTCTGTCTGTCGGAAACTTTAGAAATCAAGAACGAGAATAGACAGAGTCGTGTGGTTTTTTTTATCGTATTGAGCATGGTTTGTTTGAGCATATTGAGCCCCCGAAATTTTTATGGGAAGCCTATCGAGCTTTAATTTAAACTATTTATGTAAACTACCAATATAGTTTACTAAAATTCATCAGTAGAAATTAAATTAAATTTAATTTAATCAAATTTAATTTAACCAAATCAAAATACAAAATCGAAGATCAAGTATGGAAATTCATTTTCCTGGGTTTTATTTTGAATGAATCTTATTGGAATTTACAACAGTTGGTTACGCATGGGTTTTCGGGGAAAACAAAACAATTCGTCCCTCTTTTAGACCACACATTAAAACATAAAAAAGACTGCGGGTCTCTAGCAATTATAGTTACGTAGCCTTGAAGACTTGAGTAAACAGACGGACAGAAAAGTCTGACATACACTAGTCAATTTTTCACAATCTCAAAAATGCACTTGACAGACACTTGAGGACGCCCTTCGGTTCAGTAGGACAATCGGGCATTATTCAGCATCAGAGTTCCTAGCTGAAGGCTGAGTAAGTCTTTTGTGGGTTAAAAAAGTCCGAAAATGGCGGTGAACTACGCAAAAGTCACCAAAATGATCAAAAAGAGATGCAGGATTGTGGGAACACATTGCGTTTTCAGGGACCTCAAGATCCAGGACGAGAAAAAGACGCTTCTGGTTTTCATCGTTGCTTGTCTTGGTACGCTTTTGTGGTCCATCCCGGACGTGGTTTTCTACTCAAGGTCGTTCTTGAACAAGCAAGAGCTCGTGAAGTTGATTGCCAATGGTAAGATGACCCACTCTGTTATGTGCTTCTCTAATTTCACCTCTTTGTAGGCCTCATAGTCCTGCTCCTGTTTTGTTCATTCAGTGCCTGGGGTAACCAGAGGTTTCAAAGCGAGTCGTACCAGGAGCTCTTTAAGCTTTTCAAAAGGCTTCACGTAACTAAAAAGCCGTGGATTGAGCCCATTTTTAAGAAACACTTCGACTTGGCCTACAAAAGATCTGAGCTCGTGCAAAAGTGTCTCAGCGTCCTGATCTGCTTTGCTATCACCTCGTTCCTTGCCGGAGGATGTCTGTTGGACTACGTGATAGCCGATTCCGAGTACCCGCTCCCGTCGTTCTACCAAATGAGCTTCTTGCCTGTTACCAACCGTATCACCTACGCCCTGAACTTTGCCCAACAGACTATCTTTGCTAGTAGTGCCATCCTGAATTTCCAGTCTATCGGAGCCATAGTGTTCCATACCTCGTTCCTAGTGATCACCAAATTTGACTCGACGATTGCCGTTATCAATTGTTTCGACAAAACTCGCTCCGAGATAACGTTCGAGGAATGGCTGAAGGAAGTAACTGAGGCTTTCAAAGACGTCAGGAGGCAAGAAATAATTTAATTTGGGTTCTTGATTATATATTCTACTTTTCAGTGTCTTGAATTTGCTTAGGGAAACGCAGAAGGTGTTTTTCTACATCTTGGAGAAGCTCGCATTTTACGTGGTTCTGTCCGTCTGGATATTTTTTCACATTGACATCAAAATGATTGGCATCGCTTTTTCTGGTCTGAGTGTTTTGCTGGCTGTGTCAGTAGTGGTGTGGGTGAATGAAACATTTTTGGATCGGGTGAGATAAAAGATTAAACATTCGATGACTTAAGGTGTGTTCACATGGATAAGAAAAGGATAGAAACGAGGCCAATATTTTTTTGACACTAGAGGTGCGTTTACATAACGATTCATGACGCTCGCTAAAAAGTGAAAAAAAACTTAACTAAATTATTCGTAGAAACTAAAAATGAAGGCTGAAAATTTTTTACAACAAAAGCTAAATTACGGGTAGAATCGTAAAAAGGAAAAATCACTTTTCTTCACTTATTTACTTCCTCGGTGTAGTAGCTAGGGTGTTATAGACCTCTACTTATTTTTTTTTTGGCTATGATACATTTTTTACAAAGTTTTTGACCCAATTTTGGCTTCTCTCAGTTTCAGTTTAGAATAGTTGGCTCAAAATTTTTAGAGCCTTAAGTTGATGTCGACCTTTTTCAAGGGTTCTTTTCAAAATTAAACAACCCAAATTTAGTTTTGAACAAACAGGCAAACAGTCGATAATAACAGCGGTATAATGATCGTCTGAAAGTCTCCAAAGTAGGACATCATTGCTTAAATTGCAAACCGCGGACAAAAGCACATTTTTGAAAAAAATGTGCTAAAAAAGAAGTTGTTTAATCAAGGAAGGTTTTATTAGAAGTTCCGATAGGTTTTATGTTTTTAAAATAGACTCAAACTGCAAAGAAATAGGAGCTTTTATACGTCAGAATAAATTGAACCTAATATCTAGTTAACTTGTCGTTTTTAAAAGTAACTCCATTTGAGCACACCTTAATCGTTCTCAAATCAGTAATACAATCCTAATACGACTGTTTTCAGTTTGAGGAAGTCAACTTTGCGCTTTATAACCTACCCTGGTATGAAATGTCTCCCTATCAGAGGAAGCAGCTGGTGTTGCAGCTCCAACTGTCTTTGATCCCGATTTCCTTGTCCTCTGGGGGCATCACTGATTGGACTCTCGAATGGTACGGAAACGTCGTAAAAGGAGGCTACTCCGCTGGACTTTTTCTGCAGGACCTCATCACCCTTGAGTAGACTCTTTGAGTTCACTAGCTGTATATCAAAGTGACACCTTTTCATATGCCTTATCAATTTCAATGGTTTAGCACCACAATTACTTTTTAATTGTTATCTTCAATGGAAACGTTTTCTGAAGAAAATTTTGGAGACGTTCATACTGAGACAAGAAGCTTCAAAACGTTTACGATGGGTAGTTTAGGTGTTGAAATACCCATCAGTTAAACCCGGAAACATAGGACCCGGTGAACCCAGTTATGTATATTTACTTTCCTTGAACTCCCTTAATCAATTTAGCAGCTTCTTTGAAGGGTTTTGAAGATCTAGTTAAGATCCACCGATGATCTTCTAAAAACTATTAGTAACAATTATAAACTCTTTAAAAACTTAAAAAACAACAAGGGACAGAACATTTGATTCCTGTTCGTTTCCTCCTAGCTTACATCCTCTGATAAATCTTACTTGTACGTAACATCGAGGTATGTATTTTGTTTTGATGCGACATTTGACGTCACTCTTGTTCCTTGAAAGCATATTGAAGAATTTATACATATTGAAGAGGATCTATACTAGAGGATGTATAATTCGGAGCTTTGCAGGTTTTTGGAATGTCAGTGAGCTTTAACTTTACATCTATGCATGTAGTTCGTCAGTTCCAAGACTTTCACAAAGTAGTTTTTATTTTCGAAACAGGTAGCTCTAATCCACAACTCTCTATGGTTCGCACAGATACACTTCAGCTCATTTGTAGCATGCAAGATTAATTATTCAATGCAAGTGACACCTATAAAAGTGAAGCCACCTGATGAATCGACTCAGTTATTTCGTCCTTGTAATCGAAAATGGATTCTCCTCTGAAGGAAGTGTTTGCAATGCTAGCAACTAGAGCTCGATTGGTGGGACTGCAATGCCTGTTCAACGAAAAATTTTTGGCTGACAAGAGAGCTCTTGTGGTGGCCGTGATAATCATCCAGTCCTCGGTAATTTGGTCCGCTCCCGACATATTTTTCTACTCTGCGAGGTTCACGAACATGACAGACGCCCCCAAGTTCCTGGGAAACAGTAAGTTATCCAAAAGGCATTCGTTCAAGTGGTGCTAATCGGGTCTCAGTTTTCATTGGGCTCCTCATCTTGGCAGGAATCTCCTGTCTGATCAACCTTTACGTCCATCAAGAGCCGTACCGGGAAATTTTGAAGGAAATGGGAGATTTTCATCTCAGCGAGACGGAGTGGGTTAAGCCCATTTTGAAGCGGAATTTCGAGCGAGCAGCGAAGCGGACTAGGACGGTCTTCATCTTCTTGTCCGTTCTCGTTACCTACGCTTTCATTTCCTTTCTGATCGTCGGCTGCTTCCTCGATGTAGTCGTCCAGAAACCCGACTTTCCACTCCCCTCTTTCTACCAAATGAGCTTCTTACCCGTCCAGAATTGGTGGACCTACGCTTTGAACTTCACTCAGCAAGCCCTTTTCGCTCTCTCCGCGATTCTCAACTACCAAATGATTGGCGCTACGGTGTTTCTTATTTCCCTTTGCACCATAGCAAAGTTTGACACCCTGCTGGAAATGATTAACCTGCAGGACAAAATTTCATCCCTGGACTCGTTCGACGAATGGTTTGTTGCGTGCTATCAGCAGATGGAGGACATTCGGAGGTGGGTAAAAGTGCTTCCAAGTCCAACTGAACTGAACGAGGTCTCGTTTCGAACAGGAATCTTTTGAAGTTCAGAGAAGTCAACAAGGTTTGGTTTTACACCCAGGAGAAGAACTGCTACTACATAATTCTGACTAGCTACTTGATATTCAACATTGATTTGAAAATGGTCGGAGTCTGCTTCTCCGGACTCAGCATCGTCACGGGCATCACCATAGCGGTTCTTCTGAACGAGATGTTTTTCCAAAAAGTACGCAGATTGATATTTTAAAACTCCCTCACAACTTCTTTTTACAGTTCCACGAGGTGAACAAGGCCATTTACGACTTATCGTGGTACTCGATGACCCCTAGACAGAGGAGGTACATCGCCATGCTGCTGAAAAGCTCCCAAACCTCCATCGTGATGTCGTCTGCAGGAATCACCGACCTGACTCTTGAGTGGCTCGGATCTGTCTTGAAGGGGGGATACTCCGCAGGGCTCGTGATGAAGGATTTTTTCACCGTGTAAGTCTGGAATATTTTAAATAAAAATTTTATAGCACTTGGGGCGAGTTTAAAGTTCATAATTAATGCCTTGGTAACCGCTTAACACCTTTGGTTTCCCATCAGAGTTCGTGTTGCTTCGATTTTATTAATTAATTGCAAGCAAGGCGTCATTTCAGCCGTCAAACGAGGGCTGAGCTTCCGAGAACAGACAAGTGTCATCATCCCTGGGGCTTACAGGCTCAACGTTTTACTGAAGCACCGAAGAAAAATGCTGTCGTATATTTCAAATTACTCCTTGTCAAAACATTTGACCTTTGAATCCCTTTTCGATGTCAACGTCGTCAGTCCTCGTGATGCGACGAGCCTGCCCACGAACCCGGCCGCCCTTTCGCCCGTCCGGAAGAGCCACTTTAGGAGATAAAAGGCATGAGTGAACGAGACCTTTGCGGAACTAACATATTCAGGTTAAGTGTTGGCTTTATGCGTCTCCGAATGTGTGTCCTTTTTCCCTTTTCCCGGCAGCCACCAATTCCGCACCGAGGTATTTAGAAGTAATAACAGTTTATGATGCCCAAAGGTCGTTCCGTCGTGGCAATATCCGTCCCATTGTCCTGCCTCTCTTTAAAGGCACTTTAAACCGAGCGACGGGAAGGCCGTTCTATTTATTACCTCTTGCCCTGAATTTGCATGACTGCTGGATCCTGGATGTGTGTCTTCTGCAGAAAGAGAAGGGAGGTGAATTCAAGGTAAAATTATTATGGAGCAGGATGTAGGTAAGTGGTGCCAAGGTGACATGTCTAACATGGGATATCGCAGCTGCAGCAACACAATGGCTGGTGGGGGAGTCGTTTAATGAATTTCAAATCAGCGACATCACATGAGATCCTGATTTCCATGCCGTCTCGCTGCGCAGAACCGGGTCAAGACAACAGTTTTTCCCCCACAGATACCCCTAATTGAATTAAGCGCTTTATTGTTCTGCACAAACCTTCAAATTATATTAGTGCGCTTCAGCAATTTGCTCACCTGGCAACATTTCGCTCATCGGTGAAGGCAGTGTGCAGCAATTTTCCGCCCGCATCAGATACCAGTGAGCTATGTTTATTCAAAAGATTACGTTACTCGATGTTTGCTTCAGTTTACCCTTTAGTTAGCAGATGAGGTGGTATTTGACTTAGGAGTCACTCACTTATGCACCCCACTTACCGAATCCGTTGTGATGAGCTGGCTGCAAACTTCGGAAGTGGATTAATTTGAATTCGCTTGAATGAGTAATGATCGGCTAATTGATGGTCGTAATTGGGTGAGGGAGGGAGTCAGGCTCGGGAGAGACCGCCAGTAGTTTTGCGGTCGAGGTCCCCCGAGGCTGTCGCCGGCGAATGTCAAACTCAATTTATCTTCCGCATTATGAAAACCCTTTTAATTTTGGCAGGGACGCGCCACATGCCACAACTATGCGTTGCCCTTCTTGTTTAACCCATTTTCTCCTTGCTCAAATAAATAGTTTGTATTTTTTTCCCAACAAAACGATGATAGAGTATAAAATGTTTTCTGTAGTTCTGAATTCTCGTTTCAGCATTCTTTTTAAACAGAAAAAATGTCTGTCTGTCTGTCCCAAAAAGAGATTTTGACTTGGTCAATATTGGGTTTGAACCGAATTGGCTGTGAAATTGACAGTAAACCACTTACAAAAACGATAAATATAAACTTTTTCTCCAATTTCGCCTTTTTAGAACCATGTTTTTAAAGTTCAGCTCAAAAGTTTTAAGGCTTAATACAATTTTACCCTAAATCGAATTTTTCTGTACGAGTGGAGGTTCGGCCAAAATGAAGCTTTTTTTTAACTCTTTTCATTGTATTATTTTTTAAAAAGTTTTCTTATCAATTTTTCAATTTCATGAAAAAAAAGACCTCTGACCAAAATACGCCTCTCAGACCAATCAAAATCGGCTTAAAAATTTGGTTTTGAAACTCAAGCAACTCAAATAGCTCATATTTTAAAACTAGGAAGATCTGCCCGGGAAAAAATGGGTCAAGAGAGGCCACCTGCTCCACCCCTGACATCCCTTGGGGCCGCATAGTTGATTTACAATGCGAAACATAAATTACGATGGAACCCACATGCATCTTATCTAATGTAATTGAAAATTCTTCTTTGAAGATCCCCTCTTCCGAGTTCCGACTCCCCCATGTTCAGGGCAAAATATGAATAGTGTACATTTTTGCATAATTTAACATCGAGGTTTATTTATGGATGGTTCATAAAACGCTCCATCCTCGGTGCAAACATCGTAAGTCTCGGAGGAAGAACGCCCAAAAGTTTAGGAAAATCAACCACGTACCTGTGCCTGAGTGTTATAGTTTCGGAGAACAAACACGTAGCTCACGAGCCCCATTATCGCATTAAAATGACGGAAAATGTGAGGCAGCGGAAAGTAATGGGGAAGTTGGTCTTTAAGGTTGCTCGCTCGCTTATCCCTTCATATCTCGTTATAAACTCATTGTTGTGGAATTACACAGGAGTAAGAAAGTTAATTTTAGTGCGAGGCCTCCAGCTTGCGGGTTAATTTAGATGCTATCTATGCGCCGTCTTTTAATGAGGGTTTGCCTCTTGACGGGTGAGTCTCTGGTATCCGTCAATTTGATGAGATCCCCGTCGGAGAGAAAAGTTTCCGAGAAAAAATTATCATAATCAGGCAGGTAAGGAGGACTGGCAATTTGAAAGAAAATTAAGTTTGTAATTGGATGAGAGAAAAACTTTAATTAAGGCGATTCAAAGGCTATTGCTGGAGGCGAGAGTCGAGACAATGGGATACTGGGATAGAAAACGCGGAGAGCAAGATTTTTCCTTGTCACCCCTAAATTAAATCTTTTATTCGTCTCCGGGCTGCCTCTGAGCTATTGTTGTACAGCGGAGGAGAAAATGGGAAAAACTGGTGTGATTCCATCAAAAGTAATGCAATGTAATTACCTTTTTATGGAAGTTATCTAGATTTTTATCGCCGGTCCAGGTTCTTCGGCTCCCTCCGAAAAAATTTGTCGACGAAACGAGGCAATCGGCTGGTGAAAAATGTCCCAATCAAGATGTCAGTCCTGCGAAAACCGCAGATACTCAATTTCCATCGTGCCATCAAAAATTGCCAGTTTCGGGTCTACGGGGAAGCCCATCATGCCTTCCTGAATACTTAACACCCTGATGATAGTCTTATTGCATTTGCAAATCATAAATTTAAATTGATCATCATCGTTATCGCCACCATGATTCGCTTTCGGTGCCATCGTTTGTCAGCTCCGGAGAGAAAAAGTGAAGGGGGGTGGAGGAGTAAGCGATGACAGGAAGAAGCATGCTTTCCGAAACAATCACGCCAGAACAAGCAAAAAATATCAATAACAAATCGCTCCTTTACACAATTTCGACAAAGGAAAATGTGCTCGACATGGCGTTCATCGGAAATTCGTCTGAGACATCATCAGGCGGATCAAAGTGTAGCGACAGAGGGGCGAGGGCGGCGCAACGTCTACTTTTGGGCTTGTGTTATATTTTATTCATCAATGCAAATGAAATGATTGTTCATCGCATGGCTCGGGGCGAGCTGGCTGACTCACTGACTGCGGAGAGGAAGGCTGAAATTCCATCTAAATGCAATCTTTGAAAGAGTTTTATGTTGCAAGAGCGGGAGTGGAAGCCGAGCGGCATTGTTTATTTATGAATAAATTATGACATTCGATATTTTTCCATCATCTTTGCACTTCAATTGAAAAGCGGAACCAGTGTTGAGTTTTGAACTCAAAGTGATGTGGAAAAGAGCTTGTTCGCGGTGCTTAAGGTTGAAAGTAATATCTGTATTAAAGTGGTTGGGCTAGCTTTCTGGATAAAAATTTTATAAAGATGTAGTAGGAATGTTTTTTATCGGTGTGCATATACTTATGAAAGCAATGGTTTTTCCCCCTTCAAAAGAAACTTTTTTGTTTTCAAATTTTGAACTCAAGGAAAAGTATGTCTTGGAAATTCTGAGAGTAAAAGCCCTCACTCAAAACCTACAGTTTTGGGATTTTCTCTTTACTTTCATTCTAAATCAGTAAAGGAGTTTAAAGAGTTTGAAAAATCGTAATTTTAGGAAAAGGTACTATGAATTTTGAAAAACAACAGCTGTTGCTGAAGCTAGAGTGAATGGCAAAGATTTTGAAAATCACATTGAAACTCTGGTCCGAGATAAAATTTCAACGTCCTATGAAAAAATCCTCCCCCGTTTTGGTAAAAATGGACAAACAGATATTTGAAGCATTTGTCATTCAATATCTACCTCAAAAATGGATTCCCATTGGATTTGAATGAGCCCAAGGCACTCGGGAACAGAAGGGTTCTCATCCGGATTATTATTGAAATGGAACGAATATCAACGGAAAGTGTGTTAGCGATTCTGAAGCGCTTGGCAAACCCACCGTAATTGAAAGTAAAACACAATCCATTGTTGCGACCGACGACAACAAATCAATCAATGTATTTGCCACTCCAATTCAATCAGCAATTAAATCATTACCAAATTGTATTAAATTATTTATCACGCACATTCTCGATAGGCGGGAGCGGACTGCAGATTTCAGTGAAAGCCGTTCGATGCAGGCTGCGCTCCGGACGATGGCTGCAAGTGTGTAAAATTGAATTAAATCGGTGAAAATTTGCATGTTTAATGAAATTGCGGGTAGTGAAATTCGGTGTTGTAGCAGCAGACCGTCGCTGTGTTTCTCGCGTTTGATGGACACCAGTTAACATCGCTCGCCTAGCTCTGCAGTTTGACGAGCAAATCTAATTCTTTGTTTTTCGGTCTGGTCGACGTCATCAACTCGTCACCTCTAGGCACCATGCCTAAATCCGTCATATTTCAGCAGACGCATTTATTTGAGCTCGAATAAAGCTGATGATTCCCGCGCAAATAATCGCAATTTAACGATTCGGGGCAATTGAACTCGTTTGAACTGAATCTCTCCATAGTGTTCATCTCAGTTTTGGAGCTTTATGGAAAAGAGAATTTCGAAAATTCTCTTATCAGATCATACGGATAATTTCTCCGAATTTCGTGGAAACTTGCAAGTTCGTTTCGTTTTCGAAAAAATGGCGTTATTAGTTATTTGTAAATCCAAGATTTAGACTAGATTGCACTGGGAGTCAAAGTTCACGGAGGATCCGGAGATCCTATTGCAATCCATCTAAATAAATTTAAGATTCCTCCAGTGGCTTATTGGTTTACACCAAGAACACAGTTGAGCAGAAGTTGCCTCGGTTAAGTTTCACACGTACAATTTTCCCGAGTTTATATTTTGAGGAAATCTTACTGTTATTTGTTCACGAGTTCACCAATTGAGTATTATTAATTCAAATAAGATTCCCTCAAAATATAAACCTGGAAAAATACACTTCTTATACTTGTTCTTCGATTTTGTATTTTAATTTGATTTGACTTAATTTTATTTGCTACTTTTCAGATCATGTCCTACACGATGTAAGAAACCGCAGGTCTCTTTCTCTTCTGGTTCTTGACTTATAAAGTTTCGGACGGACGGACATAGCAGATGTATTAGTGCATTTTTTTCCTTATTTTTTTTTCTTTTCGCACTTAAAAGTTAATTTTACTATCAAAGTCTCAAACAAACAGACATAAACGACATACAAATTGAACGATAAATAAAATTCGCAAATTTGTAACACGCAAATTTAATCGTAATTGATTCGGTTTGAGCTGCTTGAACGCGGTCGATAAACCCATTGTTTCGGCTGTAAGTTGATTGATTACACTTGTCACGTCATCGAGTGAGCGTGAAACCCCAGTTTGGAGTTTCCCGGTTTCCCAGGAGAGTGGGTTGCGGGACGGTCATCGTCGATGGAAAAGCGCCATGTAAGCAACAACACTTGGAAATCGGCAATTTTCCGCCTGTCATCACCTAGATCCCCTTATCTGCCCTCAGACATGCAAAATCGCCAGCTCATGAGGACAATCTTGGGAAAGGCCCGGGATTACGTAATGATAAAAGCAGCTGGGCGGATATAGGCGGGTGAGGGGCAATAAAAAGGAGATTGTGTGCCATCACCTGACTGCCAATATGATGGAGCAAATAGTGCAGAAAAAAGAAGATGGGATAAAGTACGCCAGATGGAATTGCACGAGCAACCTCGGCTCAGGCTGACTGCTGAGGCTGGTAATAACGAGCGATCAAATAAATTCTGATTTTATTGCGTTCTTGTTTAATTCATGGATTATTTTTACGGCATCATTTACCATAAGTTTCCGCAAAGGGTTTGCTCTTTTGATTGGGTCTTTCATTTCCCATCGTCCAATTTTATTTATTAGTTCATACACTCGGCGAGCCCCTCGGTGTCTCTGCGAAGGAGAACCCTCTTAAGCGAAACTGCAGATTGGATTTCAGGAAGCGCCCACGCAATTGTCGTGTCGTCGGGGCTTTGAGAGTTGCCGGTGTGTACTGAGCAAAGTGCATGTGTGATGGCCCCTGGGAGGCACACTTGCAGAACATAAATTTCTCCATAATTGAACAATTTATCGTTAACTGTTCATGACTGCCGCTACATGCTGTTCCCGTGTTGTGAAACATGTGATTTCATTGATTGTTGCATTTGCGTTACTATTTCATTTCACCTGGATTATTGATTGCCCGAGCACGAACGCTGTTTGCGGCGATTGAAATGAGTGAGAGCTGAAGTGATTAGATATTCGGATTGCACCTTTCGCTACAAGGAGAGTTCAAGATGATGTCCTTCAAAGTAGCCTTTTTCCCAACGGATTCAAGCCACTTCAAGGTCATTGTTAGTTGCTCAGCAAAACAGCTGAGAGTGCAACGACACCGAATTTCAAGAGATGCATTTTTCTTACCTCGACTAATTAGCTCTGAATAAAATGTCAGTGTACAGTATTAGCAATTCGTCTTTATTGGCGATCTAGAGATCGCTGTTTCCCTTCTCGGTAACTTTTACTGACGAGTGCATGTACTAGTAAAAGACTACTAACACTGTAGCTAAACTTCTACATGATTGAATTAAATTTATCTTAAACATATTTGACGACAAAATAATTTTGATTAAATTTAATTAGTGTAAAATACTTCGAAACTTTTAAATCGTTATCAAATCCTTCATAATTAGTCCTGTTGAGTAGCCCCCTTTTACGACGGATCCCAACCACTCGAGAGTCAAGTCTGTGATTCCACCTGATGACATCACGATCGGGTTTTGAGAAGAGCTGATCAGTAGGAAAAGAGACTTTCTCTGTTTCGGTGTCATGGCATACCACGGAAGGTCGTAGATTGCAACATTGACTTCCTTAAACTGATCAACAAGAATGATTCATTTAAGTAATAAAGTCATATTCAAACTCACCTTCGAAAAAAACATTTCGTTTAGCAGAACTAATATGGTGATTCCCGCGACCATGTCAAGCCCGGCCATACAAAGACCCATCATTTTCTTTTCGATGTTGAACATCAAGTACGAGATAAGGATCACGAAATAGCAGGTTTTCTCTATGAGGTAATACCAAGCCTTGTTGACCTCCTTCAACTTGAGCAAGTTTCTTCTAATGTCCTCAAACTGCATGTCCACCTCCTTGATCCACTCTTCATACGAATTCTCAGATGATATTTTATCCTGAAGGCCAATCATCTCAATAAGAGAGTTAAACTTGGCGATTGAAGTAATCGCGACCAAAATTATTGTATCCACAATCATCTGGTAGTTAACAACTGTGTTGTAAGCCAATATGGTTTGCAAAACAAAGTTAACTAGATATGTTGGCCAGTTTTTTACAGTGAAGAAGCTGATCTGATAAAATGAAGGTAACGGGAATTTAGGTTTATCAAGAAGATAGCTGAGAGAACAGCCCAAGAGAACGGAGACAATCAAGGCGTTCACTCCGAGAAACGTAATGAAGTTAGAGGTTATTTTTAAGCGTTTGCCTGCTTTTTCACAATGTTTCTTCAAAATTGGCTTGACCCATTCCATATCGGAGATATGAAAGCGTTTTATTTCCTCGAGGATTTCCTTGTATGTTTCTCGGTGGTTATAGATGCTTAACGAACAGGATAAGCCGGTGACAATGAGAATTGCCATGAACACTGAAAGACAATCAATGTATATCCAAAGCGATATTTTGGCGAAGGGACTTACAATTAGACATGAACTTGGGAGCATCCTTCAAGTTCATGAACCTTACGGAAAATTGCAGAATATCCGGGGGAAACAGAAGCGCTGCAGTTTGGGCAAAAATTACCATGATCGCAAGCACCTTCTTGTCTCCCAGCAGCCTCTCTCCATGGAGGGAGTGCAATCCAACCAGCCGAGACCTGGTTCTGTGCGTTTCGATCGCCTTAGTAAATGGGGACTTCATTTGGAAACTCTGCAACTGATGTGACAAGTGAAGATAAGTTGAGTAACTGTGAAGAGCTCTGCATTCACTCTTGTTTTTAAAGGAGTCTTTCTCATTTAATATTATCACGCGCAACTAAGAAGTCAGTGTTGGCGTCTTTTACACGTGGACATACATATATTACTCTTGCGCGTGGACACAAGTGACACGGGGAAGGAGAAGGCTGTTAGTTGTTCCTAATAATTAATTATTGAATGAAAAACAGTGTTCAAATAGCAGTGAGTAACTTTGAAATGATGCCTGCAGTGGTCACACATTCTTTAGAAACTGAAGATGCGCAACGCTACATATATAAGAAAGAATAAAAAGTCAGCTATATTCTATCATATTTCGGCCATTTTTAGTGCATTTTCATCAATTTTGAAAAAATGCGCTTATGTGTCCGATATGTCCTAGAGACCTGCGGTTTTAGCGTGTTGTCATGTATGGTCTGGAGGGTGGGCGAAAGGTTTTGGTTTTTCCAAAAAACTGCCTGGGGGGTTTATTTATTTATTCATGTCAAATGAAGACAGCTGTTTTTGTCTGTACATAAATTCAGCCTGGGAAAAGTTCCCTCCGTCGCTCAAGGTAGCGAGGGAGGGAACGGAAAAACCCAGTTGTCCAAAGGATCTTTTCCAAAACACAGAGAGACAGGCTACGGACGGACATGATGGGAGCCGCGCTCTGACTCTGGCAGGCTGGCATCCTTCCCTCATGGCTGGAGGCGGCTGGCCCTCCTCTATGGGCATGTGTAGGTCTGTCGTCGGCTGAACGATACATTCCTACGAAAAAAACACAAGCCCAGCGAGGAGAACAATGTAAAAATTATTGTCAGTTACCCCCTGGGTTGTCCTGACAAGCGAACTTGTCTCCTCAGATGTCCCTGCATGTCAGCGGAAGTCGGGTCTCTGAAGAAGCCTCGCCCTGAACGTCTCCCTGGAGCAGTCTCCGTCGTAGCAGTCCGCATGACGGTTGAAGATGAGACTGCTTCCGCTTCCCACCAGGGGGCTATTCCTCTCGTAGTTCGTGCTGTGTGCGGGGGACTTCCAACCTCCTGGGACCGGCCTGATAGCGGGTGTTGCGCGTCAATGGCTTGAACCGAAGCCTCTGCGCCAGAGCAGGGACATCCAGCCTCCCTCGTAGGACGTCGAACACGAAGAGAGCGGCAGCGAGACGCCGACGGCCCTCCAGGGTCTGCAGTTGAAGCAGCTGGAGCCTGTCGTGGTACGGGGAAAGTGCGAAGGGGTCCGACCACCCCAGAGCCCGCAGTGCGAACAGGAGGAACTGCTTCTGGACGGACTCGATGCAGGTGCAGTCCCCCGAGGTCCCAGGTGACCACACGACGCTGCAATACTCCAGCACAGACCGTACGAGGGAGCAGAAGAGGGCCTTCGTGACGTAAGGACACTGGAACTCCTTGGCCTGCCTCTTCACGAACCCCAACAGCATCCTCCCCCTCGATGCCAGATGGTCCACGTGGGTACGGAAATCCATCCTGGTGTTGAGCCAGACGCCGAGATCGCGAACCACCAGGACTCTCCAGAGGGGTTCCTGATTGATGGAATAGGAGGTCTGGAGCCTATTGGAAGGTCGCGCCCGGGAGAAGGAGATCACCTCGCACTTGCCGACGTTCAGCCTCATCCTATTTGTTGCGCACCAGGTGACGATGATGTCCAGATCGCGCTAAAGAGCAGCGGAGTCTGCCTCACTGTTGATCGGCCTCAGCAGCTTAAGATCGTCTGCGTAGGCGAAGACTGTAGACCCAGCCTCGGCCAGCTGGCGCACCAGGTCGTCAATGTAGATGATGAACAGGAGGGGGCCGAGGTGACTTCCTTGCGGCACGCCTGATGGGACAGAGATCAGGCGGGATCTGACACCTGCGATCCTCACCAGCTGAGTGCGGCCCTGAAGGTAGGAAGAGACCCAGTTGATGAGCCCGACCGGGAACCCGAAGAGGCGAAGTTTTCTCCAGTAGTATGCGGTGGTCCACTGTGTCGAAAGCCTTACTGAAGTCTGTGTAGACTGCGTCCAGCTGCCGGTTGGAGCGAAGACTCTCGAGGATCGTCTGCGTGAAGGAGACAAGATTGGTGGTGGTGGAGCGTCCTGCCACAAAGCCATGCTGCGCACCGTGGACCAGGACACCAACAAGCTCCGATATCCTGTCGGCCACCAGTTTCTCCAGGAGCTTGGGGATAGTGCTCAAGATGGCGATGCCCCGGTAGTTCGACACACCGGACCTGTCCCCTGACTTGAAAATCGGGGTGATATATGAAGGCTTCCAACAACTGGCAAACACTCCACTCTCCAACGAAAGCTTGTAGAGCCTGAAAAGGGGGTCGCAAAGCTGCGCTGCATAGTCCCTCAGGAATCTGGCCGGTATCTGGTAGGGCCCTTCGCTCTTCCTGCCGTCCAAAGCCTGGAGACCCTCAAGAACATCATCATGGGAAAATGGCACATCAGGGAGCGTGATGGACCGAAGGGGAGGAGTGGATTGGGCCACAGCCACGTGGGAGTCTGGAGGCACGTAAACCTTCTCAAGGGGTAATTAAGGGGGTTTTCCCGTTGTATGAAGCAGTGGTATCAACGCAGAGTACTAGCTGAATTTCGGATATGTTATATATCGCGTCAAATCTAGCAAATCATACAACACATGTTTGACTCTATCACTTAAAGGGGTGGGGTGAGAGGCCTCCGAAGGGGGGAAAATTTAGTTGCTCCGATTGAGCCAAAATTCAAAATTGTTCTGCCGATTCCAAACCGACAAATGAAGTAACTTTTGTTTCTATTTTGTTTCATGGTCTCAAAAATGTAAAATAACGGACCTGGGGGGTCAATTAGTGGCAGCAAAAGACTTTCCTTGGCGAACAGAAGGACAAAATTTCAAATTCAACCGATTACGCTAAAACTTTGGCAACTGTTAAGCCGCTTCCACACATGCAGGAATTCGATTTTCTCGAAAACGGCGGCTCAAATCGCTTTAAAACCTTCTGAATCTGAAGTGGACCCTCCAGAAGAACCCGACTCCAAAGGTTTTAAGGCGATTCGAGCCGCCGTTTTCGAGAAAATCGAATTCCAAGCAAAATTCCTGCATGTGTGGAAATGGTTTAGATGGTATTAAATCCAGCAAAAAGTAATTCCAACGTAAGTCCGTAAGGTGAAAATTTTTTAACTCCAAGTTAGCTGAAACTTGGGAAAATGTTAGAAGAAATTAAGTTTAGCAAAATATGTTTCCACATTAAGGCTCCATGACCTGTGGGATTGAAGTCAGGGGTCCAATAGGTTTCTGCAGTAGTTTAGCCCGAAATTACCTTCGAACATGGAAAAAAAATCCCTAAGTGGGTCCCGGGAGTTCGAGGAAGGAAAAAGGCGGAGTAACGAAGTTGGAACGGGAATTTCATTTCGTTATACAGTTTTGGGTCTTCAGTATATATTATGTTGATTAGTTTGTTCGTCCGTCTAAGTATCAAAGGCTTCAAAACTATAAGAGCTAGAGAATTGCTACGTTTGCATGTTTTCATATGTAGTTCGGATGGTTAGTGGATTGTTTTGATCCTCCCGAAACTCAATCAAAGGCGTGACTAGGGTAGTTTTCCCATTTAATGAAACTTTCTTTTACTTGATCCAAAAAAGTTAAAATTTTAGCTTATTGTAGTCTGAGCTTACTCAAGAAATCTACTTTTACACAACTATTTCCTACAGAAACGGAACTAAAGGCCCCAAGTGTTTGTAAGGGGGAAAGCAAATGTTCGGAATGAGCTTAAACGCTGGCAAATCTTAGATGGAATTAAATCTAATCAAAATAAATTAACAGTAAGCCAGCAAAGTCAGAAACGTTTGTTTTCAATCAAAATTTCACAAAGGAGACAACAAATGCATTCGACCCTTACTAAACTCTAAACATATTTTCTAAAAACCCTGTCTTTCATCTTCAACACAAGCTTATAATTGAAAGTTTAAACAAAAATAAGATAGTAAAATCAAAATATTTATTGTGACATGAAACTTCAGGTGGTTAAGAATTTCGCTAAAAGTCACTCGCTACAGAAAAAAACGGCAGTAAATCTATTCCTTTAATATTTTTCTTGCTATAGTTGTTGTGTTTTAAGAGCCAAAGTTGAACAAATGTATTTGTGCTAAGTTTTGAGATTCATTCGATACTAAGCATGTCCTTCATAACCAAACCAGCGGAGTATCCTCCTTTTACAATGGATCCGAGCCACTCCAAGGTCAGATCGGTGATTCCAGCTGATGACATCACTATCGGAGTTTGAGAAGCACTCAGTAGGATAGCGATGTATCTCCTTTCTCTGGGGCTCATCCAGTACCATGGGAGGTCATAGATAGCCTGATTTGCCTCTTTGAACTTTGTGAAGAACAGCTCATTTAATAGCACTGCTATTGTGATACCTGTGACGATGGTGAGTCCAGAGAAGCAAACTCCAACCATCTTCAGATCGATGTTGAACATCAAGTAGGTGGTCAAAACTATAAAGTAACACGTCTTTTCCTGGGCATAGAACCAGATCTGGTTAACTCTCCGAAGCTTCAAAAGATTTCTGTATAAAAGAAACATCAAGTTTTTAGCTTTACTATTAACGTTATTTTTAACCATAGCTGGTATCCTAATTTTTCTGTCTCCAGTTTGGAGTCATGAATGCTTTGTCTTAGAAATTTTTTATATTCCTTTTGATTTTCATAACAAATTAAAATAGGTAGTATTATTTACCTCCGAATTTCTTCCATCTGCTTATGGACCTCGAGGTACCACTCGTCGAATGAGACAGTTCTTGTGATCTCATCCTGCAGCTTAATCATCTCGACAAGAGCGTCCAGCTTTGCAATTGTGAACAGTGAAATCAGAAACAGTATAGCAGCGATAACCTGGTAGTTCAAAATTGAGGAAAGAGCTAAGAAAGCTTGTTGCGTCAGGTTCAAGAAGTAAGTCCACCAGTTGTCTATGGGCAAGAAGCTCATTCGGTAGAACGACGGTAGTGGATATGCAGAATTCTGAAGCAACTTGTCGAGAAAGCATCCAACGACCAAAAACATCAGGAAAGCGAAGATGATCAGGACTGTGACCACGATGAATACTATTTTAGTCCGTTTGGCGGCTCGCCGAAAGTGCTTCTGTAGAATCGGTGAGACCCAAGGCGTTTCACTGAGGTGAAATTTTTTCATTTCCTCTAGAATTTCCCCGTACGATTCTTCATGAGCGTGAATGTTGACAAAGCAAGAAAACGCAGCCAGTATGAGGAGTCCAATGAAATCTGGAAGCATTTTGTTAGTTATCCTGCTTAATTGTGTTTAAGAAACTTACTTATCCCAAGGAATTGAGCAGCAGTTTCCATCCTCATGAACCTCGAAGAGTAGTAAAACAAATCGGGAGCAGTGAAAACAACTGTGGCTTGAACGACTGTAACTGCTATGACGAGAGCTTTCTTGTCACCCCAGAAGCTTTCGTTCGAAAGGCACTGGAGTCCAACGATTCGAAATCTAGTTCTGAGCATTAAAAATACTTCGTTAAGAGCAGCGTCCATTTTCAACATTGGGCATGAAAAGACTGATGTTGAATAATCCGATATCAATTTCGTAAACCCTCATTCCCATCCAACATTCCACGTGGAACTGTTATAATACATATATTATCGGAAGTGGAGGCGATTGATTTTTAAGCGTATTACAGGCTTGCTTGTTGGAAACCGAGGCAACAGCTACTTTATAACAGTTTGTAGAGGCCGTCCCTTTTTATGATGGGCAGGACAAAGCTGATGCAAAATATCCTAAAGCTTAGGGGCCTTGATAGCCTAGTGGTTAAGGCGTTCAGCCTAGTGATCGGGAGATGGCGGGTTTGATTCCCGACGTCACGTCGGAAAATTTAGGCTCAATTGTGTATCTAATGCACATTTAGCCCTCAAGGGCTAAGGTTTAATTATGAATGCGAATGCTATAACGCGTATGGTAGTACAAAATGGAGGTGGGGGAAAAACCCAATCCAATCTATCTCTCAAAGCTCAATAACTAATGGATGGCCGATTTTTACATGCAGCTACGTACTTATGTACATATATGAGAACTAGAAGTAATGTGGTGCCAATGAATTTTTCAACGTTTTACACATAAAAACCTTGACCGATATCCCTTGTCGGAAGTCGAGGAAAAAGCTTTATTATTCATATATTTGCTGGTTTACAGTGTTAAAAAAACGTGCTTCACAGAGGGTAAAGTTAGTAGTAACTGTAGTAAGGCAGGCTGACTGAGAACTTGACACTGAATCCAACCTTGTACTCTGGTCTGGCTCTGGAAGGAGGCCCAACAGATGGCCTCCTTCAGATTAACTCTTGTCTCACTTAAGAAACGCATTA
Organism: Forcipomyia taiwana; assembly: GCA_963930915.1. NCBI lineage: Eukaryota > Metazoa > Arthropoda > Insecta > Diptera > Ceratopogonidae > Forcipomyia > Forcipomyia taiwana. Next base: position 880,322 of record CAWVOI010000007.1, read on the forward strand.
AAACACATCTTAACCACTGGGTTCTTCTAGTTACTTTCATAGTTGGAACTACAATGGGGAATAGAAATTAACCATTCCCGTTGCCATTCTATTCACCAAAAACCACCGTGTATGGTCCGATTTATCACCGCTATTTAACATTGAACATTTACTTATTCGTCAGAGTAAACGACTATGACAAATAATTGGTGGACATGATTTTACGAAAACATCTACGGAAAAAGCAAATGCGAAAAATCACAGCTCCGACTCCGATCCAGGGTAGGTACCAGGGTGCATTTACCAGCCGTTCTGCCCCATGGTCACAAATCCGATCGCAAAACATCTGCAGGACTTTGGCTTCAAGAGGGCCTCCAGAATCTTCGGTATATTTCGAAGCTTCATCTGTCACTTAAAGGACAAACGGATTTGAAAATCAGTGAGGCAATCACTCAGTGCCTTGTAACAACAACAAGAACTAGCCGTTAAACTTTAATGACCCAACAAAGAGGGTGGTTTGCACCCGTCTGGAGGGAAAAGATCAAAAAATTAAGGACTCGAGCGTGGCAGCACATCCACTAAAAGAGGGCTACGAGAAAGACTGGAAGAGGGTGGTTTTGAAAAAAGCCGTGTAAAAGATTCTCTTCCTGAACGCCAGGAAGGGACTGTTACTAAGCAACTGGAAAGGGTCGATCATGTACGAAGATGTTTCTGCTTACAGAGTTAAAAGGGTTATGACGTCACAAGGCTCCGAATTAACACGTGTGATCAGTAAACGACAACGATGGAGGTCATTCGGGAATCAGCCCCGTAGGATGAGAGACAACTCCCAAATAAGTAAGTAAAGGTATCGTTTTCATTGTAGAAAGGGTAAGGAGTACTTTTAGTCGTCTCAACTGGATTGAGGACTTGAAATTGAAATTCTATATTATAAGATTCGAAATATATTATCTTAAAGCTTTTTCAAATGTTTCAAAGAGCCTTGAATACGGGCCAATAAATGAAAAATAGCTCTTTTAGCTTCAAAAATGTTCTTAAAATTAGTATTGGACTTTAAAAAAATGACGAGATTTAAAAAGCCCACAATCTTGTCACTAGTTGCCTGTTAAGACTAAAGTGAGGAAGGAAATTACAGCAACCTGATAAATAAGGGCTTTGCTTTGGAATAGGAAATGCAATCAGTCAGTCTGAGTTAGTTGAGTGAGAGAAGAAGTGCAATATTTTTTTTAACCGTGTAAAAAATGAAAAAAATAAGAAATGTTTCTAAACTTTTAATTCTAATAGTCCTAATGAATTTTTTGTTTGGTAAGAGTCTATTTTCAGAAATTAAGGCTAAATAGTAACAGCGTAAAAATTATCTGCAGCGGCAGAAAACATCTCCTTTGATGAAACTTTGCAGCACCTCATACAGGAAGGAAACCTTCAAAAATTTGAGAAGCTCATATCCGACTTCCAAATAGACCGAGCAGAGCTAGGAGATGAGCTCCTTCAAGCTACTTCTCTTGGCCGGAGAGACTTCATTGAGTACTTGGTTAAGGAAAAACAAGTGGATACTATGTCAAGAAACAACCGAGGGGAAACGCCCTTGATGATTGCCGCTGTCAGAGGAGATCTCGATGTGGTCCAATTCCTTGATAAAAATGGCGTCAGCGTTCATGAGTACGATAAAAAAGGAGACTCCGCCTTCTCAAAGGCAGCCGCCGCTGGCCAACTAGAAATTTTAAAGTACCTGGTCCAACGGCAGGTAGTGTACCTGAGACTTAACAAGTGGAAACTATCAGCTCTCGAATTGTCTGCCGGGAAGTGTCACTTGGAGGTCGTCCGGTACTTGATAGAGGTGCTGGGCTACGACTGGAAGATGAGGAATAAAAAGTCAGATCTGGCTCTGCGTCATGCGGCTCGGGCATGTTGCACTGATGTTGTTGAGTTTCTCTTATCTCGAAACCGAACTACAGAGCAGGATAAGGTCACTGCTCTACACGAAGCTTGCATGCACGGATGCTTGAAGCTCGTCAAGTTGCTGGAAGAGATGGGAGTTGACTTGGAAGCCAAAACTGAGCAAGCCGAAACGGTTCTGATACTGGCTGCTGGAAATAGCTCGAAGGAGCTAGTAGATTACTTTCTGGAAAGAAACACCTCAGACGTCAATGCTGTTGATAGGTGGGGAAAAAGTTCTCTCTTCCACGCGATCTACGCTGGTAGCTTGGAGATTGTTAAGTCCCTGTCAACGGCTGGAGCCAACATTGACTTGCAAGCCCACGATGGAAAGACGTCCTTGATGCTATCAGTAGACAGTGGCCAGCCCGAAATTGCAAAATACTTGATTAAACAAGGGGCCAATATCTCCCTGAAGGATAACAGCGGCTGGGATGTTTCGTTTTACGCGGCGTATGAGAAGCATCTGGACTTGTTGGACTTCCTAGTCACGGAAGTCAACCTTCCTTTGGACTCTCGAGATAACTATAATGCGACTCTCTTGCATATAGCTGTAGACCGTATTGATTTCCAGGTGCTCAAGTACTTAGTTAAGAAGGGCTTGGACAGAAGGGCCCGAGATCACGTTGGAAGATGGCCCGTGAACTACGTGCAGTGGTTCTTTCCAACTCAATTTCAGTACTGGTTGACTGAAAATATGTCTAGTAAGAATAATGTTGTGCTCTTTTTATTTTTTGCTCTGGTGCAACATAAATTAAAATGTATAACTTCTTCAAACTCTCGCCATTTTAATATTCTGAAAAGCTTAAAAATGTGAAGTTTGCCGCCTAAAAGATGCCTAAATCCTTGTTTTGACTTTAGGTATTCGAGAACTAGAAATCCAGTTAATCGAAACCAACGTCAATGCGACCATGACAGCAATGGCCAACGAAACTGTAATGCTGTACTGCAAGCTCAAATGGTCAGAGGGAGGAATCAAGTGGTATTTTGATGATGTGCTGCTTTCTTCAGATAGTTTCATAATACGGGATGATTATATAGTAGTGCTTTCAGCAATAAATTACTTTGACAAGTATTATATTTGCGAAGCAAAAACCTTCTTCGATATATTCAAAAGAAGAGGAAAGCTGGTTCAGACAGGTAAGCCAGAGTTAACAATTTTTAAGGAAACGGATTCTTGATTTTAGAATATTTATCACCAAAAATTTAGGAGTTAGCAAGTTTAATGGACTAAATAAATTTTAAAGTTGGTAGCATTGAATAAGCGTTATCCTTTTTTTCTGTCAGACTTGGGGTAGCACTTACTTAAAAATATTTGAAAGATGTAATGGTGCCATCACACTAGGCAATCATTACCGTGATTTTGGCAATTTCTGGCAATTCCAGTGGCCGCAAAATTGCGGCAATTTTTTCCCAGAGCAAATAATCAGAATCAGGGCAACTAATTTCACCTCTTTCATCATAATTTCTTTCATAATTTCATCTCTTTCAGAGTTTTTGGAATCTAAAAATAGTCTTCAAATCCCGATTCACTTCAAAATCTCGTTTATTTCCCCTCTCATTCAACATCAAAATCAGCAATTCCTCTGGTTATAGCCTTAAACAGTAAAAAATATATATGAAAATCTTGCTTTTAGAAATACCAAACGGGAGCAAGAACAAACCCTTACTTACGGCAATCAGCGAAGGAGACCTGGATGTGGTGAAATATTACTTGGATGAGAAGAAAATCGACCCTTTTTTAAGAATCTCAGAAGAGAGGAACGAGACCCTTCTTCACATAGCTGCCAGAAACGGGAGACTCAGCGTCGTCCAGTACCTCGTCCAGGACAAGCTCCTAGAGGTGGAATCGACGGACAGATCCAACACTACTATGGCGCTGCATCTCGCTGCTTACAACGGCCATCTGGAAGTAGTTAAGTTTTTGGTCGATAGAGGAGTCACTCCTTTATGGGAGTACCAAGTCTCTCCAATATTCCAAGCAGTGCACTCGGACAACACAGAAATCGTCGGGTATTTGAGGCGAAACGGAAGCAAGCTCAAAAACGAGGAAGGGAACACCGTTTTGCACGCTGCCTGTGCCTTTAAGAACCTGAAGCAGGTGAAGTTCCTGGTCGATAAGCTCAAAATGGACGTGAATGCAAAAGACAGCTCCGGCTTGTCTCCACTGCACTTGTCCGCCGATCTGAAGCTCTTTAATGTCCTGGAATACCTGATATCTCGGGAAGCCAACGTGGTGTTGCCCGACAAGAGGGGCGAAAATGTTTTGTTTCATGCCGTCAGACAAAGGGACTTCGAGGCCCTGCAGGTGATCCTGAGAAACTCCTCTGAGATCGTCTACAACAAAAACTTCTTCAACGAAACGGTCTTCGATGTTGCTTTTGAAAATTTCTTCACCGATGGACTAAAGTTCCTCTTCGAGCTTACGAAGGACGTTGAGTTGCTGGACCAGTTTAGAACCAGGATTATTTTGGGGAAGAAAACAGAAAAGGAGGAAAGTATGCTGAATTTCCTGGATGACGTTAAGAGTCAATTGCGACTCAAAGGTTGTTTTAAATATTGAGGCTTTATTTAAATCGTGACTCAATTCTACAATATAAATGTTTCAGAGCTAATATTCTGGGCTAGTATTTTTGGACCCCCTGTTGTGGGCATTGCGGCCACCATTCTCTTTTACTGGGTCTACAAAACGAGAAAAACCATAAAAGACATGAGAGAAGCAGGTCTGGACAGGTTTGAAGAAGGAGCCATCGGTGAGATCAACCCTGACCTCAACCTCAACGACCAGGCTGAGCTCCTCCCCTACAACCCCTTGTTCGAAATCTCTCGAGAAAAAATAAAGCTTGGCAAGCAACTTGGAGGTAAAACAGATAGCACGAAACTCGTTCTAACTAAGTTCTCTTTACTAACTCCTTGTTCTCTTGTTCTCTAACTAACTCCTGGATTTCAGCTGGAGCCTTCGGAGTCGTCCTTCAAGCCGTAGTTAAAAATGTCCTGCCTCATGAGAGGGAAACGACGGTGGCGGTGAAGATGGTGAAACCCACGACGGACAACCAGACAATCAGGGCCCTCGTGTGCGAGCTGAAAATCATGATCCACTTGGGAAAGCACCTGAATGTCGTGAATCTGCTGGGAGCCGTGACCAAAAACATCATCAGGAGTAAGGAGTTATTTTCGCTTCCCTCTCACCAGTCTTGTTCTACGTCCTTTGCTAATTCTAGAAGAAATGATGATCCTTGTGGAATACTGCGCGTTCGGGAGCATAGAAGACTTCCTTGTAAAACACCGGAGCTCCTTCGTAGACCAAATCGACCACCAGTATGACAAGATAGTTTTCCCACCCTTGGAGCTTCAGCCTCCACTTTCTCAACGATACGACAACTTGGGGTAAGTCTGATCTAAAAGCTCCCTCAGACAGTTGAGATCCTCGTTCGTTTTAGTCAGTACAAAAAGCTCTCAAAGCCAGTTCTCAAAACCCCGGAAAACTCTGTCTCAACCTCCGACCTGGTCTGCTGGTCGTTTCAGGTGGCCCGAGGTATGGAGTACCTCTCCTTGAGGAAGGTCCTCCACGGGGATCTCGCTGCCAGAAACGTCCTTCTGGCGGCCGGAAACGTAGCAAAGATCTGCGACTTTGGACTCGCTCGATCTCTCTACAAGCGCGCAGAGTACGAGAAGCAGAGTGAGGGCCTACTGCCCGTCAAGTGGATGGCCATCGAGTCCCTGAGGTTCTGCCTCTTCAGCACGGCCTCAGATGTCTGGTCGTTCGGAGTCACAATGTGGGAGTTTTTCTCTCTCGCTGAAGAACCTTATCTCGAGCTCAGTGGATTCGCCGAGGTTTTCCCCAAGATCAGAGACGGACTTCGTCTTCAGAAACCGAGATTCGCTACTGAAAAGCTCTACAACATCATGAAAGAATGCTGGGAGGAGGAACCAAAACAAAGACCTACCTTTTCTGTTTTGGAGGAGAACTTGGGCCGTCTTCTAGGGCCGAGTCTTGTTGAAGTACAAAACTATTTTCGTGTTATTAAAGCACCTATACAATTTCAGAATATTTTGTTTTTTAGTATTTTACAAATTTGAATTCTGAAAATGAGAAACCCAATGAAGATGTGATGAAACCCAACGGCACTCACATCATACCCCATTAAGCTTCTGGAAACTGAGCTACTATAGTCAAGAGAGGCAGTAGTGAGGCCTTCCCTACCAAAACATGTAAAGTTTATTATTTTAAAGTTTTATGTTAAAGATTACAAAAATAAAATTTTAGGCTCGAGGCTGAGTTCGTTTTTCATTTTTAAGGATCTACAGCTTTGCAGTTTAAGTAACATATTGCATTGAGTATGCATACAATCGATTAAATAGTATATTTTAAATCATTGCATTGTAATCAAATCCTTCATCACCAAGCCAGCTGAATAGCCTCCCTTCAAGACTGAACCAAACCACTCCAGAGTCAAGTCTGTGATGCCAGCTGACGACATCACGATTGGGTTTTGAGAGGAACTGATGAAAATCAGAAGAGCCTTTCTCTGCTTAGGTGTCATCGCATACCATGGTAGATCGTAAATTGCCTCGTTAACTTCCTCGAACTGAGAAATAAAATTTTATTTGAAATATTTCCGGTGAATTCAAAACTCACCTTCGAGAAGAACATTTCGTTTAGCAGAACAAGCACAGTAATACCAGCGACAATATCAAGACCTGCTAGACAAAGACCCATCATTTTCTTATCGATGTTGAACATCAAGTACGAGATAAGGATTACGAAGTAGCAAGTCTTTTCCATGACATAGTACCAAGCCTTGTTGACTTGCTTCAACTTCAGGAGGGTTCTCCGAATGTTCTTAAACTGCATGTCTACCTCCTTAATCCACTCTGCATAAGAGTTCTCAGAGGACATTTTTTCCTGGAGGCTAATTATTTCGATTAGTGAGTCAAACTTGGCGATGGACGAGATTGATACCAGAATGATTGTCTCACCAATCATCTGGTAGTTAACAACGGTGGAATAAGCCAGAATAGTTTGCAAAACAAAGTTGACTAGATAAGTGTTCCGGCTTGTCACATTCAAGATACTCATCTGATAAAATGAAGGTAGCGGGTACTCAGAGTTGTCAATAAGATAGCTGAGAGAACAGCCCATGATGATAGAAAAAATCAAGGCGTTCACCCCGAGAAACGTTACGAAGTGAGAGGCTAACTTCATGCGTCTGGCTGCTTTCTGAAAATTCTTCTTCAAAATCGGTTGCGCCCATTCCGAATCCGACAGATGAAAGAGTTTTATTTCCTCGAGAATGTTTCTGTACGTTCCTTGGTAGGCGTAGACGCTTGTTGCACAAGAAAACCCCGTGCTGATGAGAATAGCCATGAACACTGCAAAGCATTTAATTGAATCCAAAACAAAATGTGGCAAAGGTACTTACGATTGGACATGAACTTGGGAGCGTCCTTCATGTTCATGAACCTTTTGGAAAAGTGCAGGATGTCTGGAGGAAACAGAAATGCTGCAGTTTGGGCAACAATCACCGCTAAGACCAGAATCTTCTTGTCTCCCAGAAGTCTCTCCCCATGAAGAGACTGCAGGCCCACCAAGCGAGCCCTGGTTCTATGCATTCCAATGACTTCAGAAAGAGGAGATTCCATTTTTTCGAATTGGCAGTCTGGCAAGGACTGAAGCCCTTTAAGGCTCGAGCCCTTGGTAATAAATGGCTCATCCTTATGAGGAGCGTGTGTTCGAAGTACTGTCAGGCGTACTCTGTAAATAATTTAAGACTTTTAATACACGAGGACAGGCGTAAATGCAATATATTATGAAGGCTTAGTAATGAACAGCAAGATGTAACCCCTTTTTTAAATGCCTGGACTGATCCCTTTTTTAACAATTTTAATGTGAACGCAAACAGGTCAATGCTAGCTCTGCTAATTTATTTTGCAGTTCAGCAAAGGGCCAAATTCGCCTGAAGGTCATTTTCCTGATTTTATCTTTGCTTTAAGCATGGTGCAAAGTTTATGGAATGACCTTGAAAAAGGATTTTACTCGTTCTCGTTTACATGTTCTCGGGATGCATTTTTTCTAGCAAACAGATTTTAAATTGAAAGAAAAATTCACAAATTTGTCTCGCGGTCTAGGAAAAAGTTAGGTGTAAAATGTCTTTTTCAACCTCTATCGACAATCTTTATTTCTACAAAAGGAAGTGTCTAAGAGGATTTTACATACTTGAGATTATTAAAAGAAATCACTCCTTGGCTTAGAATGAAGAAATCTCGGATGATAAATAAAGCTCATTTCACCTCAACCTGTCCAGCAAAAACTCGTTCCACAGCTTCTGAGGTCGATCTGAGATGCAATTGAAATGCTAATGACTGCAGAGCTTTTGATCCACCCTGAGTGACACCGACCAGCGCGAGTGTCAGAGAGTCAATTGCCCGTTTTTCAACGGCGAGACGCTCTGGTGCAACGGTAGGCACATTTGTGGGTGAGCAAATGAACCTTCTCACGTTGCAGAAGGTGCGCGAGCTTCGAACAACTATAAATTTGCTGTGCGCCGGCGAGAACCTCAGTACTCTGTGTCAGCTCGAACTTGCACTTTCGCTGCGGAATAATGGATACGGTGACTTTGGAGGCGACCAACACCAGGTCGGCGTTCGGGTGGCTTGCAGTCACACTAACCTTCGTCATCGTTTATTTCATCCATATTTATCAAACAAGTTCTCGAAAATACCAACTCGCGCTCAAAATACCCGGGCCAAAGCCTTTGCCCCTTATCGGAAATGCCCACTTAGTGCTGACGGTGAAAAGCAAAGCCGACGCAGTGCTGAAAGCCCTCGAATACTCGCAAATCTACCAGAATGTGGCACGGGCTTTCTTGGGCGGGAAGGTTTTCGTGTTCCTCTCGCACCCGGATGACATCGAGATCATTCTCAACAGCAACGAGCACCTCGACAAGTCGGAGGAGTACCGTTTCTTCAAGCCCTGGCTGGGTGACGGGCTGCTCATCAGCTCAGGTGACAAGTGGCGGTCCCACCGCAAGCTCATCGCCCCCGCCTTTCACATCAACATCCTTAAGAGCTTCGTAGGCACCTTCTACAACAACAGCTTGGACGTCGTGGCTGACATGCGGAAGGAGATCGGGCGAGAGTTTGACGTGCACGACTACATGAGCGAGGTGACCACCGACATCCTTCTGGAGACGGCCATGGGGGCCAAGAAGCAGAAGGACATGCGGGAGGGCTTTGACTACGCCATGGCGGTCATGAAGTAAGTCACCCATTTCTCTTTTGTGCGTCCAAACTCTACAGTTCTGCTTCCACAGGCTCTGCGATCTCATCCACATGCGCCACTACAAGTTCTGGTACCGTCTCGAGATGCTCTACAAGCTGACGGGCTGGCAGGATATCGAGAAGAAGCTCCTTGGGACGATCCATGGCCTCACTCGGAGGGTAAGAGCTAAGAGGGTCTCAACAGGATCTCACAATCCTCGTTTCAGGTTATCAAGACGAAGAAGGAGACGTTTGAGCAGAACATCAGGGAGGGCAAGGCCCCGAAGCCCTCGTTTGCCGAGATCATCGCGGATAAGGGAGACGCCAAGGAGACGAGCTATTCTGGCCTGCGGGACGACCTTGACCTGATTGACGAGACCGACGTAGGCGAGAAGCGACGCCTGGCCTTCCTCGACCTCATGATCGAGACAGCCCACTATGGAGCCGAGATCAATGACGAGGAGATCAAGGAGGAGGTGGACACCATTATGTTTGAGGTAGGTCTAATTGGCTTCCAATTTTAGGAGATATTTTGGATTGGAATTAAGGACTCTAGCCTTCAAAATGAACCACTCCGACTTAAAACCACCTTTATAAAATGTAAATATTTTTTCTATAAATCAACTCTTCCTTAAAAAAAGGAAAGAATCTCCACTTACTTGTCAACAGCTCTTTTCTTTGGATAAGTTTGTTTCTGTACTTAATTCATAAAACAAAACCACTCTGGATGTTAAATGAATGGGTTTTCAATCTGTAAAAATAGATATCTAGCATTTTACTGGGACTTGCCCGGATAATGGGATCAAGCCTGAAAAAGACAATGAAGCTTCCTCAGCATTTTCATAAATCTCCACCTTGACGCACCTCACGCTTCAGGGATGACGTAATGCCACATTTTTCATGAATGAAGGTTAAAGAGCTAATAGCTGTTGTACGACACAATTCTGTTCACCCGATGCGCCGTGTTTTTGTAACATATACCTGTTGTGTTCCATTTAATTGCAATTAATTATACCGCACACTGACTGAAGACCTTTCAGCGCACGTAATTAGCATACTAGCGCGCGCGTTGGTGTGTCTGGAGGTTGGAAAAGAATCTCTCGAGCTCTACTTCCTTTGCAGGGTCACGACACCACGGCTGCCGGCTCGAGCTTCGTGCTCTGCTTGCTTGGCATTCACCAGGACGTGCAGGAGAAGGTGTATAAGGAGCTGTTTTCCATCTTTGGGGACTCCGCGAGGCCCGTGACTTTCGCAGACACCGTTGAAATGAAGTAAGTTAAACAGTTTGTGGCGATGGATTGAATTGAATCGCCTTTTAAATTGATCAGTTTAGATTCAGGTGAAATTCGGTCAATTTCCAATCCTCTTAATATAGAAATCAGAAATTCAGCTGACTTGCTCATTGGTTTAAAATGCCCAATTTTTTTTCCAATATATTTGAAATCTAATTTTTAAAAGTGAATTTTTCTCGGGTGACTTTGATATTTATCTATTTATATAGTCAACATCTTTAGATGGCCATACAACATAGTTATCCCAGTTATTAACGGAACTTCGGCAGTCTTGCGAAGCGGGTGCCGAAAGAATCCCTTGAATAGGTCTCGTCGTAGAGGGCGGCTCCGATATAAGGGAAGTTATGAGGTTATTACTTTCTTTTGAGCAATAGAGAACACAAGAGAGGTGAGCAGGGAGTCTGCCCCTGTTTGGTTGTTTAACAAATAACCAAACATACAACTCAAATAGTACTTACTATGGACATTTTCAATTTGTTTTGCTTTAAAAAAACCTGAAATAAAAATATTAGCTGAGAACCCATCAACATTGAAACAAACACCCTTTGAAGAGTAATTTCTATGGATTTCAGGTATTTAGAACGCGTCATTCTTGAGAGTCTCCGGCTCTATCCCCCGGTGCCAGCGATAGCCCGCCGAGTGAACCAGGACGTGAAGCTCAGCACGAAAAACTGCACCATCCCGGCTGGCTCGACGGTTGTGATTGGAACCTTCAAGCTCCACCGACAGCCCTTCATCTACCAGAACCCCGAGACCTTCGATCCCGATAACTTCCTGCCCGAACGCACCCAGCAGCGACACTACTACGGGTACATTCCCTTCTCCGCCGGACCCAGGAGCTGCGTGGGCCGAAAATACGCCATGCTGAAGCTCAAGGTGCTGCTCTCGACGATTCTGCGAACTTACAAGATCTCGTCAAACGTCAAGGAGTCGGACTTCAAGCTGATTGCTGACATTATTCTTAAGCGGGATGACGGCTTCAGGATCAAAGTAGAGTATCGTCATGTTTAAGGGTAGTGCTGCTGTATTTTTTGCTTTTTCAATAAAACTCCTCGTGACAAAGACCTCAATTATTCACGAGACTGACGGACGTTCCAGTAGCTTCCTCGGGTGATTAAAATTTCAGCGCTGCGACCCCGACTTATAATACTCGTCGGCACCTCGAGACGCATCAGTTTGGTTGAAGGAGAAGCCGCTTAGAGTCGTGTCAAAATGAACTCCAAGTTTGAGGAAGTCCACCGAATGCTCCAGTTCAGGGGCCGCCTCGTGGGTCTCCAGTGTCTCTACCCCGGCTTGAACCTGTGGAAGGACAAGAAGTGGATAGTTTTCACGGCGGTCGTGCTCCAGGCTATCCTCTTCTACTCGACCTTTGACATCATTTTCTACTCCCGCAGGTTCTGTAACAAGGAAGGTCTTATCAAGCTCCTTTCAAACTGTAAGTAGCGGGTTAAACAACCTGAAGCTGAATCCTTCAAAACCATTTTATTGGCCTTTTAGATTAGCAAAATTGGTCAAAAAAGTTGACAAAATTGTTTTTTCTTAAATAAAATAAGGAAACTTCTTAATTTAGTAAAAAAAACTATCAAATAAAATTTAAAGTTAAACCTGTACCTCATCTCCCCGGAAATAGTCTAATGATTTTAGTCCAAAACTACATTTCTCGATTTTCCTTTCTTAATCCTAGTCATGAGCGTGTTTCTGCAAGCCGTGAGTTCGTACATCGTCACACACTACTGGCTGAACCGCGAGGAGTACGGAGAGATTCTGTGCAATCTGGAAGCCATTAACTCCAGCGAAAAGAGCTGCTTGGTGCCTATCTACAAGAAACACCTCGAGATCGCCTGCAAGAGGTCCAAGATGGCCCAGAGGTTCATCTCAACCCTCGACCTGTTCGCCTTCATCAACTACATGGTCGTGGGATGCGGCTTTGTCTGGTTCATCGACGGAACCACTACGCCTCTGCCGACTTTCTACGAGCTGAGTTTCATGTCTGTGAATGGATGGGGAACCTACATTGTCAACCTGCTGCAGCAAGCCATTTTCGCGGGCAAGACTATTCTCAACTGGCAGATGTACGGCTGCACCTTTTTCCACTTTGCGATGTTCATGGTGGCCAAGTTTGATGCCACCACCGAGATAATCGATTCTCTGAAGACGGTGGAGGAGGATCTGGAGTTCGACGAGTGGCTCAAGCACATCTGCGAGTCCTTCGACATCATCAGAGAGTATTTTTTCCGCACTTTCTTTTCCTTCTCTGAGTCTTCCCATTTTCAGGAGTCTGGGAAACTACTCGGACCTCGAGACTACGGCCTTCTACATGCAGGAGAAGACGTCGTACTTCATCATCTTGGCCTCCTGGATCGTCTGGCATATTGACCCGAGCATGATCGGGACATCTATGGCGGGCTTCTCGTTCTTCTCGGCCGTCGCTCTGATCGTCGTCCTGAATGAGATTTTCCTGGACAAGGTGACCATAGAAGCCATGAAGGTCTGATAGTAACGATTTTTTTACAGTTCGACGACCTGAATGAGGCTCTTTACGGACTCCCCTGGTACGAGATGGACCTGAAGCACAGAAAGAACCTGCTCATTCTGATTCAGTCCACCCAGAACCCGATCTCCCTGTCGTCCGGGGGAATCAACAACTTAACCCTGGAGTGGCTCGGAGGAGTCGTCAATGGGGCCTACGGGGCTGCTGTCAGCGTGCAGGGTCTCATGGACATGTAAATCTTCATTTTGCTTGATTAAAGTTTTGTCTTTTCTCCCACCTCAATACTTGGAGGAGGCTTCTGAACAAATTTTTTCATACTGGCTGACTTCAGAAATGTAACTAGGGACAGGTTCCAAATTCGTTCGAAAGGAGGCCTAAAAAGTTTAGAGTATGCATAATTCTTCCCTTCAGGAAATTTTTGAAAATTTTAATTTTTTTGTTAAAACTTTTCCAAATACATGATCGACATAACGGCGGGTTTGATTCATGTATAAAACGGTTTTTCAAATTCAAAGAAATAAAACTATTGTCCCTTGTATGGATTTTTTGGTCCTTAAGAGCTAAAATGTTTGTCTCTTGATTTATTGATCCGCACATTTTAGTATATTCCCAAAGAATATCACCCTCTAGTCTTGTTAAATTTGATGAAAATCTAAGGAAGTGGGACAAAGTCTACCGTAACCCTCAGATACAACCCTTGGAGTATATAAATCCCTGGAAAATTTACGCCACATTCAAACTGAAGGTTCGAGGCCTCATAGATATTTTACAGAGCAGTCCTCGTGTGAGGTCTTTTTCTCACGATTAATGAAAAATGATATACTGCCTGAGGGTTCTCTGAAACCTAATTAAAAATGGAGAAACACGTCATTCGTCTCGGTCTTGTGTTGATTAATATTTCAGCACTGAACGGTGAGCCCGAAGCGTTTGTAACCCTCTACCGAAGTCTCTTCGTTCCCAGTGTTTGCTGAGGTTAGAGAGACTGCAGTCGAGCCACCATGAACTCAAACTACGAAGAGCCCCTCCGGATGCTCAGGTTCAGGGCCAGACTGGTGGGCCTCCACCGCTGGTTCCCCGGCCTGAGTCTGTGGAGTGACAAGCCCTGGATCATTGTATCAGCTGTCGGATTCCAGGCCGTGCTCTTCTTCTCGACCAGTGACTTTATGTTCTTCTCAGGGAGATTCTTCAGCCGTACGGGACTCATAAAACTGCTGGCAAACGGTGAGTCTATCTAGCTCCTGTAAGTTCGCAAGCTGATGAGCCCAATTTCAGTCATGACGGTGTTCTTTCAAGCCGTAAGCTCGTACATCCTGACGCAGCACTGGGCCCGAGCCAAGGAGTACGGAAGTCTGATTGAGAGCCTGCGGAATTTCGGGGACGGCGACAAGCCTTGTCTGCAAGTCATCTACAAGAAGCACTTTGACAAGGCCTGCAAGCTCTCGAAACTGGCCCAGAGGTTCATCTCGACCCTGGACGTTTTCGCGTACTTCAACTACATGGGGGTGGGTTGCGCTTTCCTGGCCTACCTGGAGCACACCAAGTTCCCCCTACCGACGTTCTACGAGCTCAGTTTTTTGCCCGTCTCCGGACTGGGAACGTACGCGGTGAATTTTGTCCAGCAGGCGATTTTCGCGGGAAAAACCACTATTAATTGGCAACTCTACGGGTGCACAGTTTTCCACATCGCCGCTTTCCTCGTCGGCAAGTTTGACAGTACCATCGAGATAATTGAATCGCTAAGAGCAATTGAGGAAGACATCGGGTACGAGGCGTGGCTCAAAGCCGTGGTGGACTCAATGGACATCATAAAGGAGTATTTAGATCGCTTCTCCCTCTCCTCTCTAACCTTTTCATATTCCAGCAAACTCTCTCTGTTTTCGGACCTGAACAGCACTCTGTTTTACCTGCAGGAGAAGACCTGCTACTTCATCATCCTGGCCTCCTGGATCATCTGGCAGATCGACCCCAGCATGATCGGAAGCTCCATGGCTGGCATGTGCATCCTCCTGGCAGTCGGTCTCATCGTCCTCCTGAACGAGACCTTCCTGGAAAAGGTGAGCCTTGCGAGTCTGGAGCCAGAATAAAGTGCTCGTTTTCAGTTTGACGGGTTGAACGAGGCCTTGTACGACCTGCCCTGGTACGAAATGCCCGTGAAGCAGAGGAAGGACGTGCTGCTGATGATCCTTTCGGCCCAGAACCCCATCGTCCTGTCATCTGCTGGTATCAATAACCTGACCTTGGAGTGGCTCGGAAGCGTCGTGAACGGGGCCTACTCGGCAGCCGTGAGCGTCAAGGGACTCATAGAAATTTAAATTCTCTTTTGGCACGAGATTTAGAAGCACTGGGCCCAGAGGGAGTTCTCAATAATAGGCTTGTCGAACGACTTCAGCTTCTAGTCAAATTGTAGGCATTTAACTCTGCACTGCATAACCTCGGGCGAAAACACACTCTTTACAAGTTTCGTGGAAACCAATCAGGACGTATGAAAGAGACCGGGGAAAGAATTTATTCGACATCTAATTCTCTTCATTCTCCCCCAACGGAAATCTTCTTTCACGAAAACACAATGCCGAGCGATTTACTCATCAGTGACGTTACCTGTGCGCGTCAGGAAATGTACAAACACGTTGAAAATTAAGTTGTGAATTGCGAGAGAGTCGAATGAAATGAGTGGTGAAATTGATTTTGGATTTTGTATTGGTCCTTGGAGGCATTTGAACGGAGAAGGGACCTGACATCAGCTACAAAAGTTTGTGAGAGATCGAAAAAAAAGTTTTGCAACAAGATTGCTACATTTCCTTTCGAGCATCTTGCGCGGCCATGTGAGTATCCCCGATCGGAGTGGAGCGGTGGGAGGGGGAAATGTGATGCGGCACAAAGGGAAGCAGAAAAGTTGGGCAGAAAAATTAAATCAGTGAAATGTTACTTTAAGCACTTTTTGATGAGAAAATAGAACTCAATTTTCCATTCTCCGCATGTGCTGGGGTGTTTTCCCGACAGTGCGCAAAATATGAAAAGGGTCCACCTCTTCAACCCCTTCGGAAGCGACAATAACAACAGTGCAAAGAATATCAACAGCACTTTGTTGAATTTTATGTGTGTACTAAGCTCCCCTTTGACGTGGAACGTGGAGGGCGAATCACTTGCATGAAAATCCATTTAAAAATTGAAAATAATTATGAGGCGAGCAATCTGGCGTGCATTAAATATGATTTCCATTCCGGTGCTCGGCTGTCGTCATGCTTTGTTGTTAATATAAACAAACAATAATGTGTTTGGACGGGTTTATTGCCCACGCTGGTGGGAGGGGGTGCGAAAATGTGGCTCCTGGAGATTTTAATTTCACATTTTCATTCGAGAAAGTTATCCTTTACTCGTCTTGTCTGTCAGTCAATAAGAATTAGACATCTCTCAAGCTCTTTATCTTGAGATAGGTTGTCTGGGTCACAAACTTTGTCCAAGTTATGCAATAAATTTTTGGTTTAAGCATAGCTTTTGTATTTATTCTGAATCAAATGAGCAGATTTTGCACTGTAAAATTTGTAAGTAGGACTGTAGCTCAGAGTAAAATTTCCTTCATAATAGACAATAGTAGGTAATTCAAAAAAAAAATTGAGACATTGATTTTAATTTGAGTTTCCTAATAAAATTAATTTCTTTGATTGCAAAACGCTAAGTTGAAAGTTGAAAAAATCAAAAAAATTTTTTAGCAAATGTAAAACAAGAAGCAAAATTAAGGGCAAGAAGTTTTTGCAAAATTAAGGAAAACCTCCTTTCACAAGATTCTAAACATTAAAAGTCTTTCTGTGAGGTTTTTTAAAAAATTTTACTTGATTTTTTTTTGTCAAAAAATTGGCTTGTGAATATTTGAATCAGGTTTGTGTTGAAAATGGAGCAACTTTTTCCGAATCCTTGGTCTGATTGCTCAACAGCGTGAAAATTAAGTAGCTCAAAAGCGAGATTTTTCTCCTGCTTCACGCGTTCCCGGCAGCTGCTTGCACTTCAAAGGATAATTAGTTGCGTCGGTGAACGTGTTCATGTACAAACAAAACTTACTTGATTTCAGGCAGAGCGAGAGCTAGGAAACGAGGCGTACATCTATTAATTTTGTGCTGAGCGAGCAAACGAGGGCTCTGTTTGACTTTGAGCCCCACTTCTTCATTACCGACAAGCTGCATTTTCGTTCGCGAGCGAAAATTCGCCCCCCGGAGTCGTAATGAGATGGGGCTTGTGCTATTTATTTTCTGCTGCAAAAGCTTCCCGGGGACACTCTAGCCCTACTCAAACTCTAAATCTGCCGAATGGGAAGCCCTGTTTAGAGCCTTCCCCGACTCTCACGAGGAGCAGCGCGCGGAAGTTTGGTAACGACTGCTGCCGAAACGGAGCTAACTAGTCGTAATTGGTATTTGCCTTGCACCGAGTCCTGTTTGCCAACTCACATCTTCATTTGGGAATGTAACACCTCGATATCGGGATTTTAAATTGACTCATTACTCATCGCTCTGTCGTCTCTGTGGCATCAATTTACCAACAACATAAAGTAGCGTGACTTGCGATAAGTCCGGGGGAAATTTCGATATCGATTGCCTTCAAAGCTATCGTCATTTTTGTGGTTAGCACTTTCATTATTCTCGCGTTTTCTCTCCCCGGCCTCGCCGCTGCGCCGAGGTAGGTACTGGGAACGCTTCAAACAAAAGAAACGACTGCGCGATATTTCATTTGAATATCAAAATGCAAGTCATCGTTGGAATACATTTATCAATCCCACAGAAACAATAACTCACACTTCCAAGCTGCCAAACGCTCGTCCCTGGGCTGTCCGTGGCCTTCGTCGATGTCGTCATCGAGCTCCACTGGGTTCTGAATATGCAGGGTGGACTGTAATAATAGCTGGTCCTTGATTAGTTATTTTTATTCAAAAGAGCTTTTCATTTTCTTTTTGACTCTAAAATTTCCAAGCAGAGGGATTTTTCACGATTACATTTTTAATTTGAAAAAGATATATCAAGTAAAATATCTAGTTTGTTTTGCCATCCTGGACAAACGGTAGTACATATGGATAAGAAAATTGTCTTAAATGAACTGTCGATTTAGTCCTTAAAAATACTAGCCGACTAACATCTTAAAGTAACTCCGAAGAAAAATTCTTTATAGTCAAAATCTGGAAACAATTATTCTCAGGTTGCAATTTTATTACTAAATTTTTTAAAAATATTTGCTCTGTCGAAGTGTCAAATCAGACCAGCTTTGAGGAAAATTAACAAAATTTTTCTCAAAATTTCCGGTTTTTTCAATTGTGCGACTTAGCTATTTTTCGAAAAATCCAAAATGTACTTTCAAGTAAACTTTGGTTCAGCACTACCCCGACTCCAAAGTAGGCACTTCGAGTACAGCTTCCAATAAAGTTGCTGATCCAAAGTCGATGTGACACCCGATGGTGTTGCAGTTTAAATGTCATTGTCGGCACCTTATTGCCCCGACTTCAGATAATACACTTCTGCAAGATGACGTTCGTGTCTGGCACACGTTTCAGTAGCGGGGATCAGACAGGTGAGAACTTGATTAAATTATCCTCCGTGCGCCAAATGTTGAATGGAAGTGGGTCCCGTAGCTCCTCCCAGCTTTTTGTGCCAAACATTTGGAAATCTCACAGAAGTATCAGAAAACACAAATACCCATAAATATTTGGGAGGAAATATGCTAAGCACGTTTTATTGTGCCCCACTCGCATGGACGAAGGAGGGAGAGCAGAGACAGACGGAGTCAGCAAGAAGCGGAGGAATCAAAATCAAAACCAAACAGTACGGGGGGATGTCGAGATGAATGAGATGCGTGAGCAGTCGCAGGAGATGCCTCTTGATTACATCATGCCTGAGTGGAAGGGATGGGGAGGCAGGCAGAGGAACAAAAAAATTTTATAACTCAACTCGCAATTGTTCAGCAAATCGAATTGATACAACAACTGTCTTGAGGGCTGTTTCGCATTTCGCACGCGGAGAACATCCATAAAATGGGATCCAGTTAGAGGAGACGTACTTTGCATTTTTACTCCTGTCATGTCCTACTTTTCACCTTGGGTAAGCGCCGGGAGTGTTGCTCAGACACCTGATCATATGAGTCTTTGCTGAGTTTTTCACATCTAGGCTTCGATTTAGTCTAAGGTGTACGGTTGTTGCACGACAAAACTTCAACCAGGGACCCCCTTGTTGTGACGTAATATGTAAATGGACCATAACCGGAAGTGACGTTTTTCCTAGTAGAAATTTTCTGCAATTGGTTAAAACAAATGTTCCATATGAATAATTCGTAAAAATTAAATTTTAAAAAATCTAGAAAAATATGCCCATAGTTCAGAAATGGATTGAATTTTTTGAAAAATTTTTACTAAAAAAAAAGTTCAGACTCAACTCTACATAAATATTGTAAAAGAAAACTTTTTGAACTTATCACTATAAGTATTTTGAAGGATTTTTTAAGAGTGAAAATTTAAAATCAAATCAAATTTAAGTCAACATCTGAACATGACTGTCAAAAAATGTAACCGATTTCGAGAATAGAAGGATTAAATTATTTTAAAATGCATTCAAAACTTCTCCTTGACTTTTAGTTTACCCAGAATAAATTTTCAAAAGTTAATGGGTCACCAGTCACCTCGGTAGCCAATGGGTTAAAGAAGTTTGAAAATTTTTGAAATTTTCACATACAGCAAGCTAAAATTCAAAATTAATTTAGGGCTAAGAGGTAATTTGAAGGACTAAGTAAAACGATTTTAAATTTATGAATAATCATTTATAAAAGATAGTTTTAGCAGCAAGTCCAGGCTGATTGAAGAATTTTTAAGGTTAACTAACCGGTGCACATCCACTCACAAACCTTAATAAACAGTGGCAATATTAACTTACTGATTAAAAATTAGGCTATTTTTCAAGCCAATGAAACCAAGAATAAATTTTTTATAGTAACCAATCCCGCCAATTCCGATTCTCCACTATTCCAACGCCTTCATTAAAGCCCCTCACCACGTTCCCCACAACTCAGACGCTCCAGGTGAACTGCTAGTCTCCAAGATTCTAGGATCCAGAAGTCGAGGGAGAAGTAAATAAGGTTAATTAAGATTTTGACAAGATAATTAATAAAGATTTCGGGAGCCGCTCGTGGTAAGTCCCACATTCTGTCACTCTGCGTGGAGGACTTAATTCAGGCACCATGGCGTGAATTCGGAGTATAATCTTCAATTCATCAAAGCATCAAAGGTTACATTGGAGTGCGCTGGAATCCATATAAGTCCTCGCACAATCCACGCAATAAATCACCAGGCAACGTGTTATGGAAGCGAGTCAAGCAGTCGAAATGGAGGTACAGAGCGAGGAACAAACAATCGTACGTATTAATTAAAGAAACAGACAACAATTACAACATTAAGCATGATTATAATTGCTAATTCCGACAGCAGTTTAAATCATTTAATTGAATTACATTATTAGTATGTATGTTTATGATTGGGTTCTGCAGCTCTCCACTTCTTTCTCCGGGCCCACGCACCTTTGCCTTATTTGAAGCATAATTTGACTCATATGTTCGTTTCAGAGCCTTCGTACGCTCGTTATTTATTGCGTTTATGCAGCATGCCGGTCTGACCCTTTCCTGGCCCCAATGCCCCTCGAAAGGGCCACGAGAGTCCCGAGAGCCCCTCAGACCCGCAAAGAGTTAATTCCATTAAAGACTTATAGGAGGCATAATAATTTCAAACTTTGTCTGGGTAGAATATCTGTCAGAGGTAGACGTAGTGGAATGAATTGAAATTGATATATGAACAATTGTTTAGCGCGTTTTTTCTCTTTTACACTTTATAACATGGCTGTCCATCGGGCTTACCTTTATCATCGCCCGTCATATCTCAGTCGAAGTCTCGCATTCATGCTCGTAATTCCCTCATTTAAATGGGGGCCCCTGCGTGAGATACAATCGATTATTATAAACTGTTTCGAAATGCTAATGCGGGCAACTGGCGACACCGAAGCTACGAAAATCAATCACAGATCTGCAGAGCGGGGCTACAAAAGTAATAAATTACGGCGCGCCGATTGGATTTGGGATTTCGGGGGATTCGAATGGAATCAAAATAAATGAGCGAAACGGATAAAAAGCGAGCCTTTTGGATATTTCTGGGATATTAAACAAGATTTAATTCCGCATTTAACGCCGACTGACGACCTGCCCGTGAACGTTTGGGAGCGGCTTACGTGAGTATTATGAATTATATTCATTCACGTGAATTATAATAATTTTTGGTGAAAAAGTGTTGAACACGGTTGAGCGCCGGGAGCATCGACAGGGGATTCGGTGCACTAAGCAGGGCGGCGCAGACGGAGAGGAGAGAGAAAGAAGCGCTTTGATATAATTTATTTAAATTAAAATAATCAAATGGCAATAAAAGAGAGTGTAGATTATGAAGTCGTCTGGTTTCCTTCTGAACCAGTTGGGGAAAGTTGCTAATGGAAGTTTAATGGATCCGGGAGTGTCTCATTGAATGAAGGAGGGTTTTGGAGGTCCTGAATGAGAAAGGAAACTGAGCTTTGGGAAATGTGGGAGATTATTCTGAAAAATCCTGAAAATTTGAGAGCTTTTTATGATCAAATTCAATGATAATTTAAACCTTTCCTTGGTTTCATTTTAGTTGAGTTTGCGGGGATTCGAATAAATGACCGTCAATTGAACTTATTCTTGGTGTTTGCTTTCGTATTTGAAGAAAATTTAGAAAGTCTTCCTTGAGAAATCCTGGAGCTAAATTGGGGACCCGAGATTTTTTTATGTGTAGGAGACTAGGGGACCCCTTTCCTCATTTTTAAAAGTTTCTTTAATTGTTTGCCTTGAAATGACTAAGTTTTGAGCCAAAATGTGGTCCCAGGAAGAAACTTGGGGACTTTAAACTCTCGTTTCCAAGTCTGTTTAACTTCAGGACTTCACTCGCACCGACAATAGAACCTTGCCTGGAGGTCTGTTTTCCTGAGCAAACATACTCCCCCACACGCACGCAAAAGGATGTTTACAACATTGTTTCGGACCGGAGACAAGCGAGTAATTGATTGGAACAATGAGAAGGCGGAGGTCAGCGAGGTTCGTGGAGATGAGGTAAGCATCATTTTGTTCTCCATTTAATCACCGCGGCCCGTCCAAGCCCCTCAAAGTGATTGATTGCCGTTCAGTGATTAGAAGAAGAGGAAAGAAGAGATACAAAACAAGCGTAAGGCTGGGTTCTGTATCTCCGATTTCATGCCTCTCAATCGCGCTTCTGACCCCAAATCCGACCCCAATCAAGTCTCTCAGCCCATTCAGTCGATTTTTTTCGTAGAATATTCAACAAGGTGACACGGAAGCCGGCAGCTGGCCGCAAAGAATGCACCACAAAACCCGGCACTGCTGATGAAGAGCATCTCTGCAACATTATTAAAATACCACCGGAGGGAAAATCCTTTCACGCACACACAAAGCGACACACATTTGCTGAAAACATTTGAAAAATGCAGGCGAGAGGATTGCAAAAAGCTTCCTGTGCATTTGCTGGGATATTTGCTGTCGGGAAATTGTTATCCAAATAAACTTGTAAAGTGCACGAATGCAAGGGAAGGGACCCAGCCAAAGCGAGAGCAGTCGCAAAAAGTGCAATCTATGCAAATAAACAAATAAATATAAGCAGCATCGTGCACCGAGAGTTCGTAGGAGCGCTGCAAGTTGATACGAAAACTTTTATTCCCCCGATGGGAAATGTGGGGAAATCTTTAAAAGGGAGCGAGAGCAGTGAAACGTGTGTTTCTGATGTGTCCCCGGCACCCGAGAGACAATTTTCAGTCGAGTAGTCGAGAGCCCCGGGCCAATGTGCATGTGCTAAAGACGACGGGCTTCTCTCGCTCTCCTCCACATGGCTGCAGCATTACATATTCTGTCAGGTCTGAAATGAATGAGATATAAATCATATCGCAGAGCGAGCAGCAAAAAGCCTGCGAGACCGGCGAGAAGAGAATACAATTTTTGTGCACATTATTTTGAATATTTATTTTAATATTTGAATAAATTGTGTACATAAATTTTTGTCCTGATATGTGAAGTAATTTTATGTTAATAAATTGTGTTAGAAGCATCCTTCACATCTCTGCCTCGGCCTCCTCGCTGGGAATTCCGTTTTGCTCTTTGCTTCTCCGCTCCGCGCCAGATTTCATGTTTTGTACGTTTTCCTACAGTAGAGCTCCAAAATATATCAAAAGTAGCTTGTTAAATTTTACTTTATTTTGACAATCTTTGTTTCGAAACTTTATAAACATTACTATAGAGAATTTCAGCTCCATAACCCATAAATCTCTCAAAATTTTGGCCATACATCCAGTCTGCAGATTTTATGATGGGCCTTCTCGATTTTCAAATGTCCCGAGGTCCCAAAAAAAATATTTTGTTTTGTTTATGAACAATTTGGCAACAAATTAAATTGTAAGGACCATTTAAAAATCCTGAATTTTAAAGGGGGCTGTAGGGCGGCCATGTTAGATTTTCAAAAAACGGAAAAACAACAAACATTTTGAGAACAAACCAAGTCACAGTTTTTTTTATATCCTTAAATAGCAAATTCATACAGCTCATATACAGAATAAAACAATTATGGCCAAGATCAGGTTTTCTCACCATTTAACGAAAGGTCTTGAAAACAGTATCAACACTTTCGAAATCTAGGACTGTACCAGACCCACCCTGACCGAAGTAGAATCTTTAAATCGTCCTTTATGGAAACATTTATAAGCTCTCCTTTTCCTTATTAAAATAAATTTTCCTTTTTTAAATTTAGATCCTAAAGAACTCCTTAAATTAAATGACAAAAAGCCGACGTGAAAAATAATCGTCTCTGACTGTAGCCAACGGTCTATGAAATTTTTTTGGGTTTTTGTTAGCTCTACTGAAAACTCGGGGGAATGTCGTTCGTATGTCGTGTCCCTCCGCAATTTTCCGGCTTTTTAAACAATTTTCCGGGGAATCAATAAGGCCACCTCATTCAAATTCACCTCAGCTCCGGTTTCCACAAAGCGTCCGCAAAATTAAGTATTTAAATTTCAACTCGCTGCCAAATCGACAAGCCGCTAACCATCATGCCATTCATATCTCCTCAAAAGTCAGACCAGAACTGCTACCTAGACCGAGAGTTCACCAACTTTTAGACTTGTAGACTTTTTCGCACTTTTTGGAAACATGGGAAAGTTTAGTTGATAAAGGAAAAAGGAAGTCCTTGAAGTCTAGGAATCCTTCAAGGCTGAGCCTCTCAGCAATTGAAATGTAATCTCTGATGAGCTGGCACTCGCTATTTATATTTATTCCGGCAGCGTTCGAGAGAATAGAGTCTGCAAAGTCAATTACAATGGGACAATGTGAAAAGCGAGTCGGAGTTGAGTAATAAAATCGTCAAGCATTTGACGCAAGGAAGCCTGTGAGAGGATGAGATATTTTCATTAACATATCCAATTTACGTGGCATGAATAAAACTTATGATTTGGTGGCAAATTTCCCCCGCTCAGTATCCGGCTCCCCATCACTGGCCGAAATGGAGCCGGGGAATGATAAGCCGGTGGGATAAAGTGGTTCAAAAAAGAACGAACTGATGCGAGCCCATTCATCCAAAAAGCAGCAGACAAAACAAATAATCACACATAACTACATCAACTCCCTTGTTCTGCGTCCTCCCGAGCGTACGAGATCTCTCTCTGAGATAAAAGTTGCAAAAAAACATTAGATTTACATGCAGCTTACTGCGAATACACGGACAAGAGGCGAAAACAATAGCTTGGCATTATTTGTTTTGAGCGAAGCAGCAGATGGAATCTATCCTCGCCACATTCTTGCCTCCGATGTTGTTGTTGTTGGAGTAGAACTGTAGATTTTCGCAACAGATTTGCGTCGAGGTATGCAGTCGGCACTCGGCAGTTGTGTGGGGAGGAAAGGAAACCGAAACACGTAAAAGTCGGGCTCACGCTCAACTTAGCAGCGTCCGTTAATGAAATTAGCGGCTCGGGAAGGGGAGGTACTTCGGGCATAGCGATGAATGTTTTTCTCTCCCCGCACGGTTTTGGGGAATTCTTTGGGAAACTTTCTTTAGCTAAATATTTTGATTCCAAAAAATTTGGCTGAAACTTTAATAAGCATTCTTGATCTAAATAATTAAATTTAAATTTAAATTTCGGTCCTCCTTAATTAAGTAAAAATGAGACTGGAAGTCATTTAGGCTACTTTTGAGACCAAAATTGGGGTCTCAAACAAACAAACATTATTCAGTTTTTTATAACCAAATTTAGACACGATTTCTTGAAAGCATGAATATTTTTTAAAAATTTATCAAAATCATAACTTATATAAACTTTCAACACATAACATGTAATGGTATGCAAGATACCAAAATCGTCCTAAAATATTTTCTTCTGAAAGCTAAAAGGTTCTCAAGGTCAAACAGTCCAGGACAGACGGACAAAGTCTCCCATAACTTCAGCTCCCAAATGGCACCCAGAAGCCAATAAATTGGCAGCTTTTCAATAGGATACAGGTCGTAACAGAAAAGTTTGTAAATATTTCCGCCTCGCCTCATAAAAACAATAAAAAATAATCGTCAGAATGTTTCCCCGTGCTGCAATTGTTTCGCTTCACGATGATTGCGCGCGTTGTTGCAATAAAAGTTCATCGTCGACGGCTCCCGCTCCACCCCCCAGCTTTCGTGTTTTGTGCGAGTTGGGTGATAAATCAATTCACGAACTGAATTGTTTTTATTACGTTATCAATAATAATAATCATCCTTGCGCGCTTGCTGTGATTATTTCATTTGGTTGCCTTTTGGTGAGCGCCGTGCGTCCGCGAAATCGCGCAAAAAAAAGCCATTCATGCACACGGAAAGCTTTTAATTGATTAAAATTGAATTATAGCCGATTGGCGAAATGGCACACATTCGAGGGCTGCTGAGGCTGGACGGGGGCTATTTCGTTTTGCTGGGTTTTAATCGATCGCAGGCTTATCTGATGTGGTGACAGTTTTCGACCTGCTTTCGGAGATGAGTAAATTATGGGGGCGTAGCTTGGCGCCAGTTCCGAGGCGATGTAAAAATCGATGCCAAAATCGCACTTTTGTTACTGCACTTGGGATATGTGGAAGCCTGCAGTGCAGCTGCGGAAGACGTCAAGAGCTGGATGTGGGCCAAAACGGGAACTGTGCCATGTGCTCGCCTTTCTAATCAAAGCGTCGACGTCCTGCTTCAAAGGCCTAAAAAGTGCTGATGCGTTGGCGCCGTCTTTATCCTTTCCGTCTGACTTGAGGGGTCAAAGTTCGAGGCAACTTCAATTTCATCACTATTTTAATTTTTTTTTTTTTATTTTTTTTTTTATTTTGGTCTCTGAGAAATCAAAGACCACAACAGGAATTTTTGCATAATTGCTGGCTAAGAGATAGGTAGAAGTTTTTAGTTCTGCTTATGGAACATTTCGACTGCTTTGACTACATTTTCGGGGGTTTTTCACTCACGGAGCTCACGGGGGATTGTGAGAAGTGAGTCCAAGCCGTCTCAAATAAGCCAAATTCTAGTGAAAAACCACCGAAGTTGTAGTCAAAGCAGCCGAATAGTTCTAAGAGGTAGAGTAATGGACTGGTAATTTATGTTAGAAGGCCTGGGTAAAATTCTCACTTAACTCCGTTTAATTTTTGGCCCTTTTCGATCTTAATTTTCTCCAATTCGTGGCTATTTTGCGATAATCTGGGGAAAATTTATTATCTAAAAAGCCTCATATTAAGGAAAATATTTTCTGGAAGCCCTCTAAAAAATTTTCCGTTCGTTAGGGTTCCCTCAATTCAATCTCGAAGCGACTCTAGAAAAAAGTCCCAAAACGAGCCTCTTCGATGCCCCCCACTGGCTCTCATTAGCCACGTCTTGTCCGACGAGCTCTCGCAACATAATGACACCCAGACATGCTCGTACCTTGAGTCTACCTACAACGGCCACATTTATTCCCGACGCGATACAAGCTTGCACTCTACACGGCACTACAATTTATTTTAATGCCTTTTCATATTTAAAAACAACAACAACTGCAATAATCAAGTATTGTACTTGTTAAGCAAAAGAGGAGAAAGAACGCTTGTATGGTAGGCAAAGACACGACAGCAGCAGCTTTATCATCGGGTTCCATCATCGCCTGCTTGCGCGCAGGGCAAAAATTAAAACTTGTGCAGCTCACAAATGCATGGGTGTAATAATTATACGTGTTTAATTAGATAATTGAAATACAATTGCATTGCGGTGGTAAGCGACTGAGCGCGAATGCCACGCTAGTCAATACACAATTTTTTATTGTCTCCACGGCATTGTTGTTGTACATGGATGTTGGCAACTCGAGCCACCCACGTTGATTGTTGTCTCGCTGCTTGTCTCTTTCAGCAAATCTTGTGCTCTGCCCTTTTGCGATCATGTCGCGTTTCTTTACAGCATTTTTCTTGCTTGTCTCGGCCCAGAGCTTGGGAACTTTGGAGCCCGTGGGAGGATCAGGCTGAGGTTGGGAAATAAGGAATTTGAGAAAATTTGCCATCGTTTGAAATTTAATTTTAGAACTTTTGAATTCTACGATATAAAACTGTGGGAAAAAAAAGTCTTAAATAATATCTAGAGTCAGTCAGTAATATCTAGAGCCTGTGCTTCCAAACATTTCTATCCTAGGCACTCTAAACAGCAGTCATTTGTGTTCCCAGTCATAGACAGCAGACTTGCACCACAAGTTGGCTTAACGGATCCTCATAAACTCTGCATTAAAAAGCCTAAGTAGTTCATGAACTTACCTGGAAATATTCCAACTTTATTATGAAGTTGCTTGTCAATGTAATTTTCATCTCTTTCGTAGATTGTTTGAAAATATTTGCGCCGATTTTGAATTTTGAAATTGCTTCTCAATCAAACTTAACTATTTTTAGTGTTATTATTCGTGACAATTTTACAAGTAAGTTTTTGACAATTTTTCGTCCAGAAAACCAATTTTTGACCTTTAAAAATTTCATTGTGGACGTTGTTGAATAAACTAACACAAATAAATGTTTTACTCAAGAGTTGCTTGGTTCAAATCAATTTTTTCTAAAAAAAAATTTTCAAAGTTTTAAATGATAAAATAATTTATCTCCTCCTGAAAACTTTGAACTGAAAAAATAAGAATTTTAGATAATTCCAAAATGTTCTGAAATTGAAAAAAAATAAATAAGTAATCCATAAATGTTTGCAGAAGTTTTAAATATTGAAACTGAAAAATTAAGAATGTTAAGAATTTCAACAAAAAATGCACTAAATTAATTCAATCAGTGCCGCGCATTTTATTAACTAGCACATTCAATCGGCTTAACAGACTGTACGTAAATTTCTTGACTTTCCTCCCCCAAAAAGTCCCAGTCTCGATAAAACACGAGGGGAGAACGCGAAGCCGTCAAGTTGCTTCCGTGGCAGCTCGAACCCCTCGGAAAATCGCGTTAATTACCCCGTCATGAGTTGCACAGGTTGGAAAAGCCCCGCCAGACGCCCTCCCGCTCTGATCAAGTCATTAAACAATTTACGCGGGCTAATGTTCTGCAAACATGTCATATCATCCCCCTTTTTTGTTCCTCGCATGACCGGCAGTCGTCTCCCGCCGAAATTCTCGTTCCTTCCATTAATTGCAAGGGGTCGTTCGACAGTAGGCAGCGAAACGAGCTCCCGCTCTAAATAAGGCTGCCTGACGAGAAAAAATACTTTCCAATTTATCTAAACAGTAATCTAACATTACATTACAACGAGAGATACACTGCGAGGCTCGTTATCTAGCTGCGAAACAAAAAGAGCCGTATCCCATTTCAGCCGAACATGGCAGCAGCGCAACGCAGTGGTGTAAAGAAGTCAGGAGGATTTCGCAGAAAAGAAATTTATAGAGACAGATTGCATCCATTAACTATTTATTTAAATTTTGCATGAGCTCGCATCGCAGTCTTTTGAGGCCGAAGCCAGCTACAAATGGCAGGTATGCGCAAGAGGTTAAACGAGCAACAACATTTCAGCAAACTACGGCTCTTGAGAGAGTTTGCAGTGCATCCAATCAAGAGCAAGTGGATTACGGACTGAGCTTCTTGACGTCGTTGCGTCCCATTTGCTACCTCCGATGCTGAATACAATCGACTATAATGGCATAAAATTTGAATTTCGATGCGATCGACGGCTATTACGTCGTTGGGAGCACCAAATTGATTCAGATTGACCTCATTTCAGCGTCACTGGAAGGCTTAAAAATCGGGCTCGTCTGCATGCCTCGCGCTGAAAGAGAATGATTAGCGTTCCGTCGACATGATTCGCCGTTGTGCAAACAAACACGGCTATTAACTCCGTTCCCACATCCTGATTTACGCGAAATAAATTGAAATTGAACGAGAGAAGAGGCTCTCAATAGGACACGAGATGGAAATGAATGAAAGAGGTTTTTAGCCGCAAACAGACACAAACAGCGCCTCCTCACCGCGCCAACCTAAGCCTTAACCATAACTTTCCATCTGCTAAATAAACTCTCTGGATCGGGCGGGCGTCGGGCGGGAGAGGAGGGAAGGATTTCGGCGAGAGCTCGTGCCGCAGTAAACATGGCATTGAAATGGAGACGTACGAAACCGAGATATTTTAAATAGGAAAGCAAATAGGGCGCACTTTGAGTGGATGAAAGAGATTTGCGTTATCTGAATGAAAAGTTTGCTTTTTTAATAAAGCCGATACGAAGGTGGGGGAGGGGGGAGTGGCTGAAAAGATAAACACAAAGAGAACCTCTTTTGCAATATTTATTGAGTTGCGGGATTATTTGCATTTCATCTGGCTGATGCTCCAGGAGCCAAACAAGCACCTGAAGAGTTAGAATAAGGGCATATGTATAATGAACTTTAAAGAGAGGCCGTAGACCTGAAAGAGAAACAATTTCTAGCTTATAAAATTTAAATTTAAAAAAATCAAGAAGAGAAAAGGGTTTGTCTAGAATAGATTTAGTTTCGTCATTGCTAAGGTTTGATTTAAGTCTTTCAAATTTCTTTCAAAAAGGGCTTTTACTTTGGAAGACTTTATTTAATCGAAGGAAATTCCCATGAGCCCCATTTTCAGTTGATTGGAAATATTACCTAAATGAGTCCCCAAAAAACAAATCAGATAAATTATGAGTGCAACTCAACTAAAACTTCAGTAATCAATGTATTTGCTTGAATCCTATCAGGTTACCCAGAAATTCTAAATCCAAAGAAAATGGTGAAAATTGGTAAATGTTTCTGCTGGAAATGCTTGAACTATGGTCAATATTTGAACACTTTTTGTCGCCAAATTTGTCAGTATTTTACCAGTTTTCAGTCAGGATCTAACCAGACGAGAAAAATCCCCTCTTGCTAAAGCAAGAATGAGACAGTTGAATATTTTTGGTCCGAGGTACAGGTCACCAAAACCGAATACTCGTACTGTATATTTGTCACTAGCAACCCACAAATATCCACACAAAAGCTAGTCTGGTGACTGTCAAAACAAATTTTATTACATAATGGACCAAATTGTGAGTATCTTGATAATTTTCAATTGCTTCAAACGAACGAATTAACCTTGAACATTACCCATAAAGAACTTAATAAACCTTTAAGCAGTTTTGTGGACCAACAGTTCGCCTCTTAAGCTGTACTAAAGACCTGTATCAATGTCCCAAAAGTCTCTTTGAGGAAGCTTACCGCTTAAGACTCCAACACTCCTGACATTAACGAGCCCTGAGCTAAAGGTGAAGACCAGGAGGCAGAGAGAGAGCCTGCAGTGTAATTAGTATGCGCATAAATTTACGCTCCAGTCGCTGAAGCCGCCGCTTGTAATTGTGCGCGCCTCTTTTACCTTCCCGCCAAAGCAACTAAATTATTCCGCACTCTCTCACTCTCCCGCTCCTCCACCGCGTTTGCCCGACGCGAGTATTTACGTAAATTACAATCTCTAAGCCCAGGAATGTGTAAATTGTGGCGGCGCGAATGCGTGGCGGTGTTGGTCGAGGACAAACGCAAAGCCACTCCGATGTATGTGAATTGAGCAAATATGTGCTTTCCTCCGCACGGCAGCCCTGCATGCTGCAGTTCTAAATTAAATAAATTGCATAATTACACTTGAAAACTACCAGCTAGTTTGCATAAAGCCTGCTTCTGTGGCTGTAATTGGAATAACAATTAAATTTTGTATTTGAATAAGTGCAAGCATAAACTTGTCGTACATCATGAGCAAGCATTTTCCTTTTTTCCCGCACTCATGCCTCGGAAAGTTTTGATTGTTTCTGCAACAATGCAAATTGCAGTGTTGGAACGTGTGACTAATTAACTTCACCAAGGCGAAGACGAAAAAAAACTCCAGCCATTTCTTAATTAAATCGTTGTAGATAGGAGATTTATAGACATCTCGGAACATTTTAAACACCGTTTCTTGATTGCTTTTGACCGTTTTCGCTGCTCGTGGTCGAATCCCTCTGCGCAAGTAGCTTGTTAATTAAGTTTATTTGATTTTTGATAAAACATAAATAACTCGATGCATAAACTTAACAACAATGCAGGTACCTGGGAGCTGGAACCCGAGAGATGGGAGAGAAGAAAGAGACTGCAGTGAGCCGGAGATTATAATTTACGAGATTGAATTCCGAACATTATCGAAGGGCATTAAATTTACATAAATTTTAATAGACTTTAATCTAGAGTGTTGTTGTATAATAACGTAAAATTATGCATTTATGGCGCAAGTAAGCAAATACAAATAGTTATTGGTAAATATCGGAGGCTCAGAGAGACTCTTTCAGGGGAAGTATCTCTTGGAAATGTTTGTAGACCTTTTTTCAAAATTTAAAACCTGCATACAACTTAAACGTTACATAACTTTGAATAGAAGGTGTTTTGAATGACACACTATTTCTGACTTTTTAAACTTGAATACAGTCTTTGGTACAATTTTTGATAGAATGTTTCAACTGGAAGGCTGTAGATTACTGCAAGTCTCAACCTTTTAATCTTCTAGCTCATTAGTGATGACAACTT
Organism: Forcipomyia taiwana; assembly: GCA_963930915.1. Classification (NCBI taxonomy): domain Eukaryota; kingdom Metazoa; phylum Arthropoda; class Insecta; order Diptera; family Ceratopogonidae; genus Forcipomyia; species Forcipomyia taiwana. Next base: position 912,368 of record CAWVOI010000007.1, read on the forward strand.
ATGATTTTATAGCCTTCATGATGTACTTTCTTAAGTCATTTTAGGAGTGCTAACCAAAATGTCAGAACTCAAACTTGACCTTTGAGCAAAATTTACCACATTTTTCAACTTGAAACCCTGCCAAACCAGCCATTTTTGAACACATCTTAAGCCCACACGATTTTCTTGTATCAAAAAATTCGAAAATCCACACTTTCATAAGATTAAAAAAATATATGTAATTTTATTTCCTTATTATAAGAATACTAGTTGAAAATCAAGTCATTTCAAGTCAATCAAGTCATTCCACCGGACAATAAAGGCAACATTTTAGAGCCCATCTAGAAGCTCCGACTCGATAAAATACGAGCCATGGCGCCCCCATCTGGAAAAGCTGCGCCAAAAGTGCATAAATTTGCAAAGGAGATGCAATTCAGAGCCGCACTGACTCATTTTTATTCATCTCCCAGCCTTAAAATGCAAATCATAAATTAAGGTTCGCACTGCAAGCCCGTGATGCTGCCTTTTTTCGCAGCTACAGCGAACATTATGGTTATATTTGCCTGCTTTCTGGCTTTAGTGCGGTTGTGCCCAATGTACACACGATGGCACCTCGCGTAATATATATTAAATTGTAAGCACTCATGTTGTCGCGTTTGCTGGCTGCAGAATATTTATAGCGAGACTGCAATAACGGGGCTACGGAGTATACACCGAAATGTAGGTAGGCCGATCCACTGTTGCTCTCGGCCGTCCGTCTTTTAATGTTTTTTGTGCGAGAATTAATATATTGAATAAATATAAATATATATGTGGCGCAAGAATTGGCTGGCTCGAAAAATGAGCGCGTGGAGTGTGGAGAGTAAAAGCAAACATGATTCATGTTACCAATGAAATTATTTTATAGCCTGTAGTGGATCGAATCGGGCTCATATGCAGCAGCCAGACGACAAGCGTTTTAACGCCGATGGAATGCCTCATGCCTCAGAGCCGAGTAAATTGTTGTTCTTGCATTGGAACAACAGAGAGTGGGCTCACCATCCAGTCAGGTTCAGTGCTCAGCCTCAGACCAGAACAAATATTTCGTTTAGTCAATATTGTGATTATAATGTGGAGTAACATTTGAATACATTATCTGCATACAGAGGCTGCCGTGGAGCTAATAAGTGGGAAGGACTGATGAAAAAATATGTTTCTCCGTGGCAAATTCGAGCTAATGTGATGGACGTAGATTGGAGGCATGCAAATCAGCTTTATTATGACAGGCGGAGTGGCTGCGGGCTCGTTTAATTGCAGAAACTTATTGACTCGTGATGAAGACGAAGTTTCCGGCCATCAATTCCCGGGAAATTAATATTCATAAAAATTTCTTAATTGATTTTCTCGAACCGCAAAATTATTCATCAATCTTCATCTGCTCCGAGACATTGCCAAGTTGCCTTCGTCCCCCCTCTTCTTCCCGAGTTGTCACACAATGGACGCACTAACATGGTGCAAATCTGCCCATATTTGGGACTGATGATCGACAAACTGGGAGCATGACTGCCTTAGTAGACCCAGTGGCGTATCTAGTGGGGTAGGAGTGTCGTCGTCGTGGGCAATAAGATGGAGAAATTTTAAGGATTTTCAGGATTCGGAGGCCTGTAGCTCCTCAGGGAAGCGTTTGGGGCCAAAGGTGGTGTGGTAGAAATTTTCAAAACGCTTTCTATATCGTACAGTTCCGGGCCTCTGAGGGTCTAGAGAAGGCTCTAGAGGGTTTTTTTGGGCTCTAGAGGGTTTTTTTTGGGTAATTTTAGCCACCCCAGGGGTAGGAAAATTTTCAAATCTGAAAATTAACACATTATTTGTTCTGGAAATTCCCATCTCAGTAAAAGAGAGATTTCCTAAAAATTCATATTTATCTTGATAAGGCATTAATTCTGCATAACTTACCTCTTTAGTAGCTAAGGAGCCAGAAAAAACTTTCAAAAGGGAATTTTAGACCAGAACCAGAACTCTTAGACTCGCTTTTCCAACATTGGAGCCCATGCTGGGCACCTCCCTGACCGCATGCCAGGCTTAGATTGTGTGGTAAAGGGGGACAAACAGGCGAGTCATCAATGGATGGCAGAGTAACCACACGCATCTGCATTCAGAACTTCATTTCAATTGTATCGATGAATAAATTTGAATTCATTTCAGCATCGCGATCCAACATAATTGATATCGCTAAATATTTTATTCATGCACCGTACAAGGATGTACTTAATAAATTGGCTTGCTTGACTTTTTCTCCTCTCCTTACATCTCATTTCTCCGCTTCTCCCCCCGTGTTCTCGAGCTCGCTGAAAAAAGCTCGGGTAAATTATTATTGTAAAACGAATATATGGCAAACCGAGTAATCAACATGTAGAAGGAATGAGATTCAGCTTTGTGCGGCATGAGGCATCTGAGGTTGCTTGTGCACATGTTCAAGCGAGCAGAGAATGTCAGAAGCAGCAGCAGTATCTTTGTAAAAGGAGTCGCAACAATATCTTTGTGTTGAAGTCACTTTTTAATCTGCCAACTTGCTACACGAACGTTCTGGCGACGACGGAGCCAAGACGCATTTTCGTATCAAATTACATTACATTACAACATCGCGAAGACGTCTTACAAGAATAATAAATCTCGCCTCGCTACAGGTCCTTGAAACGTCCTTTATAGTTTAGAGCCTAATTTTCACATCAGGAAGGTCCTCTCTGGTTTCCTTGAGACGCTTTTCAAGTCACTTTTCTAACGCACCAAGGTTTTTTCTTATTTTGTCTATGATTCGTGTGGGTAAAGCCAAGTTTTCAAAGACTTTCTTCGATTAAGCTTTCGGCTTTCAAGCCATCCTCAGCATCACTTGAAAATAGAATTAAAAATTTACAAAGTTTTCGTAGTGAAGAAGTAATTGGAGATTTATGATATTTCAATTGTCTATGGTCCGAATATTTCTTCTTCGTCCATAGAACTTAGTTTGCAAATTAAACTAAACAAATTACTGGGTTGTTGTTAAAAATGCTGGTTCTAAAACCACGACTCAGTTCTTTAGTTTTCCTTAAGACTTTGGAATGTCTCTGAATTGAGGGTTGCCATCAAGTTCTTACGTTTTTTATTTGACCATAAATTTCACAATCTTTCCATTTTCCCATGAAAAATCTTTCCATTTTTCACACTTTAAGTTAATTTTTATGATTTCTCACCCACTCCAAAACCCATTTATACCTGTTGTAATTCTTTGAAGTTTTTCCTGATTTCTTGATTAAGTTTTTCAAAAATTTTTTAGAATAAAGATTCGAATATATTCGAGTCTATGTATGATGGCTATTTAACTTCTCTTAAGGCTTTCAGTTTTCTATGGTCGGAAAGAAAGTTTTAGAGTATGTTAAATTTTTCTTAAGGCTATAAGTAGACTTAACTTCGAAAAAAGGTTGGATTTTCAAGGTTTTTTCAACTGTCGTTCTATATAAAAACTGAAGGTCATTCTCGGAATCCTCAGTTTCTTCTCTCGATACTAAATTTTAATATAAAAACTTCCCTCCCGCTTCAAGAGAGCCGTTACTCAAGTCAACTAGAAACGCGGCCCCTCCCCGAAATCATGTTCAATTAGCGCAATAAAACAATAATTAAAGACGAACGAGGCTGAGAAAGCAAAATGCAAGTAATGCAATCAGCTCGTGGTGTCTAAATTAAGATTGCCGCCACCTACGACCGTGCGTTCATCAGCGTGCGTAACTTCGGGTAGCTGCAGATCGCTGCACTTAACTAATCCGACAATTTAATGACTTGCGACCTTCTCGCGGTCTCTCGGAGGGTTCCCCTGGTCGAGAGTCTGGAATTAAAACAGAGAGGCATCATAAATAAATAGGCAATCCGAAATCAAGATAATTAATGTGCACATGAAGTGTCGACACAGAATAAATTACATCAAGAGCCGGCGTGGCCGTATCTTCCCTCCGTTATGCTCCACATATGCGAGAGAAGCGGGCTCGGAAATATGATAAAGCGCGCGAAGCAACTGCACTTACTCCGCCTGCAATTAAATTCTATTTAGCCTTCTCTTTGGCCGCGACGTGGATCGCGTTTTTCATCGTTCTGGGGCTCTATTCGCGCGGCCATGTCACGTAGTGTTTAAAATGCGATTGGTAGAGCTGCGGAGACGGCACATGAGAAGGTTACCGGAAGTTGAGTCGGCTCTTTTGTTAATCCGCCGCTCTTTGAAATTTTACGAGTCTTAAATAATTTTTGGCTCTGAGAGATGGGCTATAACAGTCAAGGTCGTATCCCAAAATCCCTCAGAGTTTTACCTCCTTTTGTCACCACAAGTTAAGCATCTATGTAAAAATTTTGGGAGTGTCAAATACTTCGGGCAATTTTCAAGGTAGTTTTTCACAAGTCTTTTCAGGAATCTTTTAGACTTAAAACTCTTCCAATTGAGCACAAGTCAAGCTTCTTGGACCTAGTTACAAAGCTTAAATTGCTGAAATTGTATGTGTCTTAAATTTCCAAGGTCCCCGGTCCTTCAACTACAAAAAACTATTTGGAAGCTTTTTCAGACTTTTTAAAAGGAATTTAACCTAGTGAAACTGCATTAAATCAAGGTTTTAATTTTAAAGAAATGATCTCCATTCAATATTACTCTCAAGATCCTTTTAGTCCTAAAATTAACTACCAGCTAATAAGGTCATCGACTTAAAAAAATTCAGTCTTTAGAATCTTATAGTGTGTTCCATTTGGAAGCTCCTTTGGACGATCCATATGACCCTCAAAGGACCCCAGCCTCCAGCTTCGCAGCCCTGCTCTCACCAGACAGATGGGAATAACGACCGGTGCCGCCAACACAGGACAGGTATTTGAGATAGATGTTTAATTTTTAAATTCATGCCGTTGGTGTTAAAAATAAATATGCGAGCACCGCCTTTCTCAATATATCAACTTCCATGCATTCATCACGACACACTCGTACGTTTTATTGCATGCATAACTCATGTTTCGAGTAATTAAATAATTAATAAATTATTGGAGAATCCATTTGCGGCCATGTCATACATGAGCATCGTAATTATGGGTCTATAACTCAAGGGGGAGCGCCAATGAGGAAGGACCCGAAAGGGCCATCGACAACTTTTATGAGGCTTCGCATTTTGCGTGCCCATAAAAATCAAGTTTCTCTCATGTCCCTCACACACACACATTGTTTCGCGCAGAAAGGAACTTGACTCTGTTAATTTACATATTTGGAATTGAATTGAAAAATTACATGAAATGTGTAATAGCAGCCATGCCGCGTATACACAATCTCATCTACATAATTGGATTTTGTTTCATTCCTCGGCCGAAGTTGTGTGCCTCCTTCGTCTTCGGGTGTACTCTCACTCGGAGGCAAGTGGCGGGCAAAACAGGCTTCTTCAGTGCAGCAGAAGCACGGCGTATAAAACATGTAGCGACGCGCGTTTTTATTACTGCGCTCGCTATTAGGGCTTGTGCTCTTAATTTTATAAGTGCCTAAATTATGTTGGGCCGTTTGTCTTTATGCAAAATGTGTAATTTTCTTGTTTTCTTGCTTGCTCACATTGCTGGAAATCCTGCACGTGTTCGGAATGCAGAGAATCTCGGGCTTTTCCTTGGAGCTTTGTGGCTTTTTTGGCGCCGACCTTACATATCAAGTGGGGCCTCGAGGAGTCGTTACATCGCACGGATTTTGTTTTGCTTGTTTTTTGGAGGCTCGACGCTTGGTGTACGGTTTGTTTTGTTCTGGATTCTGATTTCCTGACCTTGGGGAGCCAAAATAAGCTGGCTAAAATAAACCATTTTTATGGAGATTATTTAAAGCCTCCGTGTTCTGCATACAGAATTTTTAAGCCAATAAAGACTCCCGAAATAAAATATTTTTAAAAGGTTTTAAGAATTTATGACCAGAACAGGACAGAAGTGAAGACTCTGTTTTTATTTGCGATTTATTTGCAATATTTTCTATTACCTCGGATTCGGAAGCAACTGCCTTGAAGTTTTCATGCTATAAAGGTTCTTAAATGTTCATGGTTTTTATACTTTCAAAAATAAGTCCAATGAGGCCGAAACTTTTCAATGACTTTCGAAAAGTTCCCTGAGTTTGAGTTTTGGTCTTTTCTCAGAAGCTTTAATGTTTTTCAGGATTTGTAATTCTCAAACGAGGCAGAAATTTTTTCAAAGCGCTTCTTGGAAAGAATTACAATCGGAAGATTCCAAGGTAACAGTAGGTCCACTAGCTTAGTCTTTGATGTCTCAAAGTGAAAAATTTAGGTTTTGATACTTATAGAGTTAAGCAATAAACGAATAACTAGATGATTGAATTAAGCTAGACAGATCTTGGACGTTCTTCTTGGAAGAATTTTTAAGTTCTAAAAAGATGTAACGCCAGAATAGGCTTCTGATTTTGTTGCCGTCTTCAAACTAGAGAGACGTGGCAAAATTGAATCTTGTCTCGAGAGCCATTGAGAGCCTTCTCGACACTTCAAGAGGTCTCATCTCGAGTAGGCTTCTATCGCGAATCAATAAAAATTCCACCGATTGACCCCGCACTCTGACATCAATAAAGTTTATTTCTGGAGAGTCATGAACATCATTTCGCCTTCAAAGGAAACGCAACAAAAACCCATTACTCCATTGTTCCATTCATTGGTGATGTGCCTATGAACCGTTCGAGAAATTCAAATATATTTGTGAGCTCCCCTTCAGTTACACAACGTATTCCAAAACAACAATGTCCGCGTGTCTTTTTTCTGCTAGTTATTACTACAAATATTTGTAATTCAAAATAGAGGAGAGAAAGAAAAGAAAAGAGAACGCGTGTATCAATATTTTTCTTCGTCTTCTCTTACGTACACACTGCCGTCGACTTTTATCGTGGGTATGTTTTGTGCAGAAAGCCGAGAAACAGTCGCATCACAATGCCACGGAGCCCGAACTCGAGTACGTATCACCATCAAAGAATGGAGCCGTAAAAAATCGAAAAAGGAGCATTTTATGTTTAGTCATTCAAGCGATCCAGTTTGTTCATGGTTTTTAAGTGCATGACGATGATTCTAGCTGGCCCAGCGCGCGGCTAGGGTCGAAAAAACACTGAAAAATGTACCATAAATGCGATATTAGTTTCAAATAATGTTTTTATTGTACTTTTCGGAGTTTCTTTATTGAACTCCCCATTCGACACGATGAGCGGGCCATGTTTGTCGCCATTAGCTAATTTTGGGCCGTCACTCTCTCTCACTGGAGGCCGCTTTTAATTGATTTTCCGGCGACTTGATTGGGAAAAGTCATGAAATGAACACAGACATGCTTCTTTTGCTTAGAAGTCTTAGCAAACAGAAATTATCGTTCGTTCTTTCAAGACCAACCTTGAATATTTCTTAAAAAACCAACGTCAATTTACGAAAGTTTTTAATTTGTAACTCATTCTCCAAAAGTTAAAAAGCCCCCCTAAGGTAATTTGAAGTTTTTTGCCTTCTTTTGTCTATTTTTGTCAGACTTTACGGTTAAGACTTTACAGTTTATTTTTAGAACCTTTAGCCTCAAACCTGATACCCTTCAGTTGTCTCTTTTCTAGTGTCTTCTATAATCCTTTTTTCCCCATAAGATGTCTTAGAACTTAAATAAAACAAGGAGAAAGAAAAACTTACGAGGCTTCTTCTCCTGTATCTTTAAATGTTTAGAGCCCAAATTCGAAAGCTGTGGACAAATATATGTAGCAATCGTTAATTAGCCCATTACCGAGGCACTTGACCGAACAAAGGCGTAGAGAAACGAGCAGCCAGTCCAAACACCTTCCGCCTATTTCACCTTTTCATTCCTCCTCATTCTTCATCTCCATTGATTTGCAGCTGCATGAAGAGCCCCAAGTGACTGCATCCATAACAAGACATTGAATGCACACCACTCCAAAGCAATTGTCAATAAACACGATCATTTAGTATGCTTTTATGTTTCATTTCACTCCATTCCACGACCGTTTTATGTGTGCATCGCTACAAACTCAAAATTTTTACATTGTGCTCCAAACGCTCGTGTGGCTCCGTTGCTTACAATGGGAAGTCGAGAGCTATCAAATACGCGCTGTAATAATGTGTCAGAAATGTCATTTAATGCTGGGATTGTTATTATATTGTAATATATGTATAAATATGATACTTAAAAATTGAATAGTCACTTACAGGGAAGGGGAGAGGTGGCTCGCGATTGACATGCTAATGGGGCCCAAGACCTCGAGAGGGGGCTCTGAAATCTCCAAGTCTCCGAATGGGCCATAAATCAAAACACGGCTCTCTAATCTGATTTCTTTTGCGAGGTTCTTCACACCCGCTTCTTCTTTCTTCCATATACCAACCGTCATTGAGATCTAGTACGAAAATCATCGCTTCCACTCGCTCTGAATCTCTTTGTTTACCTTCCCAGGCCCACACAGCCGGGCTGAGCGCGGCCACACGCTGTACGGAGTGATAAGGTTCGGCGAGAGAACGCGAGAGAGCCGCCTTCCAGTGATGACAGTCATTGAGAGTGGAAGTACGGCGAAGGCCGTTGACTGAGGACGGAATATTCGGATCGTGAGTTTTGAATGCGCCGCAGAGCAGGACGGTCGATTTTCCGCGAAACAGTGACTATGTGGAAACTCCTCTGGGAAATTATTTGGGAGGATTTGTGAGAAAACGGGATTCTAGTAACTTCTCATCTGAGGCAGATTATGCGAGATAAATTGAGAGATACGACAGTGCCCGAAATAGAATTGAGCAGTGGAAAACCTTGTGGTACTTGTGAAGAGTGAAGTGGAAGGCGAACAAGAAGACGTTCAGGAGACAATGTGAGGAAAATGCCATTGTTGTGTTGAGTGCATAAGCCGATGTAATTAAAATAATTGAAATTCTGTAATTTTCTTGGCCGACACGGGTCCCGAAATACACATAACATCGCGCGTAAAAATAATTGTAATAAAATAAATTACAAGTGAGTGAAAATATTGTGACGAGTCGAGTCGCAGCGAAACGAGAAAAAGGTACATAAAACAGCAGCTCAGTGACACAGTGTGTGATGAGAAAATAGGCAATTTGTAGCAATAGTAGAGAATTTTCGTCATCAGTGCAGGACGACGGAGCAGAAGAACATACATTTTCATTGCATCGGAAGCCGAGAAAACACATAAAATGTAAGGAAAATAATAAAATTTATATTTATCTTTGGCTGAACAAATGGTTGCTCAAAAGAACCGGGAAGCGAGCCGAAGATACGGCATTACTTCATTTGGGGATTTATCTCGGCGAGGGCGAGCGTTCAGTTGCGGGATGTGGAGCCTGCTAGAAAAATTGTGTATTGCTGCTCTAGGAAATTTATTGTAATTGTTTCTGTTGCTACATAAAACATCTTGCGCTGGTAAGATTCCTGCTGAAGTTGTTAAAACTTTTCATTTGAGTTGGAGGAAGTTGCTGCTTGAGATCCCGGTTGGGGAAAACTTAATTGCGAGTTCTTGGCTCAAGTGGCTCAGCTCGCTTCCGAAATGCTTTTTCCGTCCCCAGAAGATTTTTAATTGGCCATTCAGTTTATGGGGAGTGGGCTTTGAAATAACTATCCCACAAATTACCCATTTCTTCTTTTCTTATGGACCCCTTGAAGCTATTATGAATACCATAAACTTCTTTAAAAAATCAGACTTAAAACGAGCTGTTCTAACATTAAGTTTCAGTCTCTCTCGTACTCTCGTGCAATACAGACGTGATTAACGCGAGCGATTTAAAAAAAAAAAAAAACAAAAACCAAAATTTCTTTTATCAACTATAAAGTGCTTCAATCAAAGCCCAGGAAACTCAATCTTTCGTTGACGAGGACCCTGAAGAACCAAGCTAAAAGGAGCAAGCAAGAGAAGGAACCTCCCACTATGGGAATCAGGGATACCGACGACGACCAGGAACAAGAACGGAAAAGACGCCGAAGCGAGGTCATGAGGGCAACTACCTCTGGAACCCCCCCTGTACCAACCTCAAACAGCTTCGAGATCCTGAGCATGGACACGGACAGGAATGACGCCAACCAAGAGCCTCCTACTCCTCAGCCCCGATCGAAAGGTGAGCCCAAGAAGATCAGAGTCCCCCCAGTGACTCTCACACACGTCGACGGTGCTCCCGTTACGAGAGCGAAAGCTTCCGAGAAGTGTAAAGCTCTCGGTATTGGAGAGGTCCGTATGAAGGCAACATCCATAGGGATCAACGTCTTCTGCAACACAATTGCAGAGTTCAACGCTCTCAAAGCTTCTTTGAGAGCTGAGAGCACGCCTTTCTTCTCCCATGAATTGAGCACGGAGAAAGATGGCCGCTTCATGCTACGAGGACTTTTCGAGGGCGACGAGAAGGAATTAGTCTCCGCACTACAAGCGATCGAGCTTCCTCCGACTTCCGTGAGAGCAATCAAGCCTAAAAAGAGCCGCTATCACAGCGAGGCTCTTTATATCGTCAGCTTCCCGAACGGAGCCACAAATCTGAACGCGCTTCAGTCTAAGCTGGGGTATCTACTCGGCATGGCAGTCACCTGGGAGCACTACAGGCCCAGGAAATTCGGACCCACAAGGTGCCACAACTGCCAAATGTTTGGCCATGGTTCCCGCAACTGCGGTCGCCAATCAAGATGCGGGGTGTGCGCCGGCAACCACAAGGTAGAGGACTGCAACATCATCGACGACTTCGGATCTCTGCTTCCTGACAAGAAGCCCAAGTGTGCCAACTGCCTCGGAGAGCACATCTCCAGCTACGAGAATTGCCCCAAGCTCAAGGAGTACCTGGCGATTCAAGAGAGAACAGCCCAGCGGAACACCCAGAATATCCGTAGATCCAACGAGCGTGGACGTCCGAAGCCCCCGAGCCCTGCCGACTTTCCCCAGGCCCTTCCTCGTCCTCCTACTGTGAGGACACCCCTCAACATTCCTTCCAGCTCAGCCTGGAGTGCAGGAAGCCCGTACAAGAGCTCAAGCTCTGATCTCCTCTCGACCGAAGAAGTCGTTAAAATTACCCAAGAGCTCATCATAGGACTCAGAAGATGCCGCAGCTTTGAGGACCAGATCCACCTAATCACCTCAACAGCTCTCAAGTTCACCCATGGTGCCAAACCTTAGAGAGCTTAAGGTCACCTTTTGGAACGCCCGGGGCGTTCGCAACAAAATCAGAGAATTCTTCCAACATTTACAAGATCACGACATCGACGTAGCCGGAATCACCGAAACCAAGCTAAGTACCAATTTTGATTTACCTACTAATAGTATTTATAAAGTGGTTCGTAACGACCGCGACTCTGAACATCCAGGAGGCGGCGTTGCATTTGTGATACGAAGGGGTTTGTCTTTCGAACTTCTGCCTATCTTGGAGACAAAACTGCTCGAGACTCTCTCCCTGAGAATAAGCCCTGCAGGTCCTTCTGGCTCCTCTTTCACAGCTACTGTGGTGTATTTTCCCTGCGTCACCCGGGGCACCTCTTCTTCCGACATCAAGAGGGACTTACAGACCATCACGGGCTCACGAGGCCCTTTAGTAGTTTTTGGGGACTTTAACTCACGCCACACTTTGTGGAACTGCAGTCGCGCAAATCGGGCGGGGAACGTGCTTTTCGACTTCATTTCCTCTCACCCCTTGGTTCTTCACTATTCTCACGAACCCACATACTTTCCCGAGGACCCAAACCGCCGCCCCTCCACCCTGGATATTGGGATCTCCAACGGCCTCCTCGACATCTCCCAGTTTCAGATTTCCGACGACCTCAGCTGCTCCGACCACCGCCCTGTTTCATTCAACATCAGGTTTGACGGGCCTCTGCTGGACCCACAGTTTCAGGTTAGGGACTTTTCACGGACCGACTGGCGGGAGTTTCGGAGATCCTTGAATGAGCTTGTGAGCCTCGATGGCAAGAACTGCCTCACCTTTCAGTCCCCAGAAGACATCGACGGGGCCATAACTCTGTTCGAATCGCAGATCGCGACTGCTCTCAACGCTGCGACCCCAACCCGTTTGATCGAGCGTCAAACCAGGAACCTCGACGATCGAACCCGCGAGCTTATCGCCAGGAGAAACGCTCTCCGAAGGAGGAGTCGCAGGAATCGAGACGACTCCTTGAGACCCGTCATTAATTGCCTTGACCAACAAATTGGAGAGAGGATCAGGAGGAACGTCTCTGATAATTTTCAAGAGACCCTGGAGAAAATATCAGAAGACGACCCGCTCCACCAGAAGTTGTGGAAGATCTCCAAGGGTCTCAGAACCCGGTCGAGCGCAATTCCTCCCTTACAAGTTGAAGGGAGGAAATTGGTCTCTGTCAAGGAAAAGGCGGAAGCTTTTAAGGGGGAGATTCTGCGGGCTCATGGTTTGACGCACCGCGAGAACCCGAGGTCCAGTCACGAGAGAGAGATCCGCGGTCGATTCGACAGGGTTCGGGACTCTTCGGTGGCGCTACCCTCCACTGCTCTTATCTCACTCAAAGAACTCAGAAACCTGTTGAAGCGTCTCAGGACTCGTAAGTCAGCTGGAGTGGACGGCATCGGGAACCGCAGCCTGAAGAACTTGCCAAACAAGGCTCTTGTCTTGCTGCTCTACATCTTCAACTCCTGCCTGAGACTGTCCCATTTTCCTTCTCGCTGGAAGCACGCCCTCATCCTGATGTTCAAGAAACCCAACAAGGACTCGAGACTGCCCGAGAACTATCGCCCAATCAGCCTGCTCTCGTCCTTGGGCAAGCTCTTCGAGCGGTGCGTTTATGAGAGGATCTACGGGTTCGCCGAGGAGCATCTGGTGTTGAACTCCGAACAATTTGGTTTCCGGAGAGGCCACTCCTGCGTGCACCAGGTGTTGAGGCTGGTCAAGAAGGCCAAACAGAACCGCTCCAGAAGAAAGTCCACAGCACTGCTCTGCCTGGACATCAAGAGGGCTTTCGATACCGTTTGGCACAAAGGACTTGTCGCTAAACTGGAGCAATTCCAGTTCCCGAGCTACCTCGTCAAGATGATTCTCTCCTTTCTGTCATCCCGCGTTTTCCAAGTCAGAGTTGAGGGCACACTCTCTGACCCCGCCGAGATGGTGGCAGGAGTTCCGCAGGGTAGCGTGCTCTCTCCCCTGCTCTACAACATCTACACCTCAGACATCCCAAGACCTCCAGAGTGCACCATCGGTCAGTTCGCTGACGACACAGCGGTGATGTCTGTCGCGTACAGGGGCGAGGTGGCTCGGAGAAAACTTCAGAAGGGCCTGCGCAGGGTTGCAAGGTACTTCAAGAAGTGGAAGATCCTCATCAACCCCGACAAGTTCGAGGCTATCTTTATTACACGCAAGCGGAAGATTACCTTTCTTCCCACCGACGATATCCAGGTGGGGGCGGCATCTGTACCATGGAAGAGGAGCCTGAGGTATCTGGGCGTGATACTTGACAGCAAGCTCACTTTCGCGCCCCACATCCAGAACACCATTATTCGAGTGGAGAGAGTCATTCGAATGATTTACCCCTTGATATGTCGAAAATCTAAACTTTCCTTGAAATGCAAATTACTGCTTTTTAAAACTATTTTCAGACCCATCATGACCTACGGTGCACCAGCCTGGCATAGCTGTGCAATCACCCACCGAAAGAGGCTCCAAATAGCCCAAAACAAAATCATCAAGATGATGATGAACCTGCACCCACGGACGTCCACCGATTATATTCACGAGATCTCAGGGATCGAAAAGCTCGAAGGATACGTGCAGAGGCTAGTCCGAAAATTCAATTTGAATTGCCTTGCAAGCAGCAACCCCGAAATCTCAGAGCTCCACTCATCAACATTTCGCTAGCTAGATAGAACTACCAATTTATGTTATTTATATCTTTCCTGTTTTGTCCTCTATTCCTTTCCTACTACATAAGCCTAAAAAAAATATTCGAGGGGTTTTTTTCAAAATTTTTCCCCCAACCGGAGCTCAGATGACGGAAATATTTGTAAATACTACTTGAACATTATTATAGCTGTAAAGTCAAGAAGACTGAATCTCTTAAAGATATTTGAAAAACTGTACCTGAACATGAATAAAACTCGTTACTACTACTACTAACATTAAGTTTTCAAAAATATGTGAGCAAATTGTTCCTGAATCGAATTTTGATCTACCAAAATTTACTCACCATTTTTAAAGGGACTTCAGAAAATTCCCAAGTCTTTCTTAACTTGATGACAATTAAATTTTTGACGAAATTGTTCACTCTTACATATTTTTTAATGCCTAGAAAGTCATACATTTCAAAAGAGGCTCCCTATAAAATTCTATTGTGATGGAGCCCTAAATGGCTTGTTAATTCAAGCCAAAAATCTCACATTGAAAGCATTTCTCTGCACCTGTTTGGATCAGCAAGCAAATCCGGGAGAGAGTTTCCGAAAAGCTCTTAGCGAACCAATTAGTGCCCCCGAGAACCGCTCAGCTTTCAACTTTGCCCTCCGAAGCCACTCCAAAACTATTTAGTTACCATATCAAATTATCTCGTCTCTCTCCCCACAACAGCTCGGCGCTGCTCAAGATGCCGCATACCCGCGTTATATTATCCGCTTGAATAAACAAAGTTGATGGTCGTTAAGCCATTATAATTATACAACACATTTCGGGTAGTGCGGTTAATTACATTTACGAGATTAGGAGGTGCATATTGGAAAGTTGTGGTGGAGGTGCGAATGGCAGAGGCTGTTAGCAGGACCATAAAGTTTTTGAGGCTGCGTGCGTGCCACTTTCAGAGCCGGATCGCGTGAGGGCCGCCTCTATGACCAACGACACTTTTTATTGGCGATAAAAACGATCTCAATCTTGCCAACTTGTCTGTTTGACTTTTTAATATGTGTTTATTTCTTGTCTCTTATTTCTTGGCCGCAAGCCGCAACGCAACGCAACGCGACGTGTGTTAGAGTTGGGCCCACAACAATAAAATCTCATTAATCTTGGGCCAAACGCAGAGCAGCGGCGGTGGCAGCACATTCATTAATCTCCTCCGCTAGCCCGAACGGCCCATTACATTTTGTATTTTGTGTGTAAAGATTTTATCTATTTCTTTCATTCCTCACTATCGCCGGACGCCGGGGCCCGACTCGCTCCTCCAAATGTGTGTAAATGTTTGTACTTCCATTCGAAATGGATCGCAGGAGCGGGTCGGAAGAATACTCGTTATGCTTGTTATTGAATAATTTGCTTCGCCTCAACCTGCCGTTATCGGTCGCGAGCATGAAGTGTCTTAATGGGACTGACCCGGGGCAACTAGAGTGGGCGATAAGACCGAGTCGCAATTTGAAATTCCGCTCGTTCTCAATCGAAAGCGTATGACTTGACAGAGAAAGACTAGTCCATTAAGTGCGAGACTGCCAGGGTTTCGATTTCTTAACGCAGAAGACGTCAAAAATATCTAGAAAAAGGTTCGATTAAATTTCCAGTAAAACTTTTGAGATCGAAAACTTTCAAAACTCAAACTATTGGAATTCAGTGGTGAATTTGCTTAATGGTCAAAGTAGTCCTGGATTTTGCTGCTGAATAATTTTCATCTTACAATTTACGGTTAGCATTCCTTTGAGAAATTTTGTCCTGCTAAATGAAATTCTGTGACAAAATGTTTTACCGGGTTTTCTTTTCTTTCAAAAATATTTTGTTGTTATTTTTTCAAGTTCTACACTTTTCATAAACTTGTCGTGACTATGGTTGAATTTTACCCTAGTATACTTTTCTTGAGTAGTTTTTGTCCAAGACTGTGTTTTCGCATTTGCTTCTTTGACAAAAAATTCCTTTTGCCAGTTTTTAGTTCAAAACTCTAGATATTAAATAATCATTAAGATCACTCAACTGCGAAGAAAGAAGTACGGTATTCATTGGTTCAGACACGAGCTTTCTTTCCCACACGAAGAGCCATGGAGGTAGCCTAATTCCTTTTGCGGTCAATCGGCAATAAAACACATTTGCGAGCCAAAACAAAAGCACGAAAACCGCCGGCAATAATCCCATAGGTAGAGGTCAAAAGATCAATTTGTCTCCAAACACAAGCACCCATTATGTAGACAACAACGACGTCTTTTACGATTGTTATTATTGTCATCGGTCCGATTCAGCATCTGATTTGGGCGATTGTTGGGGCAGACGCGGGCAGATTCGGCAACCGAATAGCCGAATTATTTTTTTACAAGTCTCGTTATCTATTCACACCATTGCCGAGCCTGTCTTGTCGGCAGTCATTTGCCGGATTTATTTTATACGATGTTTATACAAATGGGAGCCCTAGCCCAATCTTTGCCATTCGACGCCCGCTCGGATTATTGCGGGATTACACCTGCTAATTTATTGGGCACTTGATTTGTTTCCCGCGCTAGCTGAGTTCGTCGATTTTTGGCATTTTTGCGTGTGTGAAATTAACATTTCGAGCGCCCCCATTCGAACAACCACAGCCATCGGACGTACAATGGATTGGAAACGCGCCACAAAAGGGGGAGGCAAAGCACTAAAACTACATTAGGCGTGGAAAATTCAAATTCATCTTTGTAAATAGTTGGTGGCCCGCCAGTCATGATGGTTGTTGCCTGGCTTTGTTTGGAAGCCGAAGCAATCAATTGCGGGGCGATAAACGCGCCTACGAGGGGGGCTTATTCTAAGCATCGTGGGACTTTTATAGGCTTAGGACTTGAATAGAAAAATCACTATTCAAATGTTTAAGTTTAATTTTTACGTGATTTTTCTAAAAAAATTAAGTGCAGTCAAGAGGCCGAAATGTAACATTTTTAGCAAATTTTGAAACAAAAAAATAAGCCTTTTAAAACTAACTTACACTGTAGAATAGTCCCACGAGTCCAAGTTCGGGTCCTTGTTGATTGTCCCCCATTGAAAGTTGTGGGCAAACACCGAATCACGAATTGCGAGCGGCTCCTTCTTTGACAGATGCTGGCGGTAGCGGAACCCCTCGCCCGCTCAAAGCCCCTCCATCAAGCGACTCGACGAGATAGCTCGCTACAATGCAGCTAGTTTATAATTTGTGGGCTTCATTGTGCAAGTTCTTTTATAATTTATCTCTGTTCGAAGGCAATGAATGTGCATACACATGTTTCGGAATTTATCATGGGAGACTTGTTGGGAGAGAGAAACATGCAATGCTCACGCAACAGAAGAACAACTACTCGAAATTGGTAATCAATCTCAATCAGCCGCAGTTTTTTCGGTTCAATTCGGATCCATACATTCAGGGGGATTATGAGTAATTTATTACGAGATTAATCAAATGAGATTTATTGTGCTCAGGCAAGTCTTGCTTTACTTTTTCGGTCCCATTCGGATGTGGGATTAAGTTCTTGGGTGTCTGTCTGGGTCTGGCTGCAGCTATATCGAACTGAATAGAGTTTGAAATATTATCGCAACTGCAAATCAGTGGAACATTTCAGACATGTAAATTAGACTTTTTGCAGCTTGCCACGTTTCACGGTCCGGGTGACTCGAAAAGCGGTGCCGCCTCGGTGTATGCAGAGATTGAATTTATTCTGCATGCAGCAGCTGAGGGGATCAGCTTTGACAGCTCAACTTATTGCGTTTGCGTTTTCGTTCTTAGAACCAGGTCTGAGTCACCTTATCGCGCCGGAATCTTCCGCCTTCCCGAGGTGGCGGCCGTCAGCTACTGAGAAAGCAGTCGTGACTCAGAAGAAGCCGCCACCGTCACGTAATTAAAAGCGGCTCTCGAAAAAATCATAACTAATCTGGTTTGAGGCGAGCGGTCCCTCCCCTCTCTCTAACATCGGCTCCTCGGCAGGCCAGCATGTAATTCGATTTTAATTACGTTTTCGTGACGAAACTATTTACTCCACTTGAAACTTTTTGTGTTTACCTTCTTTGTGTTTAATGCTCAAAGTTTATCCGCCTCGTGCTGAGCTTGCGACCGACCAGACAGACGGACAGATTGTGATACAATTAACCCATTTCCTCCCAGAGGTGTTTTTAAGACTTTGATTTGAAATTTTTCCTAACCTTCCTGGCAAAATGTAGCAAAGGGTTCAATTTCCAAAGATCAATCGGCTTTTTCGTCCTAAAGATTACTTACCCTCTTTGAATGACTAAAATTGGTTCAGATATTGTCATATATGAGCGTTTGAGGACTTTTTGGACTTATAAGTGTGAAGCTCCTTAAGCTCTTTTTATTCAAAAACCGTTTTTGAAGTTTACTTCAATTTAAAAGACCCGGTGATAGTAGAATTTTAAATCTTTTTGAAGCTTTCAGGACCAAAAATCGAAGAAATAGCTTCGTTTGGCTTCGAAAACACTCTTTGAAAGTTCAACAAAATTTTTTTCAATCTTTACAACAATGAAAGAAACCATCTTTTTGAAAAATTGAGCTCCTCACTAAAAAAACTATAATCTTTGAAACTTTTCAAGAACTCTGAGTTCTGACTTGACTACTATTTAAGTACTTCTAGAAGGCTCAAACAGGGCTAAAAAATCATGGCATGAGAAACGATGGGTTAATGACCATACAGACGGACAAATTGCGACGCAATTAAAATTTGAACTGCGTCCAGCAGTGACACAAATGACCACATGCCATATACTTTTTATTACTCCGGCCATTCCAATTTTCCCATTTCAATCCTAAATTTCCCTCTGCTACACTTTTATTGCTTTATCCACTCCACATTTCCATTACACACCTTCTGTTTCTCTGGCATGAGCCACAACACACATCTGGGGAGAGCCTCTAACTAGCTCGTTCCGTATGGTGGCTCTCCGTTGCCCGGGGAACTCACCAATGCATGTTGAGGTAATGTTTGAACAGCTAATTAATGGTCAAGTGAACAATGGATTTTCTCCGTGCGCTCCAAGTCCACCCGGGGTGACTTTAAAATGTTAGTTGACGGCAGTGGTGTCGGGCAAGTCATGTCTACACGTAATCGATTTCAGCATTTAATCGAGGATAATTTTTTCATGCCGTAATTACTTTATTAGAAAGCAGTTGCGGCCGCACTCATGCAATCCTAAACGACGTCGACGCCGCGCCGACTTAATAGTGCCTTCTAGCGTGCCTCCTTTCCCCCGTCTAGGAGCCCAGTAGAGTGCCTTGACGCTTATTTTGCTTGTACTATGCTAATTCAAATAATAATAAAGTGGTCTGTTGTTCCATTTTATGTGTTTCCAGCCAATTTAGATTATTGCGTTCAATGCATATTGTTCGGCTTTTCTTTGTCTTTCTCCCTTTGTAATGTCAAATTATTGCATGTTGTGTCAGGCTTCGGAACGCCCACGCCCACAAAAGAGCTATTATGGCTTTTCCTGCCTGTTAGCCGCGAATCTTTTATTCATCAAAGGAAACGAAAGTAATTGCATCCCTCGCTCACTGAACTTTTTTCTTTCTTTGCTTTCAGATTAAAATCTTCCAGTCTCAAGGTAAGTCCTGCAGCAAGTCGCGTTTTGTCTCCGGGCCCAAACAAACGAGCATCATTAATAATTTGACTAAATAGCCGTCTGACGTTCTCCAGCGAGGACGGGTTCGGGTTTCAGTCTCTAAAAAACCAAACTCCGCGCCGACTGGCCGCGGCACCCCGGAGAGCTCCAACACACGAATGATTAATAAAGCGAGGGAAAGAGTCATTAAAACGCGCGACAACTCGACGAAACTTGTTAGAGTCTTGAGGGCCTGTGACATACTACACCAAATAAAAGTTGAACGTGGTAGACAAAACAATCCGTGCTCAAGTGTGATGAGGGCGAATTGAGAAACTTTGATCATTGGTATGTGGCAGTGCGGCGATTCTTCTGTTGAATGTGCGAGTCCTCCTTTTTCCTGCTATTCCGTTGTCGCAAGCTTGTTAAACACGCGTGATTACTGCGAATGACGTTTGCGAGATGACTGCGAGGGTATTCTGGAATGCTTTTCAATTAGTTTTCTTTGTCTGTCTTTCTGTTCTTGGTTATACGTTTCTTTACAAATTAACAAAATTCAGATACATTTAAATTTGAAATGAAATATTTTGTACAAAAAGGAGAGAAAAACTGAACTTTAATTTTCAGCGAAAGTCAACTTCTTTTTATACAATAAGCTTTCCCTTCGAAACTTAATATTCTGAAATTGGCCGAAGATTAAATTCTGCAACAGTTTTCTGAATGAGGGAAATCACAACTAGGCATTAATTTTTAAAATTTTTTTTCGCTAATTTTTTTCTTCGCTCCCGCCATCGTTTCGTACGTGATAAAGCATCTGTAAAATTTAATGGTGTACAAAAAGTCATTGCATATGTTTCCAGATTCCAGAACTCTGGCAGACGAAGACTGAGAAAAGCAATAAAGGCGGTGGGCTTGGGTTGGGCAGAAAAAAACGTAAACGAAACACTTGAGAGACAAGTGTAAGAAAAACTCATTCTATTTAGAACCGGGAGACCGAGAGAGAGGGAGAGAAGTGAGACTGGGAACCGAGAAAATTACGGGCCATAAATCAAAATAATATATTTGATTACATTTAGAGACCACATGCATCACGTGGTGTGGCTCAAAGAGGAGGTCGTCGGTCGGGGAGCGGGAAATGAGAAATTAGAAAGAGATCCACTGGCTCGTGTTTCGGAATTCCCTCTTTGTCTTCCACTTCCCCATTACTAGAGCTCGCAATCATGCTCCAGCAGGTCCACATGAAGTGGAGCAAAAATAACTTTTGTCATAAAGCTTAACGAGGGTAAATAAACTCCGGAGGAGAGCGAACACATGCTGGAATGCCAGACAAAAGGTAAATGCGAATATTCAAAAGTCTAATGTGACGTAAAATATTCAATTTGTTGAATTTGTGTCTAAACAAACATTTCGGGGAGGAAGCGAGCGAGTGTCTCGGTACTCGCACCCGGCAGGAGAGGGAACAATGATGCAGAATTAAAGTGAATGAATTTAAGTGAAAAAGATTCAATAAGGGAATCAGCACCGGTTCAGGTTTCGGCAACTAAACTTTGAAAGTGTAAATTGGTCGTGAACGGGAAGTTTCGGAGGAAGAGGCGGAGAGATGATTTATTGGGCTTGAGGTAACTCGGGACGGGAAAAGGCAAAGGTTCACTTGATTCAGGCACTGCGTAGCTCCACATAAATTATTGCAGTTTTCAATATCCATAATTCATAAATTTAGTCGAGCCTCGGCACTCGGGTATAATGGAAAAATTGAACTTTTATGAGTTTCGATCGGCTTTCAATGAGCAACGTGCCGAGGAGGGACTTGGCTCGAATGGCTAAATTTGAGCGGCGCGCGTGAAAAATGGTATCAATGGGTATCAGGCGGAAGCGACAAGGAGGCGATTTCGGATCGATTCGGTTGTTTGTATAGGTCACGGTGATTAGGCTCTTTTCCCTCGTTCCCCAGTTACTGATTTTCTGGCGAAGAGGGCAATATTTGGAGAGGAGAAAGGGTATTTAAAATCAGGATTTATTTTTACCAAGTTCCTCTGGTGTATGTTATGTGATTATTGGGGTTAGAGGTAGCAGGCCACATAGTGGTTCATGGAAAACCTATAGTTGTTCACTCTCGTTGTTTTAGGGAACTGAGTAAACAATAATACTTAAGTAATTTTTTTAACAGAAAAATTAAAAACTTATTTTTGATGGTTTTTTCCTAGCATGCTAGGTCTAGGTATTTATTTGCAATAGTTTGAG
The DNA here is from genome assembly GCA_963930915.1 of Forcipomyia taiwana. NCBI lineage: Eukaryota > Metazoa > Arthropoda > Insecta > Diptera > Ceratopogonidae > Forcipomyia > Forcipomyia taiwana. The sequence continues at coordinate 933,997 of CAWVOI010000007.1, forward strand.
GACTCAGATTTGGAAAATTAGAAAAGTCAGATACCAACTTTTACAAGTTTTTAAACCCCTATAAAAGGTTTAAAAATTAATATCGTTGTAGTAAAAACTGAATCTTATGTCTATGTATTCAGATCTGAGATTGAAATGATCCAGCTTAATTGAGTAAATTTTGTCACGTACGAGCTTTGCCATCGGCTTAACTTGGTTGCACCTTGCTACTAAGCATCGAAAAGAGCACAGTTTCAACAAAACTGGTACGAAGCATCTACTGTCTAGATACTCGATCAGGTCTGAGAAAAGACTTTGAAACGAGGAGTTTTTATAGATACAAAAAATCGACCATCTAGATATCAGGTCTGAGCCTGAGGTTTTGATACAGAAACGGTACTCTTTTGGCCCAAAGAGCAACTCTCGCGCTGCAGCCAACTGCTACTTCCGCTGCAAGACGACCCAAGAGTGATTTCCTCCTCCATTTGTTTTCATTTATCTCGTTGTGCTGCAGAATAAATCATTGTTGATGCTCTTTGATGCCGCGCGTCTGTAGCCTAGGGTTCGTTTGGTGTTGCCGAGCGTAGACGCAAAGTACACAATTTCTTTTGTGCCCAGTGTTTTCTTTTCCATTCCAGGACTTTACATTTTCCTTTTAATTTCCCCGTGAACGCTCCATGCCGCGACGTTTCATTGTCATTAAGTCAATCCATTTGTTTTCATTGTTACGCCACCATTCGGCCTTAATGTGTCGCTCAGGAGCTGCAGCGCCGAGTTAAATTATTCAGGCTGAATGAGTGACGAAAGAAAAGCAGTGATGGGATGAAAATGGTGGAAAACGGTGGAACAATGACAGAAGTTGCTTTGTTTATTGTGTTTGCTTTCTTTCACTCTCTCTAGCAAAATTATCGTCGGGTGGCTGGCGATTAAGCATTCAGGCTCAGAGATACCGTCCGAGCGGGTATCACACATTTCACTGAGACTTCTCTTATCTGTGCGATGTGTCCAGTGAAAGAGACATCGGTTCAGAGCGTTACGAAGTGGCAAAGCCAACAGCTAGAGTGCCGCACTCTAAAAAGTCAGAGCGGGCGATTGTGCAACCGAGGCAATGCTTCACAAGTCAAGTGAGATGTGGAGACACCGATAACCTTACTTCGCACAGTAACTCGCCACTGCCAGCAGCATTTCGATTCCAGCGTGTGCATCGAAGTTTGAATTTTATGTATATGCGCTCTCGACTTTCCAGAAACACATTTTCTGTGCTCTTCCTCTCCGAAGATAAAGCTACCATCCCTGCTGTTTGGATGCGCAAAGTTGCCGTCCCATGACGATATGCTGCAGTGGCTAGCAGTGGGCATTCATTCAAAGTTCACATATTTATTATCATCTTGGACATTTTTTATTGTGCGCGCACCCGGTGAGAGCAACTTTATACACAGCCAGCATCGCTTAGGAGGCTCGATGCGCACACATGCAATAAATTTCGAGCTTTATCATTTTTAATGTGGCTCATTTATCACTTATGAGTGCATAACAATGACAAATTTTCATAATAAAGAGATGGCCATTTTTCTGCCATCGAGCAGGTGAAGTGGCCGAGCCGGCTTTGATGTGCTGCCGGCTACTTTTTCTATTCAAATGATAATAATGGCGATCCACGTTTTTCTACAATTTGGACTGTCTTTGAAGAATTCAACCAACCTAAAAATGAGTCCTGGATAAGTTCTCAGAACCTCAAAAAATGTACACAATGATTTCAACTCTCCTTACATTTTCTAAGATTCTTTGGGCTGAATCCTTGACGTGGGAATGTACAATTTTTGAAAAGTCTATAGACAATTTTCTCCTTTGAAGAGTTTTAAGGAAATCCTTAAAGATATTTTTAAGACTTAGTTTGAATTTTTAATTCATCAGCCTTCAGTACAATTTAAAGAAGAACTTGTAATGGCTGCCAACGACCTCTAGCCATTCTTATGAGCTAATCTTACGTACTGAAACTTTTGTAATCTCTAGACTTTTTAAAAGGATTCAGAAGACCGTGGAGTCTTGACATAAAAGACCAATATATTTAATGTAACTTCAATGGAATCAAACATGATTTTTTCGTGAACGTTTAGCCACGATTGTGGGACTTTATTCAACACATGCATTTACAGCAGACAAAAACTTACAGGAGTTTAGCAGAAAAATCATACCAAAAAAGTTAATGTTAAAAAGCTTGAATTTTAACCCAAATACCCACCAAAACTGTCAAATCCCTTCTATGAAAAGTCCTTAGACGTGTCCTTGGAGCTCAATCCGATTAAGATCTGGGCTTGAAAAACACAAAGTAACTCAATAAGCACGACCTTTCGCTGACGGAGAAGGAGGGCAAAGACTCTCCAAGGCCCAGCTGAAGCACATTAGCCACCGAACCTGATTACCGCTGATTAATGGGCCCGCTTTATCGAGCGATACCCCACTCAAGGCTCTCCGTGACCTGGCCCAACAAAAAAGCCCATTTGTCGCTGTGTGCCCCGAAAGGACGGCTGGCGAAATCAATCTGTAAACAAAGTGATTGCTGGCTACAGACCATCTCATCAAGATTATTACAGGCCATTTGTAATGGTACTCAACAAACAGATCAAATTGTCAAGATAAGCAAATCGATTAAGATTCCCATAAATAATACCCGGAGAGCGGACGTGGGGCATCTTTTGGTCGTAGGAGTAGAGAGCATCTATCAAAATATCACTCATTAATCGACGAGCTCGCAAGCGACGAGGGCAGAGGCAGACTTGACATTCTGGGATTGATTCCTGCTTGATGGAATTATAATAAATGAAAAGGCACACTGTCTGACGTTTCGTGAAGATCAGATTAGGCCCTGTCTCCGAGCAAATTGATATCATTTATAATCCCCAGTTTACACGCACTGGCACAAGATGCACGAACCGAGATGTGAAAGTTCGGTTCCCAACTCAACTCTTTCTGGAGCGAAGAGCGACGAGCGACGCTCGAGCTCGAGCTCGAGTCGAGGAAGTGGAGGAGAAGAACAAATCGAATTAAATGTCGACAAAGGCAAATATGACAACTAGACAAGGTATTTACTAATCTGGTACATCAATCAGTGACTTTGTTATAGTCACATTGTGCTCTCGTACGAGCTCGATGAGAAATCGAGGAGCTGGGCTGGCAGCATTGTGCACGGACTGTTTGTTCTTATCATCCAATTTAATCTACCCCACGCTTTGATGAATTACAACTCATTACCGTCGATGCCCCAAACTGACTCCATTAAATATAGGTTTCAAGATACCTTCCTTGCTCGGGTCGACCCGATTAACGTCGTCAACGATTGTCGTCGTCCGAGTTGGCTCCATTAACTTTCCATTCGGGCCCGTTCAGCTCCCTCCTCCCGCCCCCTCCCTGCCGGTTGAACCGCCCGCCCTCGGCTGTGGACGGGCCCCAACGAAAGGCCCCGACAACCCTTTTTCTAACCTCATCATCATCATCATCAAGATCGAGCCGGCGAGGGTGGTGGAGCGCAATTTAATTTGATAAATTGGCGCTTGTTAGAGTTTATCACGGAGCAGAATCGAAAGTTTAATTTTTCACACGCGCTCCCGTTGTGTGGCTTTTGACAAATTCTATTTGTCGACTTGATTTATATCGGTGGGCGACGGGCCGTTTGGAGGTCACTCGATTTTCGGGTCGGGGCAGCGATTTATCTCTTGCATCTCCCTGGAAAAGGGGTGGAAAATGAAAATTCAGGCACGTGCGCCCGAAATCGATTAATGCACCCTGCGTGGGAGTGACATGTCATGCATTTGTGAGTTTCCTCCCTTTGTGTACCAAACACCATAAGATGCCATCAAATCGGAACTGGAGCAGATCGCACAATGGGGGAGAGAGAGAAGCTCCCTCGAACCGCACTGTATGAGATTTGAGACGATAAAACATTTTCTCTATATGTGCTCGCATAAAAAGCTGACATGAATTTAAAATTCAATAAAATAATATTTTGAATTGATGATATTGTTGGAGCATAAACACTCACATGCCTCGTATTGGCGACGGGGAAGCGGCGCATAGGGAAGGAAATTTTCAAACGGCAATCATGGAGATGAGGTTTTGCTGGCAGCAGAGAGTTCATTGTGTCGTTCATCTGCCCTTTTCTCCCGAACAATGAGGCAACAAAAGAGCCCTCCATCATCAACAACTTTTCCGTGGAGAGGCACTTGGGCCTGGATGAGCCCCAATGTTATGCAAATAGAGGCTGCAAAAAGTTGGGAATTATTAACGTCTCACGAGCACGAGACAAGCCGCTTTAATTGCGAAGTATCTGAGGCGCATAATTGGGTTCCATAAACAACCACAGGTCCGCGACTTTCATTTATCGCTTCATATCACATCAAATCGATGTCGAGATGCCACTGCGGTTGGTGCGGGAGCCGCCTTTCTTGATTTCTTCTGTTTTAACCCGCTACCAGGAAATCCGGGAAAAATTCTGGGATGAGAGTTTTCCCGATTTTCAAAAATATTACATTGAATTGTGTCACCCGAAGAAATCTTTCCAAAGTCACCATCTTGAATTTTTATTTTCTTAAATTGAAACTCTTTCTTCTTCGTTTATTGTTTGATTGGTGGTCTTATGAGAGCTTCAAAGATCGGACTTAACATCTACTATTTATTGTTTTTTTGAAAATTTTGTTTCTTAAAGATAGTTCTGATTTTAAATAAATTTAAAGACAGCTTTAAAATGTATTAAATTCATTAAAAGTCAAGTTTTCAATTTAGATTCTTAGGCTCATTAGGCTCATTTTGAAGCCCTCATACAACAAAATCAGGCCAAGGATGAGGAAAAAATATGATAAAAGTCAGTCAAATGCCTTGCAAATATTTTTATGGAAAATGTTCTAATATTTAAAACTTAGAAAGAGGTTTCTCAAGACACAATATTTGATATTTATGGAACAATGTCCTTAACTAATAATGTAAAGGAGCCTTTTCAAAAATGTTCGGCTGGAGGGTTAACTAGAAACTCCCAATATCAAAAGAAGGCCGATGGGCACCGCACTCCCAGGAAGGACTTCAGCATTGTGCCGAGATCCAGCGAGGCGTAAAAAAATGTTTGTCACCATGGGCGCTTTTCTGCCTTCCTTCTCCCCGCTTCTTTTGTGTTTTAAAAATTTTCCAATTAATTTTTTTGCGTTACTTAACGGCCATTGTCTCTCTCCCGGCTCCTTCTCTCACGACAATTTGTTCCTCCGCACTTTTTCATCGCGTCTCCACCCCAGGGCCTAATACCCATACATTACCCCGGTAATTGCGGTCTCGCTGCTCCGCTGGCTGTCCTCCGGCTCGTCTTCCTTTACCATCCGTCCGTCTAACACCCGATTCGCTCCCGATTCGTCTGATTATCAGGCACTGCGGTGAGTTCATCTGTGGTCACTGTGGCTACCGAGAGACGTCATTTGCAGTGACCCAAATGCAATATGCGATGCTCTCTGGTCTACCCCCGAGTGGCAGCTAGAAAGTGGGAAGAAATCCCGGTCATCTGTTTGCGGTTTCGGGATTACAACTCCGGGGTTGACGCTTCATCAGGGAGCAAAACAAAGGAGAGATTAGGATCTGATGCCAAAAAGGAGGGAAATCTGCTGTAAAAACATCTGCAGGTGTTGATGTTCCGCAGCCATCACTCACGGGCCCTCCTTGTCTTTTTCACTGCTTTTCTTGAAAGTCATCATCGCCAGCATGATAAAACTTTTCATAAACATTATTTTTATATCGTGTATCCCAGCTCGGAGCTCTCAGGTAAATATCGTCTCCATGCATACACAATTTCCCTTTTTGCTCCCATTTGCTGCTCTTTGAGACTTGGGAGTCTCGTTCGCTTGGAAATATGACTTGTCTGTTTGTCCGAAAGGTGTTTACTGTTGTAATTTCCGACTTGTGTTCCATTTTGAAAACTAGATTGGGAAAATTTTTCTTGATTCTGTAGAGTTTAGGCTTTATGGAGGTTTATGTACCCCCAGGTTTATGGAGCCTTCTGGAGGGATCATTGATTTCCAAATTTCTAAAAGTTTAAATTATATTTCAAAAATAACTTCTTATTTATCTCAGCCCCTTAGTCTGTTACTGTTATGTGTATAGGTTCAATGATGCTTTAAAAACCGTTTTACCATATTCCGAAGCCATGTTTGCCAATTAAAAGCTACCAAAGAGAAATCCCTCAATTTTTAAGTATTTTAATAAAGTTTAGCCCCCATGAAAAATAGGCGAATCCTAAGCCAAGAAATGTCCTTAAAACATTTTCGTTCCCTTCCAGTGCAAGCCTCTTTCGTCCAAAGTTACATCAGGCTAGCATCTAGCTTTTTCTTGAAGCTCCTGGTGCCTTTTGCACCCATCTAACGCTGCGACGATGCGGTGGTATTCGAGTAACACATTTTAAGAAGGCGCTCTAAGCTTGACTCAGGTATAATTTATCAACAACTTAAAGCCCGACCAGCAAAGCATCAGCCATAAGGCGTCGGGAAACGTCGAGTGGCAGGCAGGGAAATTTATCTCCTCTCCACTCCGAGTGCCTGCAAACCGGCGCCGACTTCGGCACTCTCGCAAGCCCGGCAGGTAAATTGTTAAAAGTTTAAAAAGATATGCGGAATGGAAATTACTTAAAGAGTAACTGCTACAGACTGGGCCCCGCTTTGGCTCAATTAATTATTCAACACGCCTCCGTTTTGGGTCATTATACCCCTTGTCGAGAGCGGCGTGATCTATGTTCCTTCTCCCCGCACATCATCATGTCTTTTGAAACATGCAGCTAAAGAGTTGAAGGAAGCGGGGCGTACATGTGAAGGGTGAAATCTCATTATGCTAAAAGTGTTTAGAATTTACGTGGAAGAATATTACCGTCGAGGAAGACAGGTGTGGAGGGGGAGGAGGCGAGTTCCGCAAGTTCATTTGGGATTATGAGCGCTGAGCAAACTGCTGGAGGCACTGGAGGAATTAGCGTGCAGGAGCCATTTTTCACGCAACTTTTGCCATTAAAGCGGGCTCAAGATCCCCCGAGTGGGTGCAGCAGACGTCCCTTGTTTCTCGATGCAATTGGATTAGATTCAAATGTGGGTCCTCGTCTCCTTTACCCACACATTCAATTTGGGACAGACGACAGGCCACACGACGTCAGCAAAGCCCCAAATCCCCCTCCCATGATGCTGAATTTGAATAATATCGGGAGAACACGAGGCGAGCACCGATTGCCAGGACAAGAGATTGGAACAAGGCTGCACTACGCAAAAATTAGTCAGAGAAAACATCGTGATTACTACAGCAAGCCGGAGACACCAGGACAAGGCACGAGGTGAAATATTGTGACCCAATTTAATCCGGGATTTGTTCAAGAGCTTTGAGATGAGGCGACCGGGATTACGGGAACTTTATGTGTCTCTGATTCCTGCTTAGAAGAGGCTGTAGAGCTGCTCGAGTGCGGGCAAGTGGAAGTGAAGATAATGAGTTAAATCTGTTTATGTTTCTGTTTCTCGGAGCTTGCTGGAAAGGGAAACTCTCCAGCTGTCCGAAAAAATCCCTCTCCGACCGCAAATCATAATTAATTATGAGTAATCACTAATAGATTAGACGTTTTTCCGCATCACCTGCGACCACACTATTTTCCATGGGCAGAAGGATTTGCAAAGCCGTTTTTCATCATGAAATATGAAGTTCCCCGTAATCAGCGGGGAGCACGATGATTTCTCGCTCTCGTCTGTGTACTTTTATTTAATAGCCGAGTGATAGCACCCGTCTGCTCTGCAAGGATATAATAATCTTCTTACTGCACCAACTGACCTGAATTAATGATTAATAACGCTTGCAGTGGAGTCGGAAAAAAAATGAGAAAGGAAAAAGGAGAGCGAGGAGGAGGCAGATGATGAAATGAGGAATGGGAATGACGGGGAGGGGTTAAATGGAAAGCACGGGTAGAAAAATGGTCTTAATTACTCTTGCTAATTGGAGCGATATTTCAGCAGCTCGGATACACAAACAAGCCAGCTCATTTCAATTTGTCTAGTTCTGCGAGTAATCGAATTTGCCTTTCTCTTCTTCGGCTCTCCATTCCAGCGGAACTTCAAAGCTTTTCCAAGGAAACCGGGGAAAATTAAGCCCATCGTGCCTGCACTCGTTGTTCTTTGAGGCAATTTATGTTTCATTTTGGCAGACAGGAGATCTTTGCACCTTAAAACCGAGCAATATATTTTCATCTTCGTAGATTAAATTGAGTGCTTCTAGGGAAAGCGCGTTTTTCTTCGGTTTTATCTGATTACTTTGAGCGAATAAATAACGATAATATTTTCTTATTTAATGCTCGGTTTTGGGAAAACTTAACTGACTTTGCGCAAGAAGATTCAGTGAGGAAGGAAGAAAATTAAGACAACTTCTGCTAGACTTTCAGACTTACCAAAAACATGGACGAACGCATTAGAGGCAGGCTCCTAGTTAAGATCAAAGTTTAGGGGGGTTCTAAGTGCATTTCAGGCAGTTTTTGTAGCCAACAATGATACAGATTTTCGCAAAAATTTTGCAGTGTTTTATCTGAAAAGCTGCATTATTTTGCACAAAGAAAATGTTCATCTCAACAAACTTCTTTGAGGAATTTTCATATTGGTTGGATATTTTTCGTACTCCACTGTGTGGTACGATTTTCCACAAAAGTTTCGCCTTAATTAAATAAACTCTTGTAATTCCGAGAAAACTCAATACTTTCAGTGTAAAAGTTTCCAAGAAACTGAGATGTAATTGAAAGTGCGGAAATGTCACGAACATGGTCGGGAAGGGGGAAGTTTTCTGGTCAATCGGGAACTTCATTAAACACACCACGCAATGCAGAACGACATTCTTACGGACTCGTGCGTCGTGATGGCTGTCTGTACCCTCGCTTATTGGTCACGTACTCGGTGGGGCAGGCAAATAGGGTTCCGTTGTAAGAATTTAGGTCGCATGCACGGAATACCACGGGGTGAATTTCCCCGAACTCCCTTTGTCTCCGTAATTGATCAGCTCGACCCGGCCCTTTTAAAGTTTAAAGGTAGAGTTTATTCAATTTTCCCCGACCCACAAAAGCTCCGATTTGCTCCAATTTCGCCGGAAAAAATTAAATAAAGCCGTCACATTTTATTGCGATTGCATGCGAGGAGAACGGAATTCTCACACATTTTTATGTGCCGCCACATCTGCTCTCGGATGCCGCAATTTTGCGGCCCACTATCTGGTGCACATAAACTGCACAGCTCCCGTCACTCCCCGATGTAAAAATTTTTATTCCCCGCTAGCTCACCGCAAATTCGCTAAGAATCACGTGCCGCTTTTCCGCCATTTTTCCCTTCACATCCACGTCTCATCGCACCTCCTGCGAACTGATTTGCCAATTAGTGACTCATTAAGTTGTTCAGCCCTCTCTCCTTGCGGGTCCGTGTGTCGTAAAAATCAATCCTCCGCCCCCCCTCCGAGGCAACTAGCAGCTCGTAATAAATGTTCCCTCTGATAAGAAGCAGGCTCTCTACATTTTGTAAGTCGATAAAATTATGAGCTGCACTGCCTTGCTGGGAATATGATGTGAAACAAAGTATAACCGATCGCAGACATGCAACTTCACAATATTGAGCCGCTCTAAGCCCGAGTGCCGTGTCGAGAGCCGAGCCGAGGGAGCGGGAACTGCTAAGCCAATTTCATTCAATCACATGGCGGCTGCTGCTGAGCTGCTACTTTATACTTGTTGGTATTATTCATGATTTTGTTTGCATATTTTATAGCTCCAATAAACGCTGGGCGCAGAGAAAGAAGTAATTTTCTAGCGCTGAGCTTGTTAATCGAAGCTGTTGCTGCTGCTAATTTTGTTGCAGGTCTTTCTCCCGGCTCAGTTCTGCTCGGCGTGAGTGGGGAAGTACGAAATGGCTGGGATTATCGTATGCGAGTGAGCCAATATTTAAATTTTTGTAATTGCTTTGCAAACTTGAGTAGTAATTACTAGAGATCGGATAGTTGAGTATTTTGATGTTGCACGCATTGTTAGGTTCAGAATGTATTTTTATGCGTTTTAAGTTATTTGGCGAAAAAGTCCATATGTCTGAGTCATGATGGTTCCAACTGTAAGATTTAGAGGAAGACAATTTTTAGGTTTGACCATGGTTTGATAACTAAAACAACTTGGCTTTGGGGAGAAATATATTTATTTAATTACGTCTCACTTCAGTGAGAGATCAAGAAGAAGTGAAGTCCTCTTCAGCATGCATGTAAAAGCGATCTCAGTCCTCTGACGAATCGCTCCCTTCAGGTGATTGACCGCGCTGAAACTATTCAAATGTTCAGTTATCACAATAACCTTCAAAGACATTTTTCTAACATAAATTTCTCTATAGAATATTCTTTTTCTTCCTACAGATTTTTCTTGTATAGAGACACGAGAACAGTCCTTTAAGAAAAAGTTTATAAAAACCGCTACTGGCAGAATATCTAATTAACTTGATGATTTGCCCTATTTAGGTGCCATGTGAATTTACTTGGAGGGAAAATTTCTTTGCGTTTTTAAGGATTTAAGGATGTAAGGTTACGTTGTTTAAGCAAAAACTATGTGAAAATAATTTTTAGTTTAAAAATGATTGAAAAAGAGGTTAGTGAATTTTAAGAGTTTTGAGGGGCATGTTTGTTTCATGGATTAATATTAAAAGCGTATTTTGAAGTTCGTTTTTGTACATTAGTATCTGGCTTCTCTAGTAATTATATCGCTGGCTGATGGAGTGCGTGCTCGTGACGGCAACTAGCGAGACCCGGCACTACTTTGTCACTTTATTGTTTCGCAGCTGGACAGAATTTTCTTTCCTCTAATAAATGGTTTGCATCGGACGTCATCGGCAGGCGTCCATCTATCAATTTGAGCACTCCAAAGAATGGAATAAATGACACAAAATTGGAAAAACTAATCAAGCATCAGACAGGCATGTGCCAGGAGAGGCTCAGCTCCATTGTCGTTGTTGTTGCGGAAGATTAATTGATTGATCGTACGTCGAGAGTTTAATTATTCCGAGAGAGTGGGGCATCCTTGCAGACGCCGAGTGACGGGGATTAATTCAAAACTTTATTAACCCACTAACACACTCGAACTGATGGCACGGGAGAGAAGCCTTTTCTTCGCTTTTATTGCCTTCGATCGCTCTTGTTCCTTATTTTCCATTCAGGTATAATTGAATCACGATGGCAGAGGCGACGGGAGGGGAGGGAGGAAGCAGCGAGGCTGCGTCAATATTTTAAACGCCATGATAACGAATGTGGCAGGCCGCAGGGAAGCGAGCGAGGGAGGAAGAGAAGCAATATGTGCGGTTGCAGTGCATTTAGCATCCCCCTTCCATTGTGGTGAAAATTTTCATTATTATTATTAAAGCCCTGTGCACGACGAGGCACCGAACAATGTGAGTTCTCGTAAAGTGAGCTCAAAAATGCATCAATCAATGTTGTGAAAATTAAATACCTCTGTCTCTCTGGTCCGGAGAGCCTGAGCGAGGCAGGTTCTGGCTTTCGGAGAATAATCGAAATTTATTGCTACGACAAACCAATGAATGGTGTATTTGGCAAATAATACGTGATATCGAACGGCAGCCCGCATGCTCGTCGACGTTTGAAAATTAATCGGACGAAATTATGGGCCATGCATTGTTGATTGTCATATTTATCGGAGGTAAGCAGTCAAATTACTTTTGTCTGGTAGATTTCGGTTTCAAAACAGTACTGGATTGCGGTTTCTAGGTCCTTTGATCCCATTAGATGTGGAGTTAATAGGTTATTGATGGAAGTTTTTGTATTTTTTGGCTTATACAGGGCAAAAGACCGAAAATGATATAGCAAAAAATTTCAAAAACAGACATTGTTAAGTTTTTTTGAAAAATTTAGAAAACTTTTAAAAATTTTAAACTTTACAGCACTTGTCACTAATTATATGTGAAATAATTAGTTTGCTTTCAAAATAAAATGAAATTTTTGCCGAAGAAACTTAGAGAAGGCCAAAACCAAACTTTTTGTAATAACGGGAAAAAATGTTTTAAGAAACCAAACTGGCATTGACTTCTTGCAGAAAATAAGGAAAATCTGCTCAGGATTATTTTCCTTCATTTCAAGCCAAAATGTTTATTTTTTTCCCAAAAAGCCTCGGAGCTTAAAATCCTCTTTGACGTTGGAAACCAACGCAAATAAATTTTTCTGGGAAATGTGTGGTTTTCAAATCGACAGCCCAACAACTCCTTTGAGCTGGCTTACAAATACCAGTGAGCACCTGGGGGCACAGCCTGACAGATTATAAATAAGGCCTTTGTCTGGGTACATATTGATTTGCCAATCAGTTCCGGAGTCGCAACGCTCCTCAACGTGCGGCAGTAAAAATTTCCATGAAAATAGCTTTACAACTTTATTACCAGACGACGAAACCCCGTTATTATCTCATTGCCGTAAAATAGGCACGACGCGACCGCAGACTTTTAATGGACATTCACGTACACATTTTTTATCGCATGCTTCAAGCACTTGATTGCTTTTCGTGTGTGAAAGGGGGCGAGTGTGTGTAAATTTCCCGGCCTGTCGTCTGCACCATTATTTAATTTGGTTTCAGTTACTTCGACCCCTCATACACAGTGGGACATGGTGTACTGAAAACGTTCAACAATTTTTAGAGTCTCTATGACGGGAAAACTATTGGAAAATATGACCGCCATTTTGGATTTTAAAATTTTAATTCCCTCTTTCTAACCGTTTGAGATTAAATTTTGAATTTCTTCACAACGTCAATCAAAAAATTTTCGGAAAATATGATCGCCATTTTGGAACATCCTCCATTTTGGATTTCGATGTTTTATTGAGCTTAAATTTTCAATTTTTGACTTTGCAAATATGTGTTTGTTAACTAGATATTTTGAACTCAAAAACTTGATTTTGTAAAATAAATTATTTTTTTAATGAAGTTATAGAAAATTATTCCTTAGACCCCTCCGACTGAGGCAAACTATATATTTTTGGGAACTGAGATGCTCCACTGTGCCACACTCCACACACAAAACACACAATAGCGCACTGCGATGCGGTGGAAAGCTACAAAGCGGACATGCTAAACTTTTTACTCTCTCGCATGATAAACTCATTGTCAACGCGCTCTATCGGGGAGCCACAATCTCATGGCTTCAATCGCGCACCTAAATTACCGTCGACTTGCCCGCATTTGAATGCACTGCCAAATGCAGTGCGTGCGTACGCTATGGGACTAAAGTTGGGGAGCATGAAAAAGTACGTGTTGTTACACCTAATAAATAATCTGGCGGCGGAAATACACAAAGACGGGCGCGGGTGGTGGGCTGGTGGCTGGGAAAACAAAACACAATAAAGCGCAAAACAATGGGTGGCTCGCATGAAAATGAAAGCTGTTTTGCGTGAGAGGTGCTTTTTACATTTTCGGCTGTTTTCCGAGTCTCCCTTGAGTGCTCTTTTCAAGCTTTGTCCTGTTGTCCAAAGAGCCCTCTAAATTGCAACCTTTCTAGCAGCCTCTCTCAGAACTTCACTGCAGCTATTTACCTGCATGTTTAAATGCTACACTTTCTAGTTTATTCCATTCTATTTTCATTTTTGGCCTCTTTGAAAAATTGTGAAAATATTTCAGTCTCTCGGAAATTTGTCATTGTACCTTTTTATATTAGCTTTATTGTACGAAATTGTAAATAAATTTTCTTAAAATCTCAAAATAGGCGTGTCAAGAGCGTAGCAAGCGTTGTTGCTGTAATTTAAATAAAACTGAAATGTTTGCTTCAATTCAGAACAATTTTTGTTTGACATAAAAAACGCATTTCAACTAAAAATATATTTGTGGCTACAGAAAATTTTTACTTTAAGTTTTGAAAATTGTTATAAATGTTATATGGGGTTTGAGTTCCATCTGTAAATTAATGTGTTCTATTTTCGAAATTTAAGTAAGAAAATATAATTTTTATAAAAAGTTTTGTTGGTGGAATAGTTTATTTTATGTAACGAAACTTATGATTGCATCATTTGACGAAAATTTTATTCTTTTTACATAGGTTTGCATCTTAATTACTGCCATTTTATTAAATTTGAGTTGTTGATATTGGAAACCTCTTAAAAAGCCCAAAAAAGGCAGTTTCAGACTCTCAAATATGAAAATCAGACTCTTGTTATTTGCCCTCCAACAAGCTTCTTCTCGCGATTCCGGCCCTAAATCGGACATCGCATGACAAACTTGGCGTCGCCGACGTGAGCTCATAGCCCAGAATTGCGTTATAAAGTTCCAAATTATATGACCGCCATCCGAAGTAACGACAAGCCGGGTTTATTTTTATGAATGCGATAATAGGGCCTTTTATTTCCCTCAATTTTTGTTATTTCTGCCAGCAAAGCACCCAATTTCGCCTCCGGCTACGAACAGCTCCTGATATTGAATTACCGGAGAAAATTTGATTTACTCCATTCAGTCGTCAAGGAGCCCGTCGACGATATTTTCAGGCATTGTTGAGGAAGGAGAGGGAGACAAGCCGCACGAGAAAGGAACATGCATGAAGAGCTTCCGCAAACAGATATCGAAGCTAGGTGCGAAGTTTCGACACCGATCCGGCCGTGAATTCGTGCTTTAAATAGGATTGAGCACACTCGCACTTACGGCACAATTTGCGGTTTCCCTCATCGCATTTCCATCAAGATCATACGTGATAACAAGACTCGGCGACGAAATTGTGTTTGATAAGTGAAAGTAATTGGAAATAACTAGATTCGTCGCCGACGACACTCCTCTCGCATTTGAATTTCGAGGTATTTGCTCGGGGGAGGGGGGAAGTATTCAATTAAATCGGATGTCTGTCGGAGCGAGCGGATTGTAACTGCCGATCGATAAATTGTACGGATTTCAATCAACTCTGTTCCTGGCATTTTCAAATTTCCACTCTCCCGCAAACGTCAACTAATGTAGTTCTCTCTTTTATCTTTGCAGGTACGTCGTCCCCATCCCGGAATGTTTTGATTAAAAATTCTGCGAAACAGCGTCCTTGAGTCGCAGTGGAGCGCCTGCCACACGCTCAAATAGGTTAAGTGCCCATCAAAACCCCCCAGTGACCACTTCCACCGACCTTTTGCATGTAAAAATTCATAAAAGTGCCGTAAAGTTCCAATTTTTTGCCACTTTAAAATTGCTCCGACATGAAAATTTCATGAGATTTTTATTGCCCTCATCAGCCCGGCTCTTGAGCGTCACATTACCTTGGAACGCAGGGACGTAACCAGGAACAAATTTTAACCCTCCAATATTATTGAACTCATTCCCTTCTGCAAATTTACACCATCGACTTTAACCGAAGCTCGGAACATTATCTCAACACCTTTACCTTAACTTAAACCTCCCCGAGGTCCTCTGGATGTCCAGATTTTTCTAGAAAATTTAGCAAAAGTCGATGGTGCGAAAATGGGTTAAGAACTAGTCTACAGGCCTTTTTAGGAATTTAAATTGGGATTTCTTGAACCTCTTTAAGTCGGGAAAAAAGAGACAGAAAAAGCCAGCCCAGTTACACCTCTGCCGGAACTTGATGCCAAACTCGCCTTGGCAAGACGCGGTTAGGTCGTGACGCTCAAAAATATAGCACTGCAAAGACCACGAAGTCGTTCAATAATTCACGAAATAATGGGATGATGTTGCGAAAGCCGTCACTCAGGGCCCTCTGTCGTCTAATTTCTGGGGCTTCGTCGCTCGCGTTATGATTCCCCCATCGACGATTTAATTGATAAACGTCCTGGAGTCACTTCTTCGCCCACTCCGACGGGAATAAAATATTTATAAATTAATGTGGGAGACGCGGAGAAATTCGGGCAACTGAAACTGAAAGCATGTTCGCAGGAAGCTCATCTATAATTCAGCGTATTGATCAGCGAGCGGGGGAGAGGTGTTCAAGGAGCAAAGTTGTGAAAAGCCGGGGAAATGAAGTGTGAAGCGCAACTTTTTTGTATCGATTATCGGTCAACTTTCCTCGCTGCTGCTAACGTGATTTTCGTTAATCTCATCAAACTTGTGCCGCAAGAAGCGGAAACTCGGACACAAACACGCAGCCACCGGCTCGGAGCAAAGTTTCGGACGGCAAAAGCAAAGTTTGGCTTGGCGAGGCGCCCCCGAATTTCCCTTCCTCCGTTCGTCGAACGTGGCAGTGAGCGGTTTTGAGGAATTTTCGCGCCCCTTTGAAGAAGCTCATTGAGAAGCGGGGGCGAGAAAAATGCGTCCGAGTCACGTGTCTGTGCAATCACCAGAGAATTCCTTTGAGGGCGTGCCCGGCGAGAGGATGTGTGAGATGGCGGAAACAGCAGGAGGAAGTGCATTGTATCTGATGTTGTTTTGTGGTCCGTGACCAATGAGGGATTCGGCGTAGACGACAAGCGATGAATCATCGTGTAAACGACACAAACAAGGAATCCTCGACAACCCCCCGTACGCCATCAATCTCGACCGGCAGACCAGCTCCCATTTCGTTCTGACCATTGTTCGAGTCACATATTCAATTAAATACATCCTTTCCGATGATAAACACCGGCATTCAATGACACAGGATAAGGATATGTATAATGACGACATTGTTGTTGCTGAGCCCCTCTCTCTCGCACTCGCTTTCATTCATCATTATCATGCACCCGTGTCTCGGTGCATCATCATTTTAATGCTGTTAAAACCGACGATTCATTGAATCTGTGATTGCGTACGTGGTTTGAATACCGCTTAGTTGTTTCATAATCGGAGGTCGAGGTAATGAGTATCCCTTTGAAGACCTATGATAATTTCTTTGAGAATGAAATTAATAAGAGAAAATTAATAACCTTCTTGAGCTCCGTTTATTTGATTTCAAAGTATTTATTAGTATCCCTTTAAGGTTAGAGACTCGTTAATAAATAAATTTGAAGAAAATAAAGTGAAATTTAAAAATTAAACTGATTCGAAAAAATAATTCTGCTCCTTGATTTGGTTCCTTTTAAACCATAAAATGTCTAAATGATAATATCTAAAGATTTTTGGAAACATTCTGAAAACTTCCAAATATGTTACCCTAAAAGAGATAAGTGGACCAGCCCCTAACCGCGCATCGGCGACTCCACGTGCAAGGTATTTATTTTGTTTTAATTGCCGGCCGAAGCTGCGCTCGCTGTCACAGCAGGCCTTCACGTACCTACTCAATCAAAGCTGCGCCCAAAATGGTGTTCATAATGAAATTTATTGTTTTGGTCACCGCGTGATGCTAACGGAATTGGAGATTCGAGAGAGTCAAAACCGACCGAATTTATTTCAATAAGCCGTGTCTAAATCGCGAGGCGTGTGCCCGTCTCTAGTGCTCTCTGCAGAGTTCCGATTGAACGCCGAAAAGGGAATTAATTGGAGCCAAATTGAGGCGATGCACTAAATGACACCGGCATGCCATGTTGCCACAGCAAGCCGCAAACTTTCATGCACAATGCCACTTAAATTGTTAAATTGCCGGATTGTGGTCGCATTCTAAACATATCATTGACGCTCAATAAATTCTATCAGTGCTCTCGTAATGAAATAAATGCGATTCCGATTATGTTGTTGCATGACCAATCAATATTGGTAGCTTATGGAGTCCTCCAGCATTTGGGACCTGCACCCTAGACGGTTCATTTAGGAGAACAGCATGTTTGCAGACTGGAATTTCATAAAATTGAATTTTATTTGACCGTCCCTTACAACTTTGGGTGTTGAAAAAATCCTCATCAAAGTTTTGGCTCTCGAACCTAGATTAAACTATTTTTTATAACCTCTGTGTACCTCCTGGAATGAAAAATCAATCCATTTGGGGCTCAAGAACTTCAAACCCACGATTTCTGGTATCAAAACCTCAAAAACAAAATTTTCTAGAAGGCAATGGTTTTGCTTATGATTACTTAAACCTTTTATAAAATACATATCATCTTTTAGCCAGGAAATGTTTAGTACTTGATAGGATGTACGAGCTCTTTTCAACAAAGTTTGAATTTTTAGATACTTTTAGACCGCTTTAAAGCCAAATCTCCATCTCAAAATGTTAACATTAGAATTGTTAATTATTAATAACAATAGTTTGCTAATGATGGTTAATTTTTTGAAGACATATTCGGGAGTTTGAGCGTAATTACGTGCTAAAATTAGTCATAGGAGGAAGATTTCGGGTCCCACCAACAAATTCTGTTGTTCTTCCACGGGCAGCCCGGACGTTCTCCGCATTCCCTCGTTTCCTCACGTTCTCTTATCGGCACCATGGAGACCTGCCTCTTCAAATTAACAACTTTCAATACACAAATTTACATTCTTCCACAACACGCTAAACGAGCAGCACGAATTTCTTTGAATTTTAATTTGTTTTAATGCAATTAGGCAGCACTCGAGACACTCCAGGAACAGCACTTGAGCTTCCATCTCCTTCCCAACATGCCGTAAGACGAGTGGCACATTCTTGGAAGCGAATTTTCGTGATGCTTGCTTTGTGACATGCATCAGGTGAAGTCTCAGACAGTATTAAGTTGCTTTTTTGACAATGGCTTTGGGTGATATTTCAAGCCAGAACATGCAAATAACTTTGGAACAACAACATAGCTCTCCTTCTCTCCTACAATGTCGTGGAATGACAGACTGGGTTCAAGACGTCCCTCGCCTCGACTTCGCAAGGAAGAGGAACTTTTACCACTTTTGAGAAATTTTATGTCAGCTGAAAGGCGGAATTGTGGCTGTCTTTTAAGTCTACAATGTTGCCAGCTAATGGACGTTTGTTGGGAAAAACTCGCATTCCGTGAATGACGTCTGTCAGAGGGTTGTTAATCCCCGACGCGATGACGTGCAGCACTGCAGAGGATGGAAAGCAAACAGGCCCTCGAAAGAGCGGGTTCGTGTTAATCTCGCGCCGACCAAGGGCCCTCCAGCCACGGCACGTAATTACCTTTTAAAAACACACTCGCCCGGCTCGTGAACATTGATGCGTAGTTGTCAGGATTTAATATAAATTTTCATTTACTACTCTCCACTCCCTCAGCCGGCCAGCAACCGCCACCGCTGCTTTTGCATATAAATTACCATACAACAATGGCGAGGGGAAACTGCTGAGTACAGCCAGTTGATAGCTCATAAAGCCTGCAGCAACGTGTGATGAGTCTTTGTTTGCCAGCTCATTTAATGTGCTGCTCGGATGTAAAACGGTGCTTTCGGGGTGTGGATTATGCCAAACGTTTGCAGAGTAGCTCTGGAAAATGGTTTTGGGCGCCCACCGACGAGAAGCGTGGAAGGCTTGGAACAACTTTGCTGACCCGAAATTATTGACCTTTCGTGAAATTGGCTTCAATTGATTAAGGCTTTTGTTAAATTTTACTCAAATATTTTATCCGTGCCTTAAAGTAAATTTTCAGAAGGTTGATGAAAGCTAGTCAGTTAACTGTCAGTTTTTCAGAATAAAAAAAAAGTGTTGACACTCACATTTTTAGATTTCCTGGGAGTTGAAATTTTTTATAGACCCCAGTACATTTTTTAAATCTTTGGATGATCAACTACGGTTCATGTTTAGCCACACATAACCTTTACGAAAAGTTAAAAATATATGGATCAAACTTACAGTGTGAAAACTCTAAAGAGTTGCAGTTTCGACACCTTTCAGGTAATTTTTAGACTTTTAACCAATGGGCAAAAGTGTTTGGGACTGTCCCTTTTTCTAGACTTCCCAAATTAGTTCGAAATTTCTAATGGTTACGGAGATAGAAACATATTTGTACCCGATTCCACCTTGTCTGAATTCAATGTCTTCAAAATATTTGCCTTCTTAGTTTAATAGTGAATTTAGGAGTTTATTTTAATTATTCCAAGTCAAAAGATAATTTGACGGAAACCGATTTTCGGAAAGAAATATTATGAAGTGACACTCGTTACCCTGAAATTGTTTAAAACTTATTGCATTTGGAAATAACTAGGTTAGCAGCTGGAGCCAATTTTTCAGCACTCATTCATGCTTTCCATGGAAATCGTCATCCAGCATGCAAATTCCTCGCAGCTCCGGATGTCACCGGCAGATAGCATTGTTTACACCGAATTCAATTACATTTTATATGTTATTATCGTTTTGTTTCGCGCGAAAACAATGAATGTGGCTCGAAATCACACCGCCAGGCCCGCGCTTTTTTGCTTACTTTGCATTGATTTGCGCCCGTTCTATTTTCAGGCCGCCACCCCCTCGCATATAATCACGCGAAACGGATATTGTCCGTCCTCGCAAAACTTTTTATTATCCATTTGGCATCGATATTTTTGTTTTTGCGGCGCTCTCATGCATGTCGTGTGATGGCACTGGCGCACTGACCGGTTTATTAAACCTTTTGTGCGACTCGATACGAAATTGGAACGCATCCCAATAGGTTGAATTAATTAAGTTCCGAGGAACTTCACGTGAAGGTCGTTGACCAACTGCTTCCAGACGAGTAGGGCCCCCAAAACTTCGAGCATGGAAATTTTTCAGTTCGGTCGCTTTTTATATGGAGTGGACAAACAAAGCAAAATTTTCAGCCAATTTTCGTGGAAGTAGGGGTTTGAGACCTACTTGGATCGGAAAAAAAATATCTCCCAAAGTACTTAAGTCCGGAGGCTCCGGTGGCTGTTTCTAGGGGTCCCTGTAGTGATTGTCACCAAAGATGGGAGCTCTAGCCCCCGTACTTTGGGAGCTAGAGAAAATCAAATCTTGGTGAAATTTTCCCATACAAAAATTTCACAAAAACTTGATTTTCTCTAGCTCCCAAAGTACGGGGGCTAGAGCCTCCATCTTTGGTGACGATCACTAGAGGGACCCCTTAAAACAGCCACCATGAGATGAGCCTCCGGACTTAAGTACTTTCAGAGATCCAAGTCGTCTCAAATCCAAACTTCCACGAAAATTGGCCGGATTGTGCTCTATTTGTCTACTCCATGAGAAGAGCGACCGACCAAAAAAATTTCCATGCTCAAAGCCCCAAAACCTTTTTCAAGTTAGTTTCATTGCAAAAATGAATATAAAATCTTTGTTCCAAAAATTTGATTTGGGTCCGTAGCTCTGAATCTTCAGGTCTTAGGGACTAACTGTAGAAGAACAATAACTAGATTAAATGTTATATTTAACATCTAAATTTAATCAACTAAAATGCTCCTTCCATATGAAATTTGTAGGCCCCTAGATCCAACTATGAAATGGAAAAGAGACACGAACTACAAAATACAAAAATTTCAGCTCAATCGGATCAAGTAACCCCTTTGGTTACGTGCCTGATTGTTTTTCGGGAAAAGCAGATAAATCAGGCTTTTATACTTTCAGAGCCTTTGTGACTCAGACGGATGGAGTATGCATTGTTTAAAAATGTTGAAAATTTACTAAAAATCGTGAAAAATAATTTTGGTGAGATCTACAGGCGAAGGATTAAAGTATCAGAAAAGTTATAGTATCGCTCCCCAAAGAGCCAGAAATGTAATAATCAGAAGAGTCTGGCGCGAAAAAATCTCATTAAAATTATCATTAGAAGCGCAAACAGCAGTGCGATCCATTAAACAAAAGAAAATTACATACAAACATAATAATCCAGTGGAAAATACTGCTGCCTGAGAGGGTGCAAAGCGGGACGGTGCCACCGACACCACCGCAGAGAAAACAAATTTCAAGAGATAGACATCGCCTCAACGGCAGTGTAGAGAGACGCAATAATAATGATCGTTATTGTTCTTATTTTCGCACAGGCACACGCACTCGGAGCGTCGCGTCGCGCCGCAACCTCTCGCCACACCATCATCGTGCCTAATGATAATAAACATGGAGCTGCGATGCCGCAATATAAACTGGCGGCGCGCTGGTGTAAATTTATGATAACTTAGTTAAGGCAAATTTTTATCACCTTTCTTTCCTCGGCCTGCATTCCTCCGGAGCGGTGCGAGGGGAAGAGGAAGACGGAAGACGCAGACGGCGCGAAAATAATAAGGCAAAGAAAACATGCCTTAACGAGTTTTTTTGGCGCGCTCTCCATTTCCGCTCTTATTTCATTCACCTTTTTCATGCCCGCGGAAAAAAGCGTCGATGTTCGCTTTATGTTTATTTTTCGTGCAAATGACTGATGTAAAATCGCCCATGTTATTATAATGCGGGCGATACTGCCAATAAGGTGCTCTCCAACGAGTTGCTTTTCTGGAAAAACGCGCGTTTCATTGCCCGAAATCATAAATGGGCCGTTCGTCATTCTCGATTTAATCTGGGCCGGCGCCTTTTGATTCGAACCCCTTCAACGTGCCGTGACATTTTTTAAGTAGACCATTTCCCTACATTCTTGCATGAAACCATTTAGAAAGCTGAAGTTCTTTTTATAGAGATTTATAGAAGTCAAAAGATACCAACATTTATGCGAAAAAAATTGAAAGTGTATCAAAGTGACTCCTCTTAAAAATACTCCTTGATTTTAGCAAATAACGTTGGGACTAGAGAGTCATGTAGGTTTCATACTCTCATTTCTAAAATGAATCTTTATTTAAGAAGTTAAATCTCAATTTCTAGTTCTAGCGAAGTTTTCGCCAAAAAATTGAAAGCCAAATTTTTGTGAAAAAGTAACTTGTGGCCTCCTTCAAGCAGTTTAAAAATTTCAAATTTGCGAGTTCTCTCAGGAATGGACCCCTGGCGTCCGGCCCGGATTTCTTACAACGTTTAATTTTCAATGAGAAATCACTGTTCCTGAACCTGTGTGTGGTAGTCAAAAACTGTATTCTGTCAGAATACAAACGAAATAAATAAGTCGGTTCTCAAATATTATTGTGCCTAATTAAATTTATTTTCCCTCTGAATGACCCAATAGTATATTGTGCACCAAGGGAACATTTGTAGCCCGAGTGTGGAAATTGATTCCAGAGCGACGAAGGAGCGAGGGAATCAACCGCCCGAGGGCTACAAAGGTTCCCGAGGTGCACACAACGTTTTGTTCAACGTTTTGAGATAGAAATCTTACCAAAAGTGACTTCGCTCCCTCAAAATGAGGGATTAAAAAAGATTTTGCTCCCGCAAAAAGTCATTGCTTACCGCGTTTTTGAAAAAAGTTGAACAAATAAATTTGTCACGTTATTATCCCGAAATGTAGGCCGTAATAATTGATCAGACGGACAGACTTCCGGTTGAAGCACTTTGAATATTTGAACTCAAATTAGCACTCAACCGAACTATAAAATTAAATAAACTTCTCAACCACACTCATCCCTGGCAGGACTGGTGCTCCATCCTGATCCATCAAGTGCACTTAATTCAATTGAACAACATCATGAAAATTCTAATGCGTACGTGCCTGCATTATTAAATAATTACGCCCTCTCTGTGCCCGGGTATAAATTTCACGAGGCTTTCAGTTCCACGCTGTTATCAGCCTGCAGCACATCGCTCCCCTCCCGGGCTGGGAAATTTTATGCTACATAAATATTTGTTTAGTCGTGGAAATATTTATTAAAAGCACTCTCTGCTTTTCACTTACTTGTGCCTGAAATGGGAATGGAAATTGAACGGCGGAACATGTCTGAGAGCCTGCCACACATCGGGGCTGATTAGCAGGCACGCGTGTGTCTCGGGGGAGAGGGGCCCTCCTGCAAGTGCAGAATTGATTTTTGGCGCAAACGGCACCAACTTTGACTGACAACTCCGTTTCAGCTGCCATGTTTTGTGGCATGTTTTGATGGTAGCTCGATTCAAACTTTGGCACCTTTCAACATTCTGTGAAGTCTTTATTTATTTATTATCTGCGTGCAAGGTAACGAGCAACCGAGTAACCTTAATACCATTTAATGTTTATATAGTGCGGCATGTCTGCAGCTTAGTGCTCGGCTCACGGCCGGCTAGTGCGGCATGTAAGCCGGTTTTAATGGTCCAAGTAAAATTTAATGTCCGCTAGTGGGATTAAGGCTCCGTGCAGAAGTGGGGGATGTGTGGAGTGCAGACATACCCCAGCATCTCTTTTTGAGTCTTATCCGACGCTCTCGGACACTACGCACTCTCGAGTCGCCACTCGCCGCCCAATAAAAATTAAGATAGCTCGTATCTCTCTCCTGACACATTAATGTTGTTTATTACGAGTATTTAATTAGTAATTCAACATTCCTCGTCTTTTTTCTCCTCTTCAAAATAACGAAATTCATTCATCCGAGCGCGACCACGGACCCGAGCATGCGGACAGATAAGAGCGACTGAGAAAAATTATGAAACAAGAAATTAAATGTAAATGAGATAAGTTGGAGCTGCTAATAACAGCGGCATTAAATTCAATCAGGCTTTCTTCGCTGGCTCTGCCTGTCTCCGTCTGCATCGCCGTAGTGGAATGAATAATAATGACAATAAAGTCGTTTGCAAGGCGGAATAAAAAATCAGGAAGTCTCTGTTAGGGATCAAAGGTATCATTTTTCCAAGACTTCTCAAATATTGCAAATGAGATTTGGAAGCTCTGATTGGCAGCAAAAATCCTTACCCTGAACACCTAACAATACCTACCACAGTTAAAAGATTTTTGATAAAAATTATCAATTTATGTGAGGGTGAAATCTAAAGACTCTTTTTGGTTTCACCTCATATTTCGGCCCTATTTCCTTTCAATTAGCAACATGATGTTTCTACATGTTTGAGCCTGGGAACTGAAATGGTGTTTGCTAGGAATCTTGAAGTAGTTAAAAAAACTTTTGAAATTGAAAAATAATCAGCGACATTTGAGGTGCTGAAACTGTTTTATTACTCAGTTGACGTTTTAAGTTTCCTCATCCAAAAATTTGATTTTTCAAAAAAGTTTCAATCAAGTTCCTCCATCTCCAGCACTCCTGAGTAATGATCTCAATTGTATTATTTTTCCAACACAACGTCCACAACGCCTTTCGGTAAAGTACAGCCATTGTTTCAGCCTCTTTACTGCCAGCAGCTCTTTGATGTTTTTTCTGGCTCAAAACTAGGCCATCAGACAGAAAATCCTCTCCCACGGATGCATTTGGCAGAGGCGGAAAATGCACCCAAACTGAATAAATTCGCGCATTTCCGAGAGAACGCAGCGATAAAGAGCTTCCCGTGAAGCATCAAACGGCGCAGGTAATAAATATCCTTGTGGAGCCTACGAGCTGCACTGCAGAGCGCCTTGGCATGAAAATTGTTATTCATCATTGCGTTTCCTGTGCACCGACTTTCTCCAACCCGCCAGAACTGCGAGAAAAATGCGGCTTCCCGACTCCAGCATATTAAAATTTTCATTTCACTTCCGAGTTGCGAAAAATCTTCCTTCATTTATTCCCCGTCTGCCTGCCTCCCCGGTCAGTCGGCTGGAGGAGGAGCGAGGAGAGAAACATCGATGCATCGTCAATGCAGCTCGTTTGCGTCTTGCAATTTTTCACTGTGTAGCATCAGCAATAAATTGCTCTCTCAAGCTGCTCCTCGTCCTTTTCTCTTTCCGATGAGCTTAAAATTAAATTTTTTGCCCCCCGCAGCAGCAGTTGTCCGGTGATTTGATGGAACAAGATTGAACGACACGAGAGGACACCAATCAACAGAGCCGACTCAGCTGAATCAAAGCACGAGAGACGGTGACAGAAACAAGACTGGGGATGTAATGCTATCAAGAAAATGCGATATTATCCTTGCAGTTCCTTGGTTAAACACTAACGGCCTATTTTGTCGGAAAACAAAGGCAAAGGCGGAGGAGGAAAGTAGTTGTTGGGATTTGCCGAGATGCACTGGTGCAAGTGCAAGGAAAATAAACTTACATTTCCTCTTCTCCTTCTGTCGGTGATGTGCCGCCCGCTGATCCGCTGGGGCAAGAAGTGCGGCGGGAAAAAAGTTAAAAGCACGAGCTAAGCTCTTTCGCTTCGCAGATTTGCTTGTTGACTCGCACTCTCGCAGGCTTAGAGGTGTCAGAGAGGTCGTTCTCGAGGACATTCATTCTTTGCCAGGCTCGGGGTTGTTTGCCAAGCTGAAGCTCTGAGAACTCCCGTAGTTTCCTAGAAAAGAGGTTTCATGAGGCATTTAGCGTCTTATTTTGCATATAAAAATTATATGAAATTATTTTAATTACATTTAATTACACATGCACTATTGTGGCCGCTTTGTCTGCCTGTCTGTCTGTCCAAAACTTTATTTTTCAAGAACCAAAGAAGCTAGAGAGCTTTAGGATTTTGCATCGTGTTTTTGTGTCAAAGGATTATATTAGACCCCTAAGCCTTTTAGAGGGAGTATGGAGGTGTATAACGTTTGTATGAAACTTCTGTGTATAACATCCGATTGAATGAAAATTTTAGTATGCTGAAGTCTGTCCAAAATCTAGCAAATTATAGAAATACATATGACCCCTATCCCTCCCAGATGCAGAGCTATTTATCACCAAAGATTGGTCTTCACGAAATCTTTGAAAATGCACTCTTAAGCTTAATGTCCGATTTTTAACTGCAGGTAGGATAGCTTGAAATAAAAATTAGGAAAAACTAAAAATTTTTACCAAAAACAAGGCACTCTGACACCTCCAAGCCTTTTTGGGCCCTTTTGGTACCCCAAATGGAGTCTTCTTAGCTCTGAAACCAATCCCCATCACAGTAGTACCTCAAACTTGAGCCTTTCTAGTCGTGATGTCCCTTTCCATGAAAATTGTAAGCTTTTTTGAACCCTATCAGATCTCTAAATTGGGCCTTTTCGTAGATCTGGAACCCAAAGCTGGAAGAAATGTCGGGGCCCCAACCAGTTCCTGTTTTGGAAAGGCGACCCTGTTTCTCACGTGCCTCATCGAGACTGACTGAAAGAGTTCCCATCACGTACCTCACTAAAAAGCGCAAGTTTATTGAACCGTGATGTGTTCTTTCCACCGCTTTATGGGCCTGTGTACTCAATTTTTTGTTCCATCAAATAATCGCACGTTTATCGCATGAATAAAGCCCGAGAGTTTATAATAGATGTAAAGATGTGTTTCTGATACACACCAAACTTTCCAGACACATGTCAGGTTACCCCATGTTTACCTTCCTCCTTCACCCGAACCGAGTCGAGCCGACAGTGAACCAGAGCCGACCCCGCACCAGCATCAGCATAAAACACCGTTTTTATTGAACGCCGCCGACGAGGTAAGGAGCCCTAATAATAGGCTCGCTTTGCATAAAATGATGTGTTTCACAGTCTGGCGAAATCTTCGCGTTCGTGAGTCGGGCTGGGGCTCGGGCACTCACATAAAAAATGTAGATCCCCCGGCACACAAGTCTCGGTGTCGGCTGGCGTGTGTCGCGTATGTACTCCCGAAGACTGGGGCATATTTATAGAGACAAGTTAGCACATGTCAAGCGACTGTAATAAAGCGGAGCATAAAATCCCAAATGGCACGGCGAGTAGTTTAGAAGACCGCATATTTAATATAAAATAATGTACTCGACGGCGTCGTCGGTGTCATTCTCGTGAGTCTCTCGCGAAGAATTTGTAGGTCTGGAGCGAGTGGTACAACAAAGAGGCGGAGAAAATTGAAAATACGTACGCGCACGAAAAAAAAGAAAACATAAAGAACTACGTTCTGGAGACACAAAAGATAAAAGTTTAAAACGGGAAATTGTAGTTACTTCGTGCGACAGCATACTAAGCGATTTAGTGGATGTGGCTAGCAAGAGTTTGACGATAAAAGAGTATCAGTTTGCAGGCAGCAACGTGTCTGTGGTTTGGCACTTTTAACGTTCGTACCCCAAACTTGCCAACTGTACTTTATTAAAGCATATGCCGAACTTTTACTGTAGGCACACCAACTTTATTGACAACCGGAAGGTGTTTTACCGAGGAACTTTGTCTCGCCTCGACAGGAGTCACGGGACTTTTACGGTCCCGCACACGGAAAGGTAATTCCGGCTTTCGAAGAAGTGGGGACCTGACCTACATACAGGCTGGTTTTCTGAGAATTCTGTTGTAGTTGACGTCAGTAGAAAGTGGGTTTTCAGGAAAAATTATTTAATTTTAATTAACTTGGAAATGGGGGCTGAAATTTTTCCAGAGAAACTCTTGTTTAATTTGGAATGAAAATTCACTCTTGATTCAGATTCATGACCTAGTTGTTTTTGTAGGCGTGAGTTCTTGAATAAACTTCAAAATCAGCTTTTAAACCTTGAACTGAATCCTCAAACCTTAAGGAAGGGTTCAAAAAGGTTTTTATCACGCTACGTTTATCCAAAACCTGCCCGTTTTCTAGCTCTTGCTACATTCCTGGTCTTGTAGTTATTATATCTCTCTTGTGCATCAAAACGGATTGACAATTTATCTCTAAAATGGGAAAATTTGATTTTAAAAAGAAAGGAAATAAATATCTTTTGAGAAAATAGTATTTGATTTTGAAGGGCTTTAAAAAGACCCTTTACATATATTTCCCCTGGCAAGTCCAAGAAGCCGCTCTTCTGGCTCCGCCACTGGTCCTCTAGAAAGGTTGAAATTTCTCCTAGAAGTCATGAAATTTCCTGAACCATCACGTCCCAGCTGACTCCCACCATCGTCGTACGTCCCAGCCATACAGCCATTACGCTCCACAACCGATGCCCAGATATAAGCTCATTACAAGTGAATAGCAGGCCAAATCACCTGGCGAAATGAAAGGAGGAACAATTCAATGAATAAGTAAGATTATCCCATTGTTTCGTAATGAAGTGATATTGTGTTGTCCACAAAACACAGACATATTACTCGCTTTTCCTCTCCCATTTCCTGCTTCCTCTTCAAAAGCGCCTTCTGAAGAGGAAGAGCAAAGTAACACGAAAGCCAAAGGTCCGTGCTGGAAGCAGTCGGGCTCTAATGGACACTGCGACGACATTTAATTTGACAGCCCGGGGAGTGAGGAAAAGCTTTTCCCCGAAGGTTGGGCGGCGGTGAAAAATCGAGGTGCCAAAAGAGTGGTGAAGAGCAGATGCGTGTCGATGCCAGAAAGGCGAAAGGCAAACAAACCCGAGTCCTATCGTCAAATTCCTCCGCCACAGCCGCACCGAGTGAGCTGGCAGGAAGGCAGAAAAAACAATAAATACATTATTCAGTTTGGCTCGAAATTTTGCCATACACATAATTTATGTTAATATTATGGTAATAATGAGGCTTTCGGTGGGAGCACAAAAAATTCATTCCTCTCGCCTAGGTGGAACTCGGAGAATTTCGACGTCAGACGGGTGAGAGAGCAGTCATCAGGCAATAATAAATACAAATTAACATTCACTTGTGTTTCGTTGTTTTAACATTTTAAGCCCAGTTAAGTCGCTACAGCAGCGAGCTTCTTGTTTTCGGAGAGGCACCACCGCGCGGTCTCACCAAATGGCACTTAACTTTTTCCGTCGTTGTTATTGTTGGTCTCTAATCCGATTTACAAGGTTTCTTTCCTCTTGTTCTCTCCATTTATTCTCGCTGTTGCATTCAATTATAATTTTTTGCGTTCCTTCAGCGATCACTTTAATGGCCTTGAGTGGTGATTTAATTTTGATTTGTGGAGGAAAACATCACCTCTGCTGCGGTGAAAGCTCTGAAAGTGGATTTCTGGGGCTCACGGGCCCTCTTCATTAATATTTATGAGACTCGTGTGTCCGTTGGTCTGACACTTTCTTGACTTTAAAACTGTTCCCAGAAACAAAGACATTTTCCCTTAAATTCCCACTGGAAGCTGCCTCAGTGAAAAAAGTTCTGATTAGCTCTAAATTCCACGTCTCAAAGGTCGTCGGGGAGTTATGCCTCCCAAAGCTAGAAGTTAATTGCGAAATGCACTCAGAGCTCTCTTCGGCCGTTCCCTTTTACTGCCGTCCCGAGCAGACGAGCGGCATTCGAGTATTATATAAAAATCCAATCTGAATTCCCGTCAACGTCCGAGTCACCAAATGTTACCTCGCGGCAATCAGAAGTGGCAGAGCAAGTGTATGGAGTTGTCTGCTGAAAGTTGTCAAATTGAATCAAAAAGAGGTTTATAAGAATTTTTAGTGTCGCACAGCTGTGGAGAAGTTGTCAAGTCAGCTCGAGACGGGAGGCTGGTGCAGACAAGTCTTTTATTAAGTGTGCACTAATGATACGAAATTAGATTGAATTTAATGTTGCAGGGAGAGAGATGCGATATATGGAGAAATAGTAAGAGGCTCATAACAATAATCATAATCGTAACAGTTACATTTCACGATGACATTTTGTTTCTTCGATATTATTTCTCGATTTTTATATCGGGCTCTCCCCGAAGGTCGGAGCGACATTAACCTGGATATGGGAGATCCGCGCGTGGGAATCCTATTCTTCATCATCTCTAATCTCCGTGCAATCTAAATGTTAATAATCGCGCCATTTAGACAAAATGTCGGTCATAATTCATCTTTTGAGCCCTCCAACTTATTATTCCGCCGCTCTCCGACAATTTTCGACGCTCCCCGGCACCGACGCGGAAGAAATAAAGAATTGTAACGCATAAAGACCCGAATTGCTCGCATAAAGAAAAATTTACGATGAAGCAATTTCACGCCTCATAGACCCACTTTCGTTTACGTCTCCTTTAAAAGACGGACGAAGAAATGTACGCGCAAATAATGACAAATCAATGGAGTTCAAGGGGCCACGGACTGACGAAGTAGCTGGGACATGCAGTATGGAGATAAATTATCGCCAGAGTGAGTGTCGAGTCTGCCGAGCCCACACAGGCTGCACAACTTTGTCCGGCTCTTTTGCCTCGAGTGCACTGCAGTATATAAATTTGCTGTCGATAATGATGAAGTGGATACATGGCAGAGGTGATTGAGCTTCCGTATTTGTAATAAAGCGAAAATCGCTCGTGTGTGGGCGCTCTGCGAGGCCGTAAATCGACCATTTAGGTCAAATTAGACATCAAGCCGAGCTCGGAAATGAGTTCTTGGAAGTGCAGATTCGATCCCTCTTGAGCAAACATAATCTCTCTGCGCTGGCTTGACCATAATGAGTCAACTTTGCGAAGCGTAAGCCCGAATGATTAAAATTCTTTCAATTTTTTATCTCGGCTCGTTTTTGTTCGCACTTGCGGAGCCGAGATTTGAGAAGGAGATGCTATCATAAGGCAGGCATAATGAATTCATTGGGGGAGAAATCTTGATAGCTGCAAGATTGATCACGGTGGCCGTTGCGGAGGGATAGCCCGGCGGAGCGCGATGACATTGACGAAGAGCTGAAGTACGGTTGTCGGGAGAATGAATCACAGATGAGTTCTTTGAAATTGTAATGACAAAAGTAGACTGAGATGTATGCATACCTTCCCCCCTCTTTGACCCGGAATCCTGCGCACAATTTTTAATCCTTTTGAATTCGTTATGAAAAATGTCTCTGGTTCCGGTGAAAAATGAGCCTTTTTCTCGGGCACTGGAGATCCCCTGCCCATCCCGGCTAGAGTTGAAATATCGCTGTTACGCAAATGTAATTAAGAGGGATTAGGTCCATGGAAACGCCCGGGTTTTGCTGAAATGGCGGAAAAGAGCCAATTTCTTGGGCCGGAGTGCACTTTTAGTTTGCCTGCAACTCGTAATCAGCTTAAAAGAGCATTTCTGACGACTGGGGATGCAAATTCATAGAAAGAAATAAAGTTGCAAAACAGCATAGAGAAATATGAGTGCTAGAAGTACAACGCATATTTACAGCATGTTGGAAGGTTTTTGTCTATTTCTTCTCAACCACATGTTTGATTTTAAGCCATGTGAGGGCTGGACTTAACACATTGTATTTTTTACCACCTAAGAATATATGTAAGTTTGCAAGAGCCTAGAGGTTCTGCTATAGGTCTGGGGCATTAAAAGGTCTCTTTGGTGGGCCAAAATAAGTTCTTAGGAACCTTCGTGACCCTTTACCCCACCCTCGAATCCATCTATCAATCTCTATCTATTTTTAAATGAATTTTGGCTCCTAAAGAGACCTCTTATTTTGAAAAAATAATTGGTTCTTAAAGTCAAAATTCTCTATTTGGACTTGGATAATTTTTCTTAAATTCTCGCACTTTGATTGCCTGATTTTTTATTCCAAAATCATTGAGAAATATGGACTAGAGGTGATGATAAACAATTTCTTTTGAAGTCTTCATATCAATCACTAAAAGTACGAATGAATTTTTTTTTCATAACTTTATTGCTTTATGAAGTTATTCCCTCCGTTATCCCTCTAGTGAATGATTCTCAATGAGCAAATGACGCACAAAAAGCGACCCTAATTGGGTATTTTTCTCATTTTCCTTCAACTCTGTTCTCGGAATCGGCTTGGCAGTTGGCACCAGCTGCGACTTTAAAGACCTCGAACCCATAAATTCCACCAAACGACCACAATTTGCCTAATGAAAACGAAAACAGTGAATAAAATTGATTAACGCACATCAGGTAACATGCCATGTGAGTGCCCCCGAGTGGGGCCACCACCGCACATACACTCACTCTATTATGGTGTCGTCTAATTACCATTCATTTGCGTCACGTGTGGGTGGACTTTGGTGGCTCGCAAGGCATTTGCATCCGATATTCCCATCCTAAGCTCGAGCACACGTGAATGTTTACTCAGCTAATTAATATAAATTGACATCAATTTGGAATCCAAACACGGCTGAAAATCAGGCCCAAACATGCGGAGACAGGCAGAAAAGAATCTCAAAACAAACAGAATTGTCACAGTAATTGATTGGGCTGAGCCGCGGAAGGCAAATTTGTTTAAAATTTTAGCCGCGGAAGGCAAATTTGTTTAAAATTTTAGCCGCGTCGCGTAGCCGGAAAGGCAGTCGCATCCACATGGGATATTAATTTAGTCTAAAAGCTTTTTATCGCGCTTTCGTGGCCGACATGACAAATTTTGAGTGCTAATCCATTTTTTCTAATGTGATTAAAGGTGACTCGTACGCATGGAAACATTATTTATGTCCCATCTGCATAAGCCCAGCATAGACGGGTGGGCGTGTTGACACATTAAAGCTCACATGAAATGCTAATTCCCTCTTATCGCTGTCACGAACTGGCTCCTAAGCGCGAGTGCATTATGCACTCGGTGTCTCTTGGGAGCGCGCAGACAATAAAGAGATTAAAAACGCGTTCTGGTATTAATTATTTTCTCGCCTCCGACATTTTATTGGGAGACATTGTGGACTCACGAAAACTCTTCTTTTTCTCTTTCCAGGTAAGGCACATCATCGGTCACGTGTCACGCATATCATAAATTTCAGCCACAGACACACAATACGAGCAATCGAGGATAATAATGACGGAGAAGGCAACAAAGGGAGGGAAATTATCGTTATTAATGAGTACATAAATTTTTCTCCCGTTCGGCGCGAGGCAATGGGACGTGACAGTGCGGCAAAAGGAGCAATAAAAGCCCACATTCATGCGTGAGTCGAGTTTGCAGTCGTTTCTACATAATGAAAAGTGTTTCATAAAACGCCACCGTTATGCTCTGGGGAGGACTCGGGCGGGAGTTTAGGAGGTGACGACGAGTGCTTGTGAGATTTGAAAGGAGCTGCTTCTGTCAATATTCGTAATTACGCTCCGTGACTTCTTCAACTTTCGGAGAGGGAACTTTATCAAGACGCAATAAAAGAGTTGATTGAGCCAATTAGGGAGATAATTAAAGAGACGCTTGCCTCGCAAAGTCGTGCGTGACGGGGAAATCGGCGTTTCGGGACTCTTAAGGAGACCTTCCAGGAGTCAACGAACTTTAAACGGCAGAGATAAGATGTTGATGGATAGCAAAAGTTAATCAAATTATTTCGCATTTGATGATTCCATTTGGCTCCCCTCCGCAATCCCGTATATCCTCCATGTCATCTGAGAGAAAAGAGCACACATAAAAGCCATTCAAAATCCTCAACAACATCACTAAATTTACGATCTTGCGAGAGTGTGTCCGGAATATAACTTAATTTTGTGCATCACTAGCGAAATCTCCTCCTTATCTCTCGCCCGAATTACCCCAGTGGCGTGAGAGCTCTCCGGCCTCCCCAGTAATAACCTCTAATTGGGTCTTCCTTCCCCCTCATATTGCGGTCATGCCACAATGATATCGCTAAGAAAGCCGATTGTGTACACAAGGATTTGCTGAGAGCAGCACGGGCCAATTACGTCAACATCTTTCAATTTTAACAAAAGTGCGCCTTATCTCCCGTTCCTGCGCATCGTGTCCACCACACAGCCCCCGTACAGACGCCGCAAAACCCAATCAAATTGTGTGAGAGCTGTTGATGCGAAACAAATTGGCATCAAAACATCCCTTTATGCATCACTTGAAACTTTCCTCCTTTTGTCCGTCTTCGGTCTCGCTCTCGGATGCCTGCCAATCTCCTTGTTTGGCGAAACGTAATTTACAATTCGTTCGAATCCAATAGTCGTCATCAGAGCCGAAACATAAATAAAAATCTCATTTTCCTGTCCGAGACTCGGAGATGGGAAGAGCGCGATAGAGATAAAGGTGCTAGAAGTGAAACGAAAAATTCGTCTTCTAGTTTTTCTAGCTATAATATGATTCACAGCATCTCCCCCTGCTTTTGAAAGGGAAAAGCAAGCCACATTTGGGATTGGTAGATAGTTGCTTCATTAACTACCGCCGAGAACTTTTTTCACATAAATATTTAAAGTCCTTTAAAATTGTTTATAGAATTTCAAGACTTTTGAAAAATTGAAAAGATTGTTTACTTTTTTTGTTTAGAAATTTACATCTTTGTAAAAGATTAAAGAACCCATCCAAAAAGTATTCACTGAACCCATGATATGCTCTTTGAGACTCCT
This sequence comes from Forcipomyia taiwana, assembly GCA_963930915.1. NCBI lineage: Eukaryota > Metazoa > Arthropoda > Insecta > Diptera > Ceratopogonidae > Forcipomyia > Forcipomyia taiwana. The sequence goes on from CAWVOI010000007.1 coordinate 968,750, forward strand.
AACAATAAACTTTCGTGAAAAGAGACAAAATTGGCATTTTGCTTACCTTTGGGTTGATTTTTTCTATTAGAGTCCATTTAAGGTCCCAAATTGTAAAAAATATGGTATCAAAAGTATATCTTGGAGTCCCAGAGGTCAAAGATACCCTTTGGGATCCCTCTAGTCTTTGTTTTTGTCCAAACTTTTAATCTGAAAAATCCAAGAACGAATCCCGAAATTTGGAGACTTCGAATTCGATCAGAACCAGATTGGGCTCTCTCGCAGTGTTCATTCTCTCGTCCTTAAATCTCTAAGGGAGAGTGGATGCAAGCCAGGGAAGTGGGCAGCCAATAAACCATTTTGAGCTCCGCATTCGCCTTTTCAATATTTGCTCGTGTTGTATTAAATTGGGATCAGTAAATAATCATTTTGGATGTGTGATAAGAAGGAGATTATGCAAGGGATTTCCTTCCTTTTGTCAGTCCCCCGGTCCCCTGATTTGGGATCGCTACCTGTCACACCGCACCGCATTTTTGTTGTAGCCATCCGATTTGAATTCCGATCCCGAATCAAAACGTGAAGATGGGGAATGTCAAGGCGAACGATAATCGATGATGAAGCCGCTACCTGTCAAAATATTTAAAATTTCAGAGAAGTTGTTTGGATGTTTAAAAGGCCATTTATTACTCGGCATTATGCGCGTGATGCAATGCGCCTTCCCGGTGCAGTCTCGCATCTCGGAGCTATTAATAAATATTTTCTTTCATGCCAGTTGACTTTGGTGTTTGTCTGTTTGGATTACGAAGAAGTGGAAAGTGCAGTATGTAGTCTCGCGAGTAGTTTCGAGTGCGACATAATATTTTTTGTTGATACAAGATGTTCGATTTGAATGACTTTTGTTTGGGATCGGGAATATCAGATGCGCTGGCACGGCATAGCGTAAGAAAAATGGGGACATAAAAAATGACGGCCTGCGAGTCTATAAATAACACGCTAGTTGGTATAACTGTTCTTGGTAGCTTGGGATTCCTACGGGAAATATTTGGGTGCAGTCAAGTGCGAATAAAAAACAAATCTGTCAAAATGGGAACTAGATGGGCCCACGCTGGGTCTCGCTTCTCGGAAAAAATTAAGTGCTCCATAAATTATACGAGCGCGTTCTTGACCCACCCCCGCGGCTTCCGAGGAACCCCTAGATAATCTCTTTATCAATCCGGGTCCTCCATTAATTTTCACTCAATCTTCATAATTAACTCTTATCTCATTGACTACCCATAAACCCGTCATTAACTTGAACTACGTGTCAAAGCAATAAATCGCCCATTGACGGGCTAACCGTTTGTTTATCAACAGAATGTTAATCACTGCTTGCCTCGCTACTAATTGCCTTTTTATCACTGCACTGTAGACGAGTATGAGGGCGCTCCAAGCCTTAGAGGGTACAGATAAGAAGGACAATAGTCATTTTCAGGCCTTTGAGTCTACCTTGAAGCTCTTGAGATGTTCCAAATTGCGTTCATTCGACACTTGACTCGGAGCTTGATTAGAAGTAAGAGCTTCTTTTGTACTTAACTCGGAGATGGAACTCCTAGCCTTGCTTGATATGGCTTTATCAGTCATTTTTTGTGGTTAAAACAAAAATCAAAAAATTCTGATCTGAAATTTCAAAATTTGAAAAGTAAAAAGTCGTAAAAATATTATTGTATTTTTTCTTTTCCAGCACTTTTGAAGCAAATAAATAAAACCATAATTTTTCTAATGCCTTTACTCCCAGAGTCTTTTTCCAGGGTGGGAGCTTTCTTGGTCTGTGCATTAATTATTTCCAAACGTCAAATCTAACAGTTATGCAGAGCGTGGGTAAAACCCAAGTGTTACCCTTCTATAACTACGGTCTATGTTGCTCCAACCTGACATGGAGTGACCTTCTGCAACGCGAGGCATTCGTGCAACAATGTCCGATCGATACTCATTAAAGCCGTCGCTTTCACTGAGACATCGCCTCTGACATCGCGCTGATGGGGTAATTTAGTTTTTATTTGCTCTGCCAGCCTCCGACGAACGCCATTGATTCTGCCAAATAACTGTTGCGTGGCCACATACCGACAAGTTGTGGGCTGGAAAGCAACGTGGAGGAAGGATAGAAGTGCAGGATACACAAACGTTGCTTTGTACCCGAATTGACAAATGCTTTTTGTACGTGAACTCACGCATCACTGGCGATGAGCAACCAATTTTATTTAACGGAGGCCTTTTTTTCGTGCGCCTTCCCGCTCTTCAGCTCTCTCATTCTGCGGCACAAACAGAAACATATGCGACTCATGTTTTATTTAAGGGTGGAGTGGAGGGGCGGCTCGCATCCCCGCCAGCAGCTTGCCCATCCGCAGGTACGAGTATTAATGGGGGTAGAAAAACTAACAATATTCATTATTCAGAAAACAGCAACGCTTTTTGTATCAGGGGCTATTGATTTTAAAGCCCCATTGTCGCTCCCATCTGGACCTTTTTTTCAATTAAAGTAAGACTGAAGAGTCCTGCCAGTAACCCTCCTGTGACGATTGATCCCAGCTTCTACCAATTCCACAATTAAATGGGCAGAAGAGCAACGTTTTCTTCCTGGAACTTAAAACAAGAGACGTCATCGAAGAGAGTTATCTACATGATCGTGAACCTCGACAAGCAAACTGAACCAAGATAGTGACCGAAACTGCATGTCTCTTTTAACTCAAAATACTTCCTGAAACCTTATCATTCATCAAAGAAATTTCGAGAATTCACTTTGTACGTTCGAGAAAAGCTTTGCCTTCAAAGGATGAAAATTGCAATTTCAGGGACCTTCATTGAGTCTGAAGAGGCAAGCTTCTTTAATTTTCAGACCAATACAGTTTCGTTGAGGTAAGATACACAGGAAATCGTTCAAATCGAATATCACTGCTGAATGGGACGAGGGCTTCTTGTCTCTGACGAGTCGAATTTTCACCAAAACTAGGACGAAACTGAAGTGATACTCGATACCCTTGAAAGCGCTACTTTGAATTCACCATTCATGAACTAAAAGTGGTGCAAAATCCATGCGTGATAGATTTCTGATGAAGTGCACGCCATTATTCATGCATCTGAAATATATCATTTCACGTCAAAACTTCCAAAGTGACGTATTTGCGTTGGAAATTGAATTTGTGAGGCCTTCTCTGGTTATTCTTAAGAAATAAAAGTGAATGTATTTGAGGCTAACAGGCTTCAAAAACGGCATGGAAGAAGACTTAAGCCACCAGTGGGGGTGTAGATTGCGCGCTGACTTAGCCCTTTTGGCTCAGTAGCTTCTGACAGCAGCACGCTGTCACCTAATTATCAATCTCATTTAGAGATAAGAATCCATATTATTTATCCGTGAAAGTTATTGTTAAGAGATCTGGTAGTGAGGGATTGAGGCTTAGGGACCTCAGGAATGTGAGTTGGACTATCGAGGCAAGAGGCTCCAACTTCTCGTTTTACCCCGATTGCAGATAGGAGTTGTTCTGAGCCTTGGAGTTTGGAGTGAGGAAACTTTTACTGTCTCTTTAGGACAAGAGATGTTCTTGATCTACAAGTTTCTGGCATTTTAGAAAAAGGCCCAACCTCAAAATTTAGACTAATTTTGCGTGTAGCCAGAAAAAAATTTTTAAGGATGGGGTAAAAAGTTTCCTCGTCCTGACAATGACAATGCCGATTGAAATAGTGTTCCTGAAATGTTCAAACGACACGTCCATGTTTAACCTTTGATCATGCAAACAGAAGAATAATTAAATAAAAAAATTCCCTCAATGGCTCCCGATGCAAGCGAGGGTGCGTAATGACGGTATGCGCGCCAGCAGCTCCCGTTCGCAATATTTTCCGCCTCATTGCGAATGCAAACACATAAATTTGGATGCATTATTAAAAATCCCGAAAGCCTCTCGATGCACCGTCAAACGCAGGAATCGCGTCTACGTATATGTTGATGATGCAACTGCGATTCTCTGCTGTGTATGTTTGAATTATTGAGTTTGGGAATTTGTTTGAAGTTCAAAATTCGCGTATTTGCTTTCACAACGTCACCGTTTAGGATGCTCCTGAATCGATATACGAAAACATGAGCGCCAGTTTGCTCGCATCAAATATGCAGTTTATCAGGCTTGATCGGGCTTCAAAGCTGCTCAGTGTCGCGACGGCGCGTAGCGTTTCGCTGGAAAACATTAAAATAATTATTTCCCCCGAGACTCGATACATTTCCTCGACATCCTCCTCAGCATCGCGCCAGACGTATCACTTACATTGCTCCTGGAGCAGAAGACGAGAAAGCGTGTGCCGTATCTAAATGTTCTCGTTATCGAATTCCCCAGTTTTCGAGTGCGTGCAGTGTCAGCAGACTGCCTGGTGAATCCCACCTGGAATTGCAATGAAGTACAGAAGCAAAGTCGACGACCTGGACGGGATTACGATGATGGAGGTATTCTTTCTGTGCGCTGTTATTGAATCACAATTTTTTTCCACCCAGCGATAAACCGAGTTTCAAGCAGGGGAGGACTTCTGGAAGGCTTGGGGCTTCCCAGGAACTTTTAAAGGCTTTAAGGAATAAAGGCCTTCGAATAAGGTTTAAATAAATAAAATTGAACTGAATCATTTTTCAGGTTTCATGTCTTCTGAAGTTATGATGAAAAACTTTTAAAAAACCGAATTAAATGGGTTTTAGGAAGTTTCACAGAGTCCAGAAAATTTTGTGGGTAACTCTAGACATCAGAAACAGGACCTCTCACATCTGAGACCTTTCCTATAAACAGCCACATTGCAGGACATTAAAAAAGCTTCAAAATAAAAGAAACTTCCTAAATCCGGACCTGAGACACCTTTTTGACTCCCACCTGTCTCAATTTCTGCTCATATCCTGCACGTTTCCGATTACATGTCTGCCGTATTATCGCCCAGCACCCCCTGCGTGCGTCGCCCGGGACCATTTATAGGGCGACTGGCGACCGACAAGTGTAATTTGTGCACTTCCGCTAATTTTCACTCTCCACAGAGACGTCGGGCCTTATCCCATTGTGCGACTAAAGGGAAATTTATGTTGGGGCGCAATTTTATTGGAAGACCGGAGCAAAGAGGACGAAGCAAACGAGGATGAAGCCCAATAAGCCCGGCTCCCATATTCGCTGGCTTATCTACTGCGCTCAATACATATTTATTCACTAGTTTTTCAATGTTTTCCTTCCGCCTTTGTCGCGTGACTGGCTCACTCTTGAGCGAGTGTTTGTACTCCGGATGATACGGGGATTTGGGATGCTCAAGAGTGAGGCAACTGGCAACAGAATATTGATCAAGATTTGGGGGGCTCTCACTCGGCACATTCTCATCCAAATGCCCAGAATGCTTTCTTTATTTTAATAAAGTGCGAAAATTTCGCTGCACACCGACATTCTTGCTGCATCCACGGCTTGTCGGGGGAAAACTCCTCGGAGGCGGAAGTGGCAGCGCTCCGCATCGCAAAACACATATTGCTTTGGGAACGCGAACATTTTATTATGTACAATATTAAAATATGATATTTGAATACACATTTTAAATGCACCGCTTCACGTTATTTATGAGTTTTTGGGGAGTATCCGAGCCGCGCCTTTTCTCGTTCTCTCGCTCCTGACATGGCTAAGACTCCCGGCGCGGCGTGGCGTGGCGTGGCTTGGCGGAAATATACACATTTCTTTCGGGTACTTGTGTGCATCGCATGAGACAAAGACGTGCTCAGACGGCGGTGCCTACTGCCTTGCCGTTTTACAAATTTATTTTATATCGCACGGCACGGATTCCGAGCAGTTGAGGTTTAAGGGTCGGAATCAGGGACAATTGAAATTTGAAATTGTTTTCTCGAGATGAAATTCCTCAAAGTAGAATTTTAAAGCAGGTCATCTGGATGTGATTTTCTTCAAAAAATTATAACTTACCAACCGTTCATACTTTTGAGCTGATTTATGATTGCAATGATTAATATTTATTGACTAAGATTTATATCTGAGTTAAAATCAAAATATAACAAATTTTATATTAAATAGACGTGCCTCGGAATAATTTTTAAGTTAGAAGTTACATATGTATTTTCAAGTTTCTAAAGGAGCAAAAAACCTAACAAAACGATGAAAAGCTCTAAAGTTTCTCAATGAAATAAACAAATTTGGAAAGCTAACACTAGCCACCCCCTTGAAGCGCCACTGGCTGAGAATCTGCGAGCGAGTTGGGTTTTCCAGGGAGCGCGGCCGTCAGCCGAAAAGCTTTCGCTTCGCTGTCGTTCATATTGCACCCCAGAGGTATTTGCGGGAAACACAAAACTTGGCATGTTTATACCATCTGAGTGCCGGGGATTGTAAAAATTTATTATTTTACAACCACCAACTAGCTCGAGTGCTTTCGGGCGGGCGGAACTCCTACAAATCCTGGATCTCACCCGCCTTCTTTTGCTACATGAGACCTACTGGGGAAACGGAAAAGCGCAATTCCATTCGAATTAGCACGCTTTGAATCTTTTAATTAATATCATTTTGCAATTAAGCACGTTCGCTAGCTTTTTTATTAGCGCAGCACAGTCGTCAAATCGAAGGAACAAGAGGTGGAAAGAAAGTGGAGGAGAGCGAAAGGTGCAAGGTGGAAATTGGCTCAAGCGTACTCCACTTAATTGGGCTTCTTGAAACAACCCCCACACTGGGGAGCCATAAAGTATACCTTCTAGAGGAATATCGTAACTCTCATAACTTTCGACTTGTCCAATCCTATAGGTTAAGGGTTTTTAAAAAGCTCTGAAAATAATAATTTTCAATAAGAAAATTAAAGCTCGCCCTAGGTTAAAATTTTATTTCTATGAATTTTATTTGCTTTTATTAATTTTCATAATCAAATTGATAACCACTGCTGATCAAATATTTATTTAATATTTACGATAAAAATATCAAAATATTTAATAAATCCGAAAAATTCACCAAAAGCTCAAAAAAGGTCGAAATATTTATTTACGGACTAAAATGGCCTAAATATATTTATATATAATTATTTAAATATTTATTTGATCAGCTCTTCTTAACATTCAAGTTATTCTTAACATTCAAAATAGGAAGGCCGCTTTTTGATGTTTTTGTAGAAGTCATATTTACGGTTAGAGCTTCTAAAAATGTCTGTTAGACAACCCTAGCGTGAGGCTTCTGAACGACACCTGGCAGCCCGCTATTGATTGACCTACTAGTTTGGAATCTCGATCAATTAATTCGGATACATTGAAACACATTTGAATCGTGATTGATAGATGAGCTCCCGATTCTGCCTCGCTTCGAATTTCAGGGCTTATCACAAAGCAAGATGAGAGATTGGTCGGCATGCACGGAAGCCTCGCAATAATCCCGTGCTTTGAGCAGAGCTAGCGTATCAGTAACCTGGGATCGAAATGCGAATTTATCATGTGCGATGATACGATTCGTTTGAAGCGGGCATCCATTAATGAAAGCAGAAAAATTAATGAATGCGAGGATAAAAACAATTTCCTCCGCTCGCAGCCAGCTCGTGAACATGCGAGAGAGACTTCGCGGAAAATGTTGACGATCTCACTGCTGGAGGCCGGTTGCTTTCATACTCGTCGCTCCGTAGAGCACACAAAGGCACCTTTCAGAGCCCATGACGCGTAAAAAGACCGCAGCTGCAGTGTGTCGGTTTGAAAAAGCATAAATTATTCAATTATTTGGCGCACCAGGAGTGCAAAGGTAATGCGGATGATTTATGCACCCATGGTGCACTTTTATCTCGGACGGGCTCTGACAAATTGAATTCGTTCGTCTGGAGGCCAGGTCGAGTGCTTGGAAGTGGATGACGAGTGCCACGGGATACTTCCACGCCAGAGAGTATTGGGATAATTTATCAGTGCCATCAAAGGCGTTTTTCTCGAGCTCGAAAGATGAAATATCACTCGGCTGGCAGGCTGTCAAGGAAATGTCAAGCTGATATGCGGTCATAAAAGTCGAGTCGCTGAACTCCCAAGTGGCATGCCCATTTTCTCGATGGCTCTTCGATTGAAGGTCAAAAGTATTATTCTAAGCTGCTCCATGTTGAGAATTTGATGAAGGCCAAGGCAAAGAGCTCTCCAAAAATTTCATTCTCACTTTTCGTGAAGTGAAATCAGTTCAGTTTCAGTTTCATAGAATTTGGCGAACTCAAAATTTTAATATACTATCTTCACTTAGCTTGTTCAATGCTCCTGAAAAAGTTAGATCTGTAATTAGCTACCAAGCCTGCCAAGTAGGTAGTAAACCTTTGGGGTTGAAAAGATTTCAATGCAATGCAAATTCGGTTTTTTTAACAGAAGGTGATAGGATACCTTTTAACGATTTATTGAAGATACATTTGTTCCAACAAGATACCTTCATACATGTTATAGACAATTAATGATGGAAAAAATGAGAAAAGCACCAATAGTTTGACTTGTTTTAGAGGACTTGCACAACGATAAAAGAATAATTCGTAACCGAATGGTCATTAATGGTCATTTCTTAAACAATCTGGCTTAACATTTTGAACGTTAAATTGAGTTAAAATCAAACTCTTACATGGCTTTCAAATTTTCAATAAAAAATTTATAATTCTTAATCATGTGCTTTAAAAGCAAAAGAAGCTCAACCTCCTTTGAACATTTGAAGGGTACCCAAAATCAAAATGGTTCTAAATTGGCGGGCATTCCTTTGCCCTAAAAGATGTCCATAAATCCTTAAGTATAAAAATCTAGCCACATCTGCCCGGGAAAAAAGCCGGCCATTTTCTGATGATGTCGTAAAACCACAACCCGTCGATGCTGCAATAAATTCCTCGTCTCTTTGTCTTGCCAGCGTCACTGAGCAATGATTGATGAGATCAATTCCGAAGCTTTTTTTCATGTCCTCCAGAGAAGCTCCTTCCCATCGACTGCCTATTTACATAAGTAGTGAGCCATACATCATCATTTTGCCATCAGCAACTCCGTCTGCCTTGCATTGTGTCTGCAAATTGCACTCGTCGTCTTGTCTTGTTCCTCGCGTTCGCAAATTCCATATTTTTTGCTGCGTCTAGCAATCATGTCAAGGGTGTAATGACTCTAAGGGGATCAATTTGTCGGAGCTGCTGGCGAAGGAGCCGAACACGAGACAAAATCGAGAGAGAGAGAGTCGAAGGGAAAGAACGACGCACCTTATCGCAGTTCACCCAAACAATCTTGAGCTCGCTGGTGGAGTGCCACCCAAGTGAAAGCGAGTGGCACATGGGAAAAGAAGTGGAAAATATAAGAGGAGGAATGTCAAGAACTTAGCCTTATTATGCAGCCGAGAGTATTTGTGTTATCGCTCCAGAAGTGCTTTTTACTTTCTATCTGCTCTCCTCCGTTTCACTCCGAAGCCTTAAATCATGCCATGTTCGTGACTTTACTTAGCGCACGTACTCGCTGCCGGTACTTAATACTCCTGCCTCCCACTCGTCTCCGCTTGTAATGATTTTTTTTTCAAATTCTCATAAAACATGTTTGATGATGATACATATTCTTGGCACCCCACAACTCAAATAGATGTCACTGCTGCCGATGCCGTGGCACTTTGCCCCTTCATCATGTCGTTACATGATGTAATGACTCCTAATGTTTGGTTATCGCGCTCCGGCTCTGTCTCTCGCATCCATTGAAGTTCGATACTCGAGCGCTTATTGACGACAGTTTAATAGGGAAAAATTGTTATTTTATGTCTTTCACTTCCGCTCTCGCTCTCGCGGGGTGCGTGAGAGATGAACGAACTTGGTGGGGTTGGCGTTCATTAAATTTGCATAAAACCGCGGATGAAGTGGAGTCGATTGATTGCGAGATATGAATGTTGCCGTTAAATTAAAAATTTGGGGAAAATATTCATCTCGTTCTAAGCAAAGTTTTAACCATTCCGAAAGCAAAAATGGTGTTTTTTCTCAGAATTTAAAAAGTAGTCCAATGTGCCATGAAACCTTAAAATTAGGCTCAATTAAGTTAGAAAAGTTCGTCACTGACTTAAAATTCGCATAATACTTTTTCAATGACTGATAGAGAAAATGCTGTTTCGGATACTTCAGAAAAATGTTAACATTGACAAATGGGCCCAGAAATCCCTCAAGTCAGGGAAAGCGTAAACAGGAATAAAAATGGCTCCTGGATTTTTCCTAGAACTGCTGGTAACTCCTGGTAGGAAAAATAATCTCTGAATATTGAAATGGGAAGATTGAACGATAATCCTAAAAGCACCATCACTTTTTTAGTTACATATTTATATTAACCTCTCAAAAGGTCGTCAAAATACTTTTAAGTTTTATTTCCTTTAATTTGAATTTCTTTATATCCATAAACATAACATTTCATTTAGTTCGAAATGTTCAACCGTTTTTTGGGAACTTTAATCCTTCTGTTGCTATTCTTGATAAAAAACATGATTAAAGCTTAGTCGGGGACGAACGCATTTGAGTGCATTTTCAATTCGCTTTGTTGCAAAAGTTGGTCGAAGTAAATATGTTTTGTCCCGAATTCCGTCACTGCGAAAACTTAGTGGACCCCTGACTTCGATTCTACAGGCCATAGAGCCTTAATGTAGAAGGGTATTTTCTAAATTTAATGTCATCTAATAATTGCCCAAGTTTAAGCTCAATTGGAGTTAGAAAATTTTCGCCTCATACTAACTTTGGGAGCTCACAGCTCCTCATTCTTAGGTTATAGAGGCTTACTGTAGAACTATTTTTTGCTGGATTTAATGCCATCTAACAGTTGACAAAGTTTCAGCTCAATCGGTTGAATTTGAAATTTTGCCCTCATGTTCGCCAAGGGCCACTTATTGACCCCCCAGGTCCATTTCTTTACATTTTTGAGACCATAATCCGAAACAAAAGTTGCTTATTTTGTCATTTTACATGACCATTCTGAATTTCAGCTCAATCGGAGCAAATAAATTTTTCCCCCCTTCGGAGGCCTCTCACCCCACCCCCTTAAGTGATAGGGGCAAATATGTGTTGTATGATTTGCTAAATTTGACGTGATGTATAACATATCCAAAATTCAGCTCAATCGGACGAAGTATATGGAACTTTCATACAACGGGAAAACCCCCTTAACTACCCCCCAGGCAGTTTTTCGGAAAAACCAAAACCTTTCGCCCACCCTCCAGAACATACATGACATCATGCAAAAAACCGCAGGTCTCTAGCTCTTGTAGTTTCGGAGCCTTTGTGACTCAGACGGACAGACGGACAGACGGACATATCGGACACATAAGTGCATTTTTTTCAAAATTGATGAAAATGCACTAAAAAATCAAATTTTGTAAAATAAACGGAAAAAATCAAACATAAATCTTTTGCCTAAATGTCTACGACCCTGAAAAACTTACAAAAGACTTTCTTAAAATTTTACTTAATCGGTAAAGTTATAATTCTGAAGTGCTACAAACCTAATCGCCTTAAAAATTCCTCCCCTCCCCTTTCAAGCACGTGTTAGGCAGCAAAAAAAAAAATCTCGGGCAGTTCAGGACATTTTCCGCTCAAACGACTCTTCAATTTTCTGTCAGCTGCTGCAAGCATTCCGCTCCTGCAAAATCAATTGAATTCCTTCCTTAATCGCTCCCATACCAGGCGATTGCACAATTTCTGTGTATTACAGCTCCATTTCCCACTTTTTCTGTTTCTTTTTCTCCATTCATATATGGCTTTATTGGCTCGTAGGACTCTCCCCCAGCGCCTTGCATCGAACCGAATCAGGTCGACGTGGCATCTGGTGTTCAAGAGGACGACGTCGATGGTGGGCGACTGAGAAATCAAGAAATCCAAATTGAATTTCGTTCCACATTGAATGCCGTCCGTAATTTTATGAGTTGTCCAGACGACGATGAAAGGACCGACGAACAAGTCCCAAATTACATCATTGACCAACGTCCCTTAATGGTACAAATGTTATGTGCCGAATACGCACGTACTTCCAATGGCAGAGCCGGACTGTTGACATTGTAGCGAGGAGGTTCGAGTACTGCAGAAAATCAATAGCCACCGATGACATTCAGTGCATGTCAATGCTGATTGCAGCACCTGGACACGCGTCCCTGCTCGTTACAATGCCACATGCAAAATACACAATGCGCAGAGGGCACTTATGCTAGGCTGGCTCTTGCCAAAATATTGCTCGGAGAAACAACATCTGTAATTTCCTTGCTGGAAAGCACTCATAAATGATTGCTGGCTCATGTAGTGTGCAATTTAAGGTGTTGTAGACACATTATGCAATTAAGCCTGGGATCCAATTGAATTACATGAGGCAACCAAGCGTGCTAGAGTACGAGAGGTTGACAAAACAGTTGCGAGGCAAATGGGCGTGAATAAGCCGTTATCCGAAGTACGTTAGACCTTATAGGAATTATTTTGGGCCTGAAATCAATTTGTTGTAATTTTTTTCAAAAATGGACCTTTGACAGCTCAATTTAGGTACGAAAACAAGAAATTTTTGAGTCCATTTAGTGAGTTTCCTTTGCTGAGAATTCACAGATCTTTCTATTTAAAAAAAAATAGAGCTTAACATTCTTACCAATTTTCTTTACTTGGGAGTTTTCGAGAAGTTTGACTCTCGAAATTTGAAATTGAAAACCGTTTCTGTTAGAACTATAGGATACCCAATTCGCCAAAATCAGTAACTACACGGGATATTGTTGAAAATTTGATCGTGCTCAGCGAAAAAAGAACATTCTGAACCTTTTAATTGTTAAGTATGAAATCTAAGTATTGATTTCAACAAAACTTATCAATATTAGATTGAGAAACCTCGAAAATGGAGAGATGAAAATAGGTTATAAGTGCAAAGAACCTATTATCGAAGCTCACTCACGAGTTAAATTCCTTAGTTAGGCTTAAAATGGAGTATCTGTGCCCTTCATATCGTCTCCTGCTCTCAAACAAGCGTCGTGCCAAAAATAAGCCGGCAAGACTGTCACATCCTGTCACTACTTTTATTGAGTTCCGTGACTGCCCGACCCCCATTATTCAGAGAAATGGGAGAGAAAACGGGCTTTTAATTCTTTCAAATTTGTGATCCAACTTTCCCCTCAGCCGCTCCGCAGTCCGCTTCGTCTACCTGTATGACGAAGAAGAAAGCTCACGTACACAATAGAAAATTGGATAACCTGCTCCTTTTTGCTAGCTGCCGCACAAACAATTTTATTTTATTGCAGTGGTATGGCGAGGGAGACCCGGCTAAACCACCTCTATGTGCTCTGCGGTGCTCGTGGATCCGGCGCTTTATTTTCCTTTGAACCTTTGCGGCTGCATACCAGCATTCAACTTCGTTATATCATTAAAATATAAATTAAAAGAAAATTCGCAAATGGCGGAATTTCGGCTTCGGCTTCGGGTGAGAGAGTCAGGAGTGGGAAATTAAAGTTTGCTGCGAACTGCAATGATAACATTTCCTACTTTTTGCCAATAAGTCAAAGTTTCTGTTTCGCTGTTTGCATGCACCGATTCGATGGGCCCTCGAAGCGGGAGTAAATAACCTCGAGAGCCTAGTGTGGAGGCAAAAATTAGATAACTCTGCCAATTCCGGAGCTATTAACAAGAGATAGACAAAAGTTTCACTTGCAACTACCATCCTTTGTTTGCCATAATGAAAACGCGCCTTGCCGGCAACTGGCAGCAATGGAGAAAAGTTTAATTTATCCGTTTTATTGGGCGCTCAATTGCAGCAGCGCTGGAAAGTGAAAAACGCCGATATTGATAGGATTGTGTGTAGTTTAAATTAACTTACAAACTTTTTCCTCGAACATCTGCCCGTTCCTCTCCCGTTCCCCAACCCCCGTGGAGGAGGTGCGCGGTCATAACGCTCGCTTGAACTTGCTTGGCCTTTGCCATCACTCAAGGCGTTGTTTTACAAACTTATCTGCAACTTCGCAGTCTCGTCTCGAACCCGTTCAGAGGCAAATTGGACGAGTGGCTGCGAAACTTTCGAGTGCACCCGATTTAAAAAAGTCAAATCGAAATTGTGTACAGGCACAGAGATGGTTTCTAGAGGTTCAACGACTTCCTCGCGAGGCTTCAGGATATTGAAAACTTTCTTTAGTATTTTTTTCAGCTACGGGAACTAAAATAGAGAGCCTGGTGAGCGAATTACTTTGGTTTTCCCGAAAAACCCTCAGGGACGTACCCATGAAGTTTTTCCCGTTGTATGAAATTTTCTCATTCAAGATCTGATTGAGCTGAAATTTTGGTTGTAGTTTGTCCAAATATAGCAAATCATAGGATCACTTATATATGACCCTTATCTCTTGCAGCGACGAAGCTAGAGACTCTCAAATGGGGAAGATTTATGTTACTTAAATTGATCTGAAATCTTCGAAGCAATTAAATCTACAGAAAAATCCTTAGCGTCCTGAGCTAGGAGCTAAAGATCAGAAACGGATTTTTGTTCTCAAAATCAAAGTTTTTAAAATTCATTTAAATATTTTTTTGTTTTTTGAGTCCCGAAAAATTCGATCTATATTCTTTTTACAGGGTTTGGAGCTTCTAAAAACTGAAATAGACGAAAAATTATTATTTGGAAAAATGTTGCAAATTTTTCCAAAGAGGTCAATGCACCTCTAGGAATAGTTTCTTTGTGTTCAGGCCAATCGAAATTGAACCTAGAGAAGTCAAGTGTACACCTTTTCAAGTTTCGAGCATCGTTATTGGCAAAGTTGCAAGACGTCAAATTAGCGGGAGACGACATGACAAGTCAATGGCTCGAACGCGGACAAGCGGATTAAAATTTTTATTATTCGCTTTTACGACACGATGACAAGCATAAGAATCAATTTAGGGTCTGTCGCTGCGTCGTCGTTGTCGTCGATGGCCACAAAATCCAACCGCTGCCGCCGTTTATGCTCCCGTCTTCTTTTATGTGCTTCTGCCGACGACGTCGTCCGCATTGAGAGGATTATGATGATATTGACATTTTTTCCATGCGGGAAATTCCTCAATTACCCTCCAACGGCGTGTCTGCGTGTTATTTCTGTGTAGAACAGGACGAGTTCTTGCCTCCGGGATCGGATGCCCTCATACGATATCGCTTGTTAGCAATAACTTTAATAGCTCGACCCATCATCGATGGCTTTATTGGCTGCGTGACTCGACCTTGAACTCGACTCTGCTCGTCTTCTGCTCCAAAGAAGGAAATTTCATTTAAAATCTCCCTAATTTAGGTTCACTCGAACCTCAATCTTTAGCCTATTTTTCAGTTATTAAGGCTTCCAATTTCGGAGAAGAAATGGTCAGAAGGAAAAGTTGAAAATATGCTAAAGTTTCTACCTTCTTCGTTGAAACTCGACTCGAAAATTCCCCCCGTCGAGCTTCCACCTACGTCGAGGAAATTCGGATAGTTTTTCCGGCACATAAAATTAAGTGACTTGCCTAATGTGACACGCTTGCTTGCCTTCGCTCAGCCTTGCAGGCCCGGGCCCGAGCGGGGGAGAAGGAGAAGGTTAATCGCTCAACAAATGACTTTTTAAGTATTTTGATTCTGCATTTGGCTGTCGACATCGTGCCAGATTTGCCTACAAATGGCATTTGAATGATGATGTTACGCACCACGGCACGACGGAGTCATCAGTGAGCCCGCATCGAAGTTATTAAAGCGCGCCCTCCTCGCAGGAGGAGATCTCGCAGGCGATATGCGACTGATAGCGTGAATGTGACTCAATTCCCCCGAGAACACACGGGTACACGAGAGCGTGCATGTGTACATTTGACAAACACACAATATGTACTTACATTTGTAACCAGCTCAGAGTCTCGAACACACCGGGGGATATCGGGGAAAGGAGTGAAAGTGATACATCGTTGGTACGCAGCTCACATTTGCGCGTCGCAGCCCGGCTCAGCTCATGAATAAAAGATGCGAGCGTTGGTGAAATATTAAAATTATTAGATATGCGTGTGTCGACGAACCTTATCCACACATATCCTCGCGCGTTCCGGCTTCAGGTGCCAAGCGGAGGAGAGGAGGCCACAGAAAGGAATTTCATACATCATGGATGAGTGACTTTTCCATGGCGCAAAATGTCAACTTTATGATTTACCAGGCTGTGGCAATTCCCGTGAACAACTCAATTTGCTCCTCACGCTGGGAAAGTGCGTGTGAGGTGTGCAAACAAGGAGGTTTCTGGTTCAAGGGTGCCTTTCTCGTCTCGCTGAGGGAGGAGGCTAATTTTCACGGAAGACAGGCATGATAAGAATGACTTTACGATATTGCGAGAATAGCGGTGGCAATGAAACTGGGAATTTGACATGAAATATGGCGTTTCGGAAATGTTTTTCAGATTTTATAATCGAATATGAACCGTGGAGGAAAACAGCCTCAAGAAACTTTTTAAACTTGACGAATAAGTCAACTGAATGTCTGACTTTCACTTTAAATGGCTGGCAAATTAAAAATAAGCAAAAACAAAAAAAAAACACGACTTTAGAATCCTCGGTGAAGAGATTGAAAGAATGTTCTTCAGACATCAGAACTTATAAAAAGTTGTAACAACATAAACCTCAAGTTTCCCGTTCAAGAGACAATTTCGTTCCCTGCAATTCAGACCTCAAGCTCCACTATCATTTTCACTTAATTACAAAAAATCTACCTCGTTATGAACACAACGACGCACTCGAATAATGCAAATTGAAGTTCAAGTCTGGCTGGCTCGTCTCCTGTTATCTGACAATCACGCAAAATAATAGCTCGGGAGGAAAAACTAGACAAACAGGATGAGAGCTAAGCCTGCAGCTCAGAATTTCATATGCTTTTTGATTCATCGCCATGGAAACGGGGGGAGAAAGGCAACGTGATGAAATCGGGCAGCTCGTCCATGAGAGCTATCTCGCAAAAACACTGAATGACACGTCGGCATTCACTCGGTTGTTTTACACAGATTTACATCCCATTTGAATTTGCACATAAAAATGTTATCCTAATCCGATTATATTGCACCGCTCGTGCAAATATTTACGTTTTAGATATTTAGATTTGCTGGAGAGGGCTTGAAAAAAGATGAATTGGAAGAGCTAACCCCATTATTTGGTTTATCTTTTCAGAATCAAGCACCGGAAGCAGCGTTACGGTCGACCAGGTGGCACGGTGAGTTTCCCCAGAGTTCCGACTCCTGACCCGGAAAATTCGGTTATCAAGCCAAATCACGGCAAATTGAGCTTCCACATACAGAAACAACCCCAGTTTGCGAACCGTACGAGTCCCGGGCCATGTTGTGCAGAAATTAATTCATTAGGGCTTAGGTGTGCAGCCAGAGGATGCAGTGGCAGGAAATAACAACAAAAACTCGGTCAGACAGAGTGTTACACCATGTGTTCGGTTACTCGTACATATTTGGGCTTTTTTCGAGCCGCACGAGGAACTTTGCCTGCTGCTCGTAGAGCCGGGACGCAGCAATTTGCAGCTCGTTGTTGACGTGGTGTTGAATTTTAAAACAGCAGCAGTAATGCTCGTCCAGCCAGATTAAAGGTTGTAGTTGTGTGCAAACATTGGCTTAGGTCGTAATTTTCGTTCGAGCAATTCCGCATCCGGAGCACACTTTCACCCGCAATTGCAGCTGACTGCCGCTCGACTGACCCACACACACACGGTTTTGGAAGAGGCCTACCGGTGGGTCCTTAGCCTGTGCAATTTTTAATTTGGAAAAGACCCACCGGCGGATCTCATCTAAAAGCCAAATCACCATCGAAGGAGACGGCGTCGGCAAATATTTGACTTCGCAACTGCAAATTACTCCTAATGAGCCTGCAGAACATTCCAATGAGTTTTTTGCTGCTTCCCACTTCATCGTCCAATATTGATTCACTTTCCGGCAGAGGTGTGACTATAGGATTTGGAACAGTGGGCAAGACTGAAGACATGGATTTGGGAAGCCCTTACTCTATTTTGGAGTCTTATTTTTTTTTATAACGAAGATGTTAAGGAGTTCCCACGAGACTTAGTTTGAAGTTCTCCATATTCTTTAGCCGACAGAAATTTAAAGAAGTTCGGAATGTTTCTGTCCGGAAAATATTTTGAACTCTCATTTTTCTGTCTCTTTCCAATCAAATTAAGCAATAATTCAAAATATTGTAGTTTATAATATTCAATTCTAGATGAAAGTTCTGAATTCCCTCCTTCTTACTTGTGTCCCTCTCTCTATGTTTAATGAGTTTTCAGGAAAATTGAACAGAAAAATTTAAGACTTAAATGGGGGCAAAATATTTTATTTAACAAACAAATGAGTTTTTCTTGGCCTGTCTTGGGTTTCTGTCTTTAGACAGAAAGAGTAGACCCATTTGATAAGAAAACTTGGCACAAGAGTGACGTTTAAATTTCGAGAAACGAAAAATGTGACTTTTCTTATGAGCTGGAAGATTGGTCTTTGATAGTGTTTTAAGTGTTACCCCTCCATCAAAGACGGTTTGTTCTCTCTCCCCAGTTACAGCTCTGTTTTCCCAGCTGCAAATTTCCCCCCAGCCCCGCAACTCTTTTTGCTGCTTTGCATACTCGCCTCGTCATCTCCATCATCCTGACGTCCTGCCTTTTTCATCGCCATTCTTCTAAATTAAATTAGTCCAATTAAGCACAAACTTCTTTTTCCTCCGTCTGCGTTTTCTCCCCGCCTTCCTTTGCCAATCTCCTTACACAGCACATTTTGCCAGGCCGTCGATGCATTCATTATTGATTGTCTTGATGATGAATGGGGATTTTTCCGGCCGACGGGAAGACAAGAAAAATTGCTGTAATGCAATAAAACGGAGAGCAGCGTCAATACAAACGCAATAATTCTCTCCGGACAGTTAATTTTTCAGCATCTTGTCGGGGGGCTCAAAGGGATTCGGAGGCGAGATGGGGCTCAGCAGCGACACTCCCGGATTGCTGCGGGTTTCTACCCGAAATTAATTACGTAATCCTCGTCTCGGATTCTCCTGCCATCATGTTTATTCATAAATCACATTTTATGATCCAGCGAGCACATTTGAGCGTGATAAAGTCGCAATTCCGTCTGCAATCAACTCGCTGTCGTTATTAATGTTCGCGGCAACGAGATTTTTACATGTTGTCTTCATAACGGAGAGGACGAATGTGCCGTGCTGTTTTTTGCTCCGAGTCCTCCGTCAGTAATTAATCACTCCACGACTGCTAATCAACGACAGCCCATGTCTGATTCTCGTGCGGAGCAATTGATTGTCAATCGGATAGATCGGCAAATAGAGTCGTCATTAGGGGATAAGCGACTGCTAATGATCGTTAGTTGGGAGAAGAGCGGGGTGGCGGGCTGAGATAAGCTCGCCCGGAAGACGGAAGAAATTAGCATTCAAGACAATGGGAATGGAAGCCGAGCGACGTGTCTGGTGGATTGACAGCTCCTATATTGCTTTTCTCGCTAGCATGTGTGCGGTCGGGTCAGACTTCCACCCGATCTGGGTTAAGACTCTCTTCCGAGCCGTCGGGAGCTTGGTGAGTGAAATAATATTTAGAGCTGCCATGCAGCCGGATTGACAGGCTGAGACAGTTTGTCAACAAAGCGCGCGCACTATCGAAGGTAGAATTGACGGGGGAAGCGCAATTTTCCTGCATGTAAGCCACCTCTTGATGGATTTCAATTTCCACTCCATCAGATCAATCTTCGTTCCACCTTCTTGTAGCAAGAGCGAACGGTGCTTCCCAGAACTCATGGAGGAAATTAGTCATGCATGTTTGGCTGCTGCCAGGCGCAAATTCTGGAGCTCTGGAAGGAAATGCCGTCTGATTTGCTCGAAAGACGACTGTCGGCAAACAAACAAGGACACTTGTGTGCGAATTGAATTTGCTTATTCTCCTTCTTTTCACACTAAAACAAGGGCGTAGGGTGGAGGGTGCAAATCATTAAATTTGAATACCTAGTTGGAAAAAGTTTAATCGACAAGATAAGTGAAAATAAAAAAGATGAATTTATTTTAATTAGATTTTTAAAAATAAAAATATTATGAGGACCTTTTGATATATATGTTTTAGGTTTTGAATTTATTTTATGCAGTTTTTGCAAGCATTTGTAGGTTTTTTAGACTCTCTTTTGGAAATCAAACTTGGTACACTCGGTGTCTCTCAATCAACTACTTCCACTTTTATCGGTCGAAGTTATCGATGAGACCGTCATAACAAATTGCATTATTTCTCGTTGCCAGCTTGTTGTACGTTCATACACAAGCTCAATACACACGTCACTGAGGTAAATTGAGAGACACCAGTGTATTCTTAGTTGTAATTCTTTAATGAAGTCAATTTTATTGTGATTTAATGTGACTATGGAATATCAAAACTGAAATTTCTATTTTATTGCTAATTTTTATTTAAAATCAGATTTTTCAAATATTGAGACTCGTAACAACTCTTTTTCCGAAGTTTTCGAACTCCAAAAATTTTAGGAAAGGTTGCTTCCCTACTCCTTCACTATACCTACGCCCTTGCACAAGTGTAAAGTGACTCATGCAGGGCCGGCACTTTGTAGTGGGAGGAAGGGCGAAATGCGGCAGTGGAAAAAACGCAAGACTACGTTTTATATTTATTCCTTCCGTTTTTGCTCTGCGCCAGACGCGCGACGATGAGCGGAACAATGTGAATTCACGCCCTTCGGATACACGAGCGGCAAAAAGGGATTGAACGTGTCTGTCACTTTGAAGTCAGTCTGCGGCGCTGGCAGAAAGGAGAGCGGCCAGCGACTTCAAAGAAAGGCACCAAGGCGCAAAGTTTTGATACCAAAATGCCATGTTTGATGCAATAAAATGACAAAATCTTTGTCAAATTACACAGAAACTTGCAAACTTCTAGCGCAGCGGCTTGCAAACGGAGTGGAAAATTTTATGAAAATGGTTTTACATTAATAATCATCATGTTGATGGCGCTGATGATAGCGCGGTGCCTGCGTCGACGGAGATCCAGAGACAGCAAAGTTTTCCCGCTAAGACGCCGCCGCTGCATGTTTGTGTCATTTTGGGGAATGCAGCATTTTCGCTCCACTGGGGCCTTCTAAGCACTCCCTCACGACGATAATTAATTCATAATTGGCCTCCAGAACCTCCCCCAGCCGTTTGCCGTGGAAATTAATTTTTCTCCGCTCCCATATTTGCGCAACCTAAATAACAAACATTTGCATTTCTGAGAGTTTTCGTGATATTTGAATTTCATTGAATAAGATAAACAAAACTTTTTTGTTCTGCGAGACTTCAAGTGCCTTCCAGACGCATTCTGTGGTTGCACCGAGCCCGGCAGCAGCTGTGGACTGCTGCAGAAAAATATAACAATTATGAGGATACCATCCACGGCATTGTTTTTCTATTATTATATAACAGGACGACGTTGATGCAATATTTAACATTTTGAGCGCACACACGAGCCATATTGCTGGCGTTGAGCTGGCAGAGACGGGCCCCAAAAGGGGGTGCAGGACTGACAGACGCCCAGGGGCTGCACAGAGTTCCGCTCCTGGGGCCGGAAAATTCAGGCTGCAGAGGAGAATGTTTGCAGGAAGGGAGGAAACTGCAACTTGACCGCTGAACGTTGGAAATTTTTTAATTTACTCGACTTCAGCTTGCGGATCCCGGAATAGCCGGAGTGGAGAGCAAACAGAGAGTGATGCATTGGGTTTTAATTGGGGATATCGTAGTGCTAAAGAAACGCCCCATCCCCGCATCTGAAAGGGAACCCGCTCCATTAAGTTCAGCCGAAATAGAAAGCGATTGGGGCTTAGGAAAATTTCCTTCCTCTCAAGTCTGGAAACTCAACGTCACATTGTGGAAATTGATGGTTTTTTCCTCTTTTCTCGTTTCCAATCGAACACAAAGGCAGAAACAATTGAATCCGATGAGATTTACGCTTTTACGAGTCTCTAAATTGCTTTTATTAAGTCATTCCCAAAGTTATTTTCTATACATTTCGTGCTCATCCTTATCAAATCAAAACAATACATAAAGTTGACTAAGAAAGAGAGTGAAATAACATCTGAGAAATTTATCTTTATTGTTTCCTTTTAGTTTCATGAGCCGCTCTCGTCTCCCGATCGGGGAAGAAAAATGTGCGCGTGCGGAAAAAATGAAAGTGGAAATGCGTATTTAAAAGATTATCTTGTTGAAATTGACAAATTGAACTGAATTTATTTTTCGACTTAAAGCCGAAAGTCTGGCGTGGAGAAAACAGATGCTCATGTTTCCGTCTAATTACACCTTCAGCGAAGACGACTGCAATCTTTCAACAATTTGTCGCAGCGAGGCGGGCCGGCGAACAAAAGGTTAGACGAGAAGAGAGCGTCGCATTGTTTGTCCGCGAGCTCTGACATGAAAGCAAATTTCGCCATTATAAATCTAGAGACGCGCCGGGCCACTAAAAATACGGGAGTCGACACAAAGTAAAGTCTCGCTGGCGCGCTGCCAGGACATTTCGATATACTGTTTTATTATGATTTTAGTGTCTCACTGGGATGACCCCACTAAGAGAGAGCTCGAGTGTGTCAGCAAGAGAGATAATAATAATTTTTGATATTATTAATTCCGTCATTTGTCGCTAATTGAATGGGAAAGGAGACGAGGCGAGAGCGAGCGACAAAAAATACGCTAATGCTGTTTGACAAGGGAGCCAACACGAGCCATTACAGCAGATTTATGCTAATTTCGTGAAATTGCCTTTTAATTTATATTGGCCAATAAATTTCGGCTGGCGTGCGGTGGGTGATCGGCCGACTCGCGGAAACATGACAAATATCTGTCCGATTCGTGTTAAGATAAGTGGTTTGGGCCTCACATTCCGACAAAGATTAGCTCGTCTGTCTAATCGTGTTAAGCTTGAGCTTCAAAATGGCCTTCCGAGGGAGTGACCAAAGCCCTACGATTACTGTCAAGTAAAGACGTAATATTTCATAGACATCCCTATTTCGAAAAAGAAGATAGATTTAAGCCCAGTAGCTCATAGCTAAATCCTGACGCCACAATACGGCCTTTTTTGGAGTCGAAATCAATTCAGCAAGACTGCTGGAGGGATCTTACCCTACCTCCAATCGACCAGAGAGAAGCCATGTACCAGGCCGGACCGTCGGTTCTGTTTTTGAGATCAGCGTGTGGAGAGACGAGAAAAGCCTCTAAGTCCTGGTAACTACTAAGCCCTCCCAACACAGCCCTCCAGCTGTTGACGGTCTGAACCCAGACTTACCGTGCATTGCCCTTAATTTTGCTCTCGAGAATATAATCCATCATTTTCTTGTTTGCACCAGCGGCAACAGCCTCTTAGTGGAAGCCGCTTTTCGTGTCACAAAATGAGCATTTTCATTAGTTAAAAGTCTCCATGTTCACATCTTGTCTCGCATTAATAATAACTTACAGCGAGCACACATTACGCACGGAGACACGAGCTGGGAGCAGTCACGATGGCAGAAGAACGCCAGGCATAATGAATCGCTTCGCTTCAACTTTTTGAGTACGAGGCGTGTTTTAAATGTGGAAGAAAGGTGGCGCAAAATGTTTCGCTCGAGTCTGTAGAGAACTGTATGCTAGAGGGAGGTCTTGATTCCATTGAAAGAGGTCGGTTTCGTCCCCCTTCTAGTCTACCTTACCTTTTCTCTCCTGCCAAAGCTTCTCATTGCTTAGCAACTGCCGTTGATGATGTCCTTTGTTTCGCAAGGATCCGCTCCGACTTTCCGGAGAATCGCATTTAAATGATAATTTGCTTTCATTTCATTGTGCAGCGAAACTATTAATTAGTAGTAAATGGGGAATCATATTTAATGCACACAAACTGCTCCCATCTGGTGGCACGAAGCGCATATGCGACGCGCCGGTCGGAACCGAGTTTATTTTCGTTTTAATTTGTCGCATTAAAACGAATTTCCAAAATCAATTCTATCAAGTATTAATTATGGTAATGAAAAATATGTAAATGCGATACTTTTTTTGTGTGATTCCGATGCAGCCGCACTAATTCGGGGCCGGGAGAAAGTGGGACGGGAAATGCTGCTCGATGATTGACAAAATCTGTGAAGTGACATCTGAATAAACAGCTCGAAATTTGAATATTCTCATGCCGATATGCCGGAGCTGGGGCCGACACCAGAGAACATGACTTTAAATGTGTTCCTCATCCAGTATGTCACTCGACTTGTGAGAAACTTTTGGGTGAGGAACTTTGTGACAGGATACGGCGTATCACGAGATGACGTGGGGTTGATGGGAGTTCAGGGGTGTCAAGTGCTTGTTTACGCTCGAATTTGAAAGGCGGGCTCTCCTTTGGGATATTTAGGAATTTTTGCCTTTCTTCCAGAGAATTTTTTTATGCCATTTTCTTCTAAAGACGGAACGACTCATGCGATTGGAATATTTAACGTATAGACCACTATCAACGAAAATCAATTTTGCGATTATTTTATTTATGTTTTTATCAAACAGTTTCAATAATTGGTTTTGAAAATATTTTCATTTCATTTCATTTTCATATTTTTCGTTTTAGAGGGCTTTTCTTAAACCCTGAACATCGGTCTTGATAAATTTACCTTAAATTTAATTTTCATATGCTTTTAAATACGAAAAAATTGTAAAATTTGTGTAGGACGAAAAATCTTAAAAAAAGAAGCTAAAAGGCTTATTCTTTTAACATTTCAAAAACAAATTTACGTTGGAATACCCTCAATTTCTACACCTAAAATGGTTTTCAGAATATTTATCTCCAATTTAAAATTCAACCATTTTGTTAAGGAAGAAATTCTTTAGTCCCACAAATGGGAGGAAATGGGTCAAAGAGCGGATACCGAAAAAAGTTTAAGGCTGAGTAAAATGTTTCCAAATTTCAATCAGAACATTTATTATATTCTGGCTCGAATGGGGTCATTTGGCCAGCCACATTTAAGTGATAACGCTTCCCTCAGCAGCCGCAGCTTGCCACAGAACACCGCAAATATGCAAGTCAGAGGAGCAGCGGTCAATATTAAAGCGATTTATTTAATTAACGCGCAATCACGAGCCCACGGGGAAGGCACGTGAGCGCGGTCCAACCCTAAATATTAACGCATCCTTCCGGCACCGAGCGCTCATGATTGATTAATTGTTATTATGCGAGTCTCATTCATCTGTAATTTTTTATACAGTCGGCGGAATGATTTTTTAATTAATCTACCCGCTCACACGTCCCCGCATAGCTGCCCCAATTACACAAATAATTGCGGTCGTGCCAGATTTATATGTATGACACACTCGGGAGTGAGGCTTTTTGTCACTTGCACATTTTTCCTGGCATTTTTGCGGCTACACTGCCATCGATTTACATCGGATGACACTTGTTCCTGCAGCATGCTAGTGACGCAGGAGGAAAATAAACCTTTCCCGGGTGTGTGATAAATAGTTCATATTTGCTCCTTGTTGCCAGGGAATACGTCGGGATTAATTGACCCGATTTCGCGCTGCTCCACATGCCCGACAGTATCGATTGAGCGCGCGGTTGATTTATCTGTTTTGGAAGGAGGCTTCAGACAAGTTTGCTGCTGCTCGGAAGACTATAAATAATGCTTTCGACATGCCACACAGCATTATTAATTTATGAACTGCCAACAATGTCAATCTTCGACAATTTCGTGTGTGCGCGCGATATGCTGCCAAAGGAAGTGGAGAAGAAAATTGATACATTGTGAGACGGCTGCGGAGATGCGCTAAATTGACTGATGAAGGGAATATTTCTCGGTTGTACACTCACTAGGGCTTTTGCTAGTAGGTCAATATCGATAAAATTTGGTTTATCGAAAAACAAGTTCGAGGAAAAAATTTGAATATATTCAAAAACAACAAAAATTTTAAAAAATGAAATGTTGTTTTCGTTGGCGGTTTATGGCGGTTTATAAAAACTTAGTGTGATTTTTCATGACAGGTCGGGCCGAATAGTTGCATATACATCTCGGCTCACAGACTCTTTATTTGAACCCGTTGGGTCGCTTTCTTCTCTCGCAAGCTCACTCGGGAGTAAAAAATCCCAATTGGGCTCAAAACGGAGAAGTCCAAAGTCAAATTTTTAAATGCAAAATTATAGCTAAAATGATATTTTCAACCAAAAGCATTAAGGCTTGAAGTTTGAATATATTCCGTCATAATACCTGAATGCCCAAGAGAGGAGCCGAGGAATGCCGAGAACGAGTTGAGCAAACACACTCAATCTCTTAATCGAACTGTTAATTGGCATTAAAAGCGCTTAATTGCCTCCATGAATTATTAAAGCGCTAATTAGAGACACGACTCGGAGGCGGGGCCTCGGCTTTTTATCACACTGCGGGTGGCCCGGACGAGTGCTAAATCGGCAGGAAGGAAGCCGGCCATTGAGAGAAGAAACACATTTGAGTTTTTTTCCCCAACGGAGCTGTCTGTCCCCTAATGCGTCTCGGGACATTCCGACCTCACTTTCCATCACATCCAGACACACACACGAGAGGTTGCACAAAAACACCAACAAATTTCCCATCTTAAATCGAGATGTGAGCTCACAGTGCCGTTCCCTGGTGCGGTATCATATGCAAAATGAAATTTTATTTCATTCCGAGGAAATTAAATTTCATTGAACCGACACTAAAGTGGCACAGGCTGTGTATGTTTAGGCTAGAGCGCTTCTGCGTGCTCAAATTGGAGCGGGATGGTGCAAAAAGTTACAATTGCCGGGGAGCGAGGGGCAAGTCGTCGTAATAAAGTAAAAAGATAAAAAATTAATTTATGACAAATTATAAAATTTAAATTGCGTCGCTCGTCCTGGCTTCCGTGATGCCGTGAGACAACTCAAAACAGGGGGAAGAGGGGCTACTCTAACTTCTATAGAGGAATCAATTCTGAAAAATGATTTTTCATGTGCTTTGTAGGAAGGAATTGGCGCAAAATAAGTCCCAAAAATAGTGAGACGGAACCGACGCTCACGTTAGGTACCAAGGGAAAAAATTGGAGTGACTTTTTTTAGAGGAATTTTTGGTGCAGTGGACATTCACAAAATTTCTCAACCTCAAATCCCAAACCCAATCGAAAGTTTTTATATGACTCAAAATAACTTTTATGAGGGGTGGAAATTCAGGAAGGGTCCACTTGTGACAGGCTTCTGAATTCCAACCAAGAACCAAGAAGTATCTTTTTGTCCAGGAATCTGAATAATGTTGATTAAATTGAAGCTTTAAAAATTTGAGAAGATTGAAAAACTAACTATTTTTGAGTAGCTAAACAATATAGTGACCTCTCCGCTCTGCTAGAATAGTCCCTGACCGACTAAGTGATAATACATTCTTAATGATTATGAATCCAGAAATGAGGTCCATTAAAACGCGGACAAACTCGCAGCTTAGAACGTTAAATCTGACCCAATTAAATTTACAAGAGCGGCTACGGCTCCCGCAGGCGCTGTCAGAACCCGTTCTTCCTCCCCCGAAAAATTACCGGCACATAATCCCGAAATGTTCTCAGAAGCTTCCCAAGAACGGGAATTTTATGGTAAAACATGCAAGCACATAAACAAGCAGTCGTCAAGTGCTGCAGGGAGATTTGGGAGGCTCGGTTGCCGCCGCACGACGACAAGATGTGGAATAAATTAAAAGAGACACCATCTGGGTGTGCAGCGAAAATGAATACAAATGTTCGGGAGCGGCGGGAACAAAGCGCGGGAAGAGGGGATCCAGAATCACTGTCGGATGATGAGCTGCTTTAATGGGGCAGTGTCTCCTGTGACAGACACTTGTAAACCCTCAATCACCCCCATGCGGGCCGCCATCCGGGTCAGATGACGGAGATCCGGACGGATTGAAAAATGAAAAAGTTGCGAGAACCCCATTCCATAAATTTGAATGATTAATTTGGATTTGCAAATGAAGACAAACTTTGCCCAAGGCAGCACAATTGATTCCTTTCCTTCTGCTTGTATTGCTAAGCAAATTCGCTGCAGATCCGCTTTTTTCTCTCCAAAGATTACGTCGCTCGCCTACGGAGCTCATACAATTTTAATAAAGACATTCCATTTTCCAACTCAATTCAAAGTTAAATTACTTGGAAAATTATATTTATTTAAATCGCTACACGCCGGCCGGTGGAAGAATGCAAATGACGAGATTTGCATGACGATCTCCTCATTGTTCGACGCTGCTGGTGGCACAGATTGTGTTTGTACATGGGTGATTGGGTTAAAATTACCATTTTTCGAGCCATCTTGAGACAACTTTAAAGAGCCCGTTGGCTCGTCCCATGGAGTCAATTTACCGGAGAGACATCGGGCATAAAATAGGGACAACTTGCCTCCGTGTATCGTGAAAATTAACATGAAGGCTGAGAGATTATTTTTTGGTATGTATATAGTTGAGAAAATGTCCAATCTAGAATTTTTTGATGAGTCGAATATTGAATTTAGAGCCCTGATTTAGAGTTAACCATCAATATGAAAAGGTGAGGTATCAAAATCTCCCGAGAACCTTGCTAAATGTCTCTAAAAATGCCCAATTTAAAGAAAATAATTCTTCTTAAGGTCTATTAAGGCGAGAAACTCAGAAATCCAAAGATTTTTGTGTGGCCAAAAACCGACCTTTCCGAACTTTAAATTATAAAATTAAAAAATAAACTACTTGTTACTTCTTGAAAAAAAAATTATCGCCAGTTGAATACAAATTTGATCCAGATTCCAAAATGCATTTCCACTCAGGGTTTAAAAATTAATTTTGGTTGTTACATTGTTACAATTGTGGTTGTTATACAAAATTCCAATTTTTTAAAATTACGAAACTTCGACGACAAAAAATGTTATTATTTATTGTTCTGATACTGTGCAAATGGACAAGTGGTCATTTTTTGGTCGGTTGTCCCTCTAGTAGTTTTGGCTCAATGGCTCGTCCACTGAGTGACGCAGGAAGAACAATGGTGGCTGCGATTGTGACGCCTGAATGGGCGAATTAAGCTTATTTAAGAAGCCGGGCTCCCAGTAGCTTTTAGATAAATTAAACTTTTTGCTTTGTTTCTTTTCTCCCGGCTCTCTCGTCCAATGACTTTTTGCGCGCGCTGCAGCCGTAAGCTCGTGAATGCCGGGATAATTGAAGCAAGTAATTTGAAAATCCCAGTCGCACTCTGCTGCCGGGCCGGCTGGAGCTGAAACAATGGGAGAGTTCGTTTGTTTCACGAGAATGCCGAGACACAGAGGGAAACCGATTACGTAAGCTGTCTTATAAAATATTAGATCTCCTGTAATCTTCCCGAATTACTTTTTAATAAATTTCCCTCACATGTGGACTCCTCTGGCATCGATTAACGTGCCTAATCTCCCAAAGCCGCAAAAGAGTCGATCGCCGATGAGCGGGGAAGCGGACGAATCCCGTAATCTCGTTTGCAGATCGGATTATTGACTAATTTGCTCCAATCCAGGGGCTTCCAGCGTGCTTCCAGCGTGCCAGTAAAACGGAAAACAAAATCGCACTTTTATGGACGCCAGAGTGAATCATTTTACTATGCATAATTCTGTTTTACGTCCCCTCTGCCCCTCCTTCTGTCTCCAGGAGTCAGAGTCAAAGCCTTTCTAGCGCGAAATTCCCTTGTTCTCGTTTGTCAAAGCCCTCATTTCGAATTTATACGCCAACGAGTTGATGAGTGTTCTTGCTCCAGCTCACTTTTTCACATAAATATCTTGTCACCGTGCTGCAAACGAATGCTTCTCCCGCACACCCGTAGCCCGTCTAGACTCCTCACTGGAGAGCCAGTGTTCCACTACCTCTTCTGGCTCCGCTACTGCCGAGCTCGTCGTGAAATAAAAAGATTCGGTGTGTAATAAAATGTTTCGCAGATAAAAAATTGCGCCACTTCTGGCACTCAAAAAAGTTTACAGCGCTACGGCAAAGGCTATAAAACGGGGAAAAAGTAGAAAAGTCGCTGTTATGATTTCAACTTGACACATCATCATTCACGGGAGCGATTCTCATGAAAATAAGTCACGCAAGCTACTTTGTGTCAGCCTCACTCTAAAATCAGCATTCATCGCGTGAGTCATGATGTCAATTAGAAATAAATGTTCCACTTGGCTCAGAAAGGGGGAGTCTTGCTTTGCATACACCCTGAATTGATTATTTTTCACGACCTTGGCGGGAAGTCAAGGGGTAATTGCTCGGTATAAAGGATCAACTCGTGTTCGTCCCCCATCAGAATATCAAGTATCCATTCCAGGTTAAATAGTTGTATTTATTACCTACTGCCTCCAGTTGGATAGTGCAAATGTAGATTGATGCGAAAGTTTGAACATTTTCTGGCCATTATCATCTCTTAACATTTACTTTGGGAGGCTTTTAAGTTTTAAGATTGAGGTAAAAAAAATCAGAACAGCCACAAACCGAAAATTTGAGTTAGAAAACTTTCTCCTGCCTGATTTCAATAAAATCTATTAAAGCATTCCTTACATCTCTATGTCTTACGGTTAAGAAAAACTGAAAATGTTCAAATAATCCTTATTTCAAACACCCTAGAGGCCCAGATCTGACTATCCTAGATCCGCCTCGGCCGAGATTCGCACACGCTAGGTCTACTTTCAGCACATCAAGTATCATTCCACATATTCGACTAATTTTTGTGGGTCTCAAAATGCATTGTAAAATGATTTTACTGAAACATCGAGATACTAAATAGGATTAAAAAAATTTTAAACTCGATCTTCTTTGTTATGAGAGTCAGTGAAAAGTGTTTCCCCAAATTCAGCCAACACTTTCGCAATTAACCTGTTTAATGAGGTAAATAGCCGAATCAGAATGCCTTGTCGGACATCTGTCACCCCCGCTATTGATTTCCGCTCAGAAACGGTTCCAGCAGGTCGTCAGAATGATTACCGGGTCGTTTATCACCGGGCATCCCCTGCTTTTCCACCTTAATTATTCAGAGTGCACGCTCGCATGTTGGATCAGACGTGAAAAAATGCGTCCATAGGGAATGCAATTTTTGCCGCTTCGACGCTCGATAATCGACAAGCGACGGGGCGGGTCTAATGCACATCAGCCAGCTCCTCTCGTGCCGGAGCATCAGTCAAAAATAGTCTAATTTAATAGCGGGATGCACACCGGACAAACGAAGCGAGCCATCAGTGGTGTGGCAGATGCGAGCGAAACCCCATGAATAAATGAAAATGCACTGAAATTGAGGAGGATGCAGCGGGTTCGAGAAATGAAAACACGAACGCGGCTAATTGAAATGCTTTTTGTCATTTGCCATCGCCCCGAACGACAGACGGAGTGTTGTTCAGAAACTCGAGCGGGCCTCTCGCACGCAATCAATAAGTCTATTTTTTAATTGAATCTCGTAAAGCCGGCTCTCGTTCGCGCTAAACGGCCAGCACACAAAGGGACCGCAGCATTTCGTTCCGTTTGATAAATTGCGGTCGGTCCCATTCCGTGTTTTTCACCAAGACATTCCTCAGCCTCGCTGACTTTTCTGCTCCAGATAGCGGCCTCTCATTCCGCTGAAAGCCAGCCGGGAGCCGAAGGACTTGCTCAGACGCTGTGAAATGAAACTTTTTTCCATAAAGCCTCATAAAGGTGTTCTTCGGGGGACTACTCTAGCCTCTAGATTCTTTTAGAATATCTACATTTCCATTAAATTTTTATTTACATTTTTTCGAAATT
Source organism: Forcipomyia taiwana (assembly GCA_963930915.1). Classification (NCBI taxonomy): domain Eukaryota; kingdom Metazoa; phylum Arthropoda; class Insecta; order Diptera; family Ceratopogonidae; genus Forcipomyia; species Forcipomyia taiwana. Next base: position 1,000,375 of record CAWVOI010000007.1, read on the forward strand.
TTTAAATGTTAAGAGCAAAATATTTTAGCTTACTCTCAATATTCCTAGAAGATATTTAATAGACAAACTTCTCCAGGAGGCTCTCCACCTTGTTTAATTCTAAATAATCAGTTTTTTTAATCCCTATTTTTTCAAAAATTTCTAACCCATTTCGGACTAATGGGATTTTTAGTTACAACATTTATGAAGCAATAAGGAATCATTATAGCCATTTTTCAACCCCATTTCTCTCCTTGTCATCACAAAATTTTACTTCAGAACTACGATAAATTTGCCAAAAATCCCTTCATCAGAAAAAATCCGGTGCGAAACTGGTTAAAACTCGCTCTGTTATGTTGATCAAAGCCGTCTTAGAGCATCTCCTGGTCCAAGTTTGTAATTTTTTGCACGCCGACTCACTTATCTTGACGCTAGCATGCATACAGCTACCCAACAGTGGCCTATGACGGATTACACGATGGCCTGGGACAGGCGTCCGCATAAAAAAGTTCATATAAATTGCATTAAAACTTTCCGCGGCGCTCTGCCATGACGCGCCCGTGTGTCAGGGAGCAAAGTACGTAGTGCGAGGGAGGTAAGTAGTGGTGCGATGTTATTAAAACACGGTGAAGACAGCTGACAAGGCATTAGGGTTTCGGTACACGGGAAATGGGAAACTGTACACGGTGTTGCCGGAATAATAGTGGCACGGGGCGCGTAATAACAACATCAGTTAGCGTAAATAAGATAATAAATTGGTGTGGATGGAGAAACTTTATATCAGCAGGAGCTTAGTGCGGTTTTGCAGTCTTTTCACCGTGGGATGGCTCCTCTCCTGGCTGCAGGCATACATCGTATCTGTGGGCTTGTGCTTGATAAATTAAGCTATTTTTGAGTAAAAAAATATTGCGTCAAAAAAAATCATTCCCAAGCTTCAAGGACGTAGGCGAGGTGAATAGCCAAAAATAACGTCAGAAACGAAGCTTTGACGCTTGGAAAATAGTTGCAATAAAATTTATAAAAAATTTTTGGCAAAAAACCAACATTTTTGGCCTCCATAAAAATTTTGATTCTCCCGACCCCAGCCCTTATTCTTTTCACACATCTGTAGTTATTTATGACTGACAAAACCCCCTTTCTTGTCTCCTTTCAGACGAAAATGATGATGATGACGCTAATGGCCTCGGAGCGGCGGCAAAATTAAGACGAATAGCCCGAAATGCCAACATCAACGACAGCAATGTCGTCCCCCTCCCTCGCCACAGTAATCCTCATGCTACTGATGCTCGTGCACCGGTCCATAGGCTTCTGTCCCTCAAAGTGCACCTGCGAGGGCGACTACAACTTGCGCGCCTCCTGCATCAGCGCCGGGCTCGAGGTGGTGCCGATCCAGCTGAACCCCGACGTCAAGTACATCAACCTAACCCACAACCACATCAACAACGTGTACTTTACGCTCTCGTTCTACTACAAACTGCAGGTCCTGGACATCTCCTTCAACAAGCTGGACGACTTGGGGATCAAGAACTTCGAGTCCCAGTCCCGACTGCACACCCTCGTGCTCAACGATAATAGCCTAGTTAGTATAAAGAAGGAGGCCTTCGGGGGCCTCAAGGAGCTGGTGGAGCTCATCTTAAGCAATAACCGGATCGAGGAGATCCACCACACCGCGTTTCTGGACCTGGGGAAGCTCGCGCGTCTCGATCTCTCCAACAACGCCCTCGTGCGTCTGAGTCCCGGCGTCCTGCGCCACCTCAGCTCCCTGGACCAGCTCAACTTCCGCAATAATCAAATCTTAGAAGTACCTTATGAGGCTAACCTGGAGTACTTGACGCAGCTGCGACAGCTGGACTTGTCCTTCAACATCATTGAGTTTGTGAATAGTAGTAGTTTCGAGAGTTTACACGCCCTAAGACTGCTGAACTTGAGTGGAAACGTTCTCAATGACTTCGACGTCAATGCATTCCACGGCCTCACCGGTCTCCGAACGATAGATTTAGCAGACAATAATATAACCGTAAGTATCCCGTTTCCGTGTTCTTCTTTAATTAAGTCTGACGCCCAGTCGAGTGGCAAACACTCCATTAGCTCGACGAAATGGAAGGCAGAATGTTGTAATTAGCACGAAACGTCCTCATTAGGATGCTCTATAATTGGACCAAAGACGATGAGCTAGGGGGGGTAAAATATTTTTGGATAAAAAATTAGAATTTCAAATTTTTGGCTGGTGATTTAAAATTTTATTTGATCGTAACAGTTGCTGATAGAGTTAGCAAAAAGGTTTTCAAAACATTTTTTTAGTATAAAAAACAACTTCAGAGCTAAATTGTTTTTAAAGTTGACGGAAAATTGGCAAAATTTTTGATGTTTTAAGCTCTTGTGATGGATCAAAAAAGTTATGCCAAAATCTTGTTGTAAGCACTCGTAAAACTTTTCTCTGCCGTTAAGTGCTTGCTCTCAGTCAAAAAGCAAAATATTAAATTGGGCAGAAAACTCAAAAAATTTATAGAAACATTTACTGCTTACCCTAGTTGTCACGATTGTTAGCGAAAATTAGCAAAAGGGTTTTTACCAAACATTTTTAAAATTTTATGTAACAAAAAAACGTATTTTAACAACCAAAATTGTAACGCAAGCAGTTTTTTCCAAAAAAAGATTGACGAAATGTCATAAATTTTTCCCATGTTCAATACAAGCTCTACTTATCGCTCAGCTTGACGACACTCCTTCCTCAGACCCAGAGTTCCGGGAAGACACAAAACCCGTCGCATATCGAGCAAAACTAATTTCATTTCCTCCAGAGCCATTGACGCTGCTCAAACTAATTCTGTTAGCTCGGCATAATAGTTTTACTGCTACTTGAGCGGCTTGCGAAAACTTTCAAAAATTTCACATGCATGATGCAAATTTCCCCGCTCCTCCCCCCAAAGTTTGAACAAGTCTTGTTCTACTTAGTTTTGAGCCAAATGATATCAAACTTGGAAGCAAACTTCAAACTTTTCATTTCACCGACGAACGTAGCTTTCTTTCCCGTTCTTTATTCATCCCTTAAGAAGAAATCATGTATGCAAATAACAATTTCGGTCGCATAGGAAAAAGTGCAGATATCAAAAATGCCTGCTCAACAATTACCCAGTGAAGATTCCCTGAGCAATCAGGAAAGTTTTGATTAGGATCCGAGCGCCTGGAGCGGAGAAGCGAATTGAAAATTTTCTTACGTCTATTTACTTTTAAGTTTTACGACTCACATTTGAATCGGAAACTTTGTCTAATTCCATCTGTGTGGATCCACAAAGGCGCCGGAAGATTCGGATCTTCTCATTGATTCTTTACGACATGCCCCACTTCTGGCTGGAGTGTGCCGACTGCCGATTTCGGGGGAGGGGGAAGAAGAAAGGTAGTTAAAGTTGCCGTCGTGGCTGGAATGTAATATTGGCGCAAAAATCTCCCAGTCTCGGGCCTGGGATGCAGACGAGAAGCAGGAAATATTATTTTAAATTAGGTGTAATTAATAGTTAAAGTTTGGCTGATGGCTAAAGTTTTTGTCTCTCAAGATGATCCAAAGTTTGCGTAATGTATAATCAAATTAATGACCGAATTTCGTGAGTTGAACGGCATTTTAAAGGGTGTAATACATTCTAAAGTTGGGAAACTATTTATGTGTTTTTAGGCCACTAACTCTCGTTATATGTCGTTTTTGCCACTCAAACTTTCCCCGTCTAATGGGTTAGCTTAAGGGCTTTAGTCTACTTTCTCCTTGGCGGTGGATTTGAAGGTAAAATTCGAATTCTGAAGAGCCAGTGGCGTATTGTTTTGGAGCTCACCTAGAGCATTTATTTTGAGATCTGGCGCACCTTAGACTAAGGAGCCCAAGGACTGAAATGAGCGCTCCAGGAGCTAAAGTTTACGCCAAGGAATGCAGTGGAAGCCAAAATACGTTTTAATCAACAAGGCTCAAATCTGCTACTAAGCCCAAAAGGCTAAGAAATACCAGAGTATTTCAAAGCAACAAAGAAAAGTTGTAAATAAGCACTCAACTACTCCAAGAGAGCAAGATAACAAGCACAAGAGTCGATTAAAACCTGCTTAGCATCTTGATTGCTCATAAATCTCTCGCTCGTAAATCTCGAAGAAAGGACTTGAAGCGAAAGGCGCAGCATGCGGAGAGAAAGCGAGTGAAATCAATTAAAACTAAAACAATTTACCGAAAAATTTCATATTGCTCGCATTTGCAGACTCCCCGCTGCACTCCGCCGCTCAGTCATGCACCCTTGGCGCAAGTTTGAGCAAAAGTTTGGAGCCATAAGTGAAATTTAGCAACAATAACAGCACACACCAGCAGCATTATCATGGCATTTTAATAAACTTTTAAGTTTTTATACAAATACTCCACAAATATTATTAAAACAAGTCTGGAACTTTGTGATTTTAAAACACTCTCGACGTCGTCATCGTCGTCGGCTAAATAATAAATGTGGCTGCAGCAACACTAAGAGCAAATTATAATAAAAAGTTTTGATGCGAGGAAAATGGTACCGTAGGGGTTTACTCTCTCCCCTTGCCACCGCCTCGACACTCGAGTCTCCCGAGCTTAAACTAAAATCAAATTAATTTTCATCTCTTGATGTCCCCGGCCGTCATTGGAGGCCTACAAAGGGGGAAAATTGTAGCGGTGAACCCTTGTTAATTATTTCAGTTTTCGCTCTGAAACTTTTGTGCTGCTAATAAGTCGTCCATGGGCAGTCTTTGCCGCAGCAATTATGCGGTGGCTTCATTTGTTTGTGAGAGCAGCAATTACGGAACTTTTGATAAAGAAAGTTGCCTTTTCTTTTCGCAGGTTGTGCCAACACTGCCGCTTTCCAAGCTGTCCAACCTTACCCACCTGGTCCTTAGTGGGAACTTCTTCAGCCACATACCACCGGTAGCTTTCCTCAGTCTCTTCCAGTTGCGTGAGCTTCAGCTGAACCAGCTGCCGGAGCTGGTCAAAATTGATGCAAGGTGAGTCCTTGAAAATCCTTTTCAGCTCTGTAAGTTGTTGTTGTAGTTGTTGCGGTTTTTGGTAACTCATTTTCTCCCAAAGCTGCGGTTCTATTCCCACACATTTATAGTTTTTCTTTGTCTCTTTTTTCAAAAACAAAAATATTTTGTTCAACATTTCATACAAAATCGACTCCGATTTTAGTGTCACAATGACAATCATTTACTCCCGGCGGGAGAAAAAGAATTTTATGCTCCCGCAAATGGAAATGTCAATTTTATGCTCCCGCTGTTGTAAAAATCAAGAAAAATCTGTAAAAAAAACCTCTTGCAAAAAAATTTTTACGATGACCCTGGGGCGAATTTAAGTAAAAGGCATGTTTATGGATACTATAAATAAACACTTGATTTATTTTAAAAATTTCACTAATGATGACTCTTGAACCCTTCTCGAGGACCCTCGATTTTTAGCTCTGGATCTCCAAAAGCGACGGTTTTGCGATGTCTGAAGAGAAAATTCATTTAGAAATTATTTACCAAATTTTCACTAAAAAATACCTTAACTATCAGTTTTCCATGGAACTTTCACTTTTCATGGGCTGTAGATGACTCTGGAACTCCAGTTCTGCACTCAAAGACCCTCCGGAGCTTCAATCTTGCGAATTTCGAGTGATTTAGTTTCACTCAACACCAGATCCATGAATTGACTGAGTTAAAAATTCATGGCACTCTGATCAAAACTATGAAAATGGCGAGAATTTAGTTTAATATTTTTCTAAAATCGGCGGATAGACCGACTCAAATGTTGAACAAAACGTTATGTGCACCAAGGGAGCCGTGGAGCAAATTGAATCCCGCGAATGGGGTTTGAGGCCCGAGCGACGTAGGAGCTCGTCATCAAAATTAGCCTAAATTTACAACAAGTTTGTTTTGAAAACTTTTTTAAAATTGTAAACATGTTTATTTTTATGATTGCTTAAAATGTGAAGTGAACCTCAAATAATACCTGAATGAGCTTAAAGAAGTCTAAAAATTTTTCCTCTAAAAAATATAGAAGGCTCATGGTAAATTACTACAATAATTCTGAGTACGACCTTGTCCCTCCCTCTAACATGTCTCTCCGGTTCCAGAGCATTCGTGGACAACACGAACCTGCACAAGCTCGAGCTCGACAACAACGTCCAGTTCTCGGACCTACCGCTGCGTCTGTTCCACGGAAACCCCAACCTCGTGGACATTTCGGTGCGCGGCAACAACCTCAAAACGCTGGACGCCATTCAGTTCCCCCTCGATCGTCTCCAGAGATTGATGCTGGCAAATAACCCACTCGAATGTAATTGCTCATTGTTGTGGTTGTGGCGACTCGCTACCGGTTACGAATATCACGACGACGGTACCACCGCAGCTGCTCTAGGCTCCAGCAACGCGAGCGCCACATCTGCTCCCTCGTCGTCGAACAATTTAATTTTAGATAAAGACGAGATTACTTGCTATGATGTACGCGACAATGACAATCCCGTTCGGCAGCACCTGAGCCACATGTCTGAGGGGGACATTCGGTGCCCGGCGCATCTGATCACCATAATAAGTGCCATTTTGACGATATTGCTTGTTGCAACGGCGGTCATTACAGTCCTGTACTATTTGAGGAGCATTAAAAAGAGGAAGCGGATTTTGGAGGAGCGGAAGAACACCAACGAGCGGATTGTGCCGCAGAAAATTGACCGAGTCGAGTTGGAGCGGTATTTGGCGCAGCAGGCGATCGCCAACGAGTACCTCAATGGCGGGAAGCTCATCACCCAGGTGAGACTCTATTTCTGCCACGAGATCCACTTAAGGGTAGAACAAACGCGATTTCGGGGCATCAGTTTGTTTTTCGACCCAACTTACAGTGTTTTGAAAGACGTGGTCAAGTACTTCCTTAATGGTTTTTACAAACTAAAAAGACGGATTTAATCAACCTATTCAGAATTTTTGGTAGTGAAGGTTATAGATTTAAAATTAGGAGGATTTCAGACAAAAACATACTTATTAAAGCTTAAAGCCCCGAATTGGCCCAATAAGAAACTTCCAACATTCCTTAGGGCTTAAGCCTGCAATCTTTAGAACCACTACCACATACTAGAACTATTTGGACATACTTAGTCCTCCTGGTGCTCACAAAATTATTTTACTCAGCCTGCAATAAAATATATCTGGTTTAATTCTACCCTTAATGTCTTGACATAGTAAAGCATTGCCGCACACCGCTCAAATGTGTTATATTTTGCAGGAACAAGGCACCACTTACCACGCGCTCAGACCGTGGGAAGTGCCCATTAAAGATGCTGTGAAGTTCAATGAAATCAATGAGCCCGATCATTACGAGCGCTTCGAGTACTACGACCACAAGCGGGCGACATTGCACAAGCCCCACGTCGTGTACGTATGACTCTAATCAAAACAATTACGATATATCTTCTAAAAGGCATTATAAGCCGTGTGCTATTTATAGCGAATGTAATGTTGCTGTGTAAGTAATTTATAATAATAATGATTTAATCATGATATGCGACGCTGGCGACAATTATTTGAAGGAAAAATCACAAGAGCTCCATGCAATGTTTAAATTAATCAAAATGCGCGGCTGTTTCGGAAATGTGAAAGGCATGCATTTTGTTCTGTAAATATCTCGTGATTGGATGGAACGTGTTAAATGACTACGCTGTAGATAACGAATGAGTGAATAAATGAAATAAAATGATGATGATAACGTGGTTTATGGAAATTATCAAATCTCCACTCCGATATGAATAGATAAGTTAATATTTGAATAAATATTCGGATGATAATGTAAATTTTAATTTAACTACAATGAGAGGGCTAATTAGTGCAACAACATTTGATAGTTATAGCATTTAATCGATATTGGAGCAAATCAAATTTATATATTTTGAATTTTTAGGGAACTAGACGTACTTTAATTAGAATAACGACACGATTAACAGGTTCATTGAATTTTTATTTCCTCCGCCTCCCAGCACCAGAGTTTTGAGTCTTCCTGCCCCGAACTCCAGACGCAATAAAATCTAGTTTCTCCTCCTTCCCGCCGCGCCGTGCCGCGCCAACAGCGGACTGCATCGCAATAAAACAAAGCTTGTTACTCCCTTTGAATATGTTATAGAGCATCAGTTAACTACCTTTTTATTAGTAGTATTATTGATTACTTTTATTGATATTATCTTATTGAAAAGTAATAAAACGACTAAAATGTTTGAGATAAACGTGATGGTCTTTTTATGGGGAATAATCCAAAGGTAAGTCTTAATAACAAGAGTAAAATAAATTTGCCCTGGAATGACGAAGGAAAACCCTTAAATTGAGAACATTTCTCCTCGTTGCCCCGAAATTGTATTTAACCTTACTGAACTTCTTTCTTTCAAAATACTCAAAAAGCTCCAGTCTTCAATCAAAGTTTTATTTAAGTACAAAAGCAAAAAGAAGTTACATGGATTTTAAGAAGGAACAAGCCCATGAGGATCAGTTTCCAGATCTCTTCTTATGAATTTGGCTGTTTTTTCAATGGTTGAAAATCCCATGCGAACATAAACCTCGACGTAATTCCTGATTTTCTTGAAATCCTCGATAAATCTTTCCACCTGTACTAAAAGGTTCATCACTTCAGCTGGAGTTTCGGGTCTCTTAAATAAAGATTCATCTTCCTTGGATTCGAAATTCCAATCCTCGATTTTGAATATTTTTTCCGATGAAGGGCTTATGTCTCCTTTTCGTAATTTTTCCAACATAAGAATCAATCTTTGAAAAGCCTGCTGCTTTATAATTGTGCCAAACATGTTGCAAAGTTGCAGATCGTCAATTTTTAGGCGCAAAGGTAAAATTAAGAGCAGTTCTTCAATGCATCGTAGCAAGTAATGGCTTTGACGATAAAAACGAGAGATTTGTGCGACTTCAATTCTTCTTCGAGCCAAATCGATCCAAGCTTGAAGGCGACGCAATTGCTCAGTATTGTCGACTCCTTTGAAAATCCAGCGAATTTTGCAGTTCAGAGCAAGAGTTCCGTTTTTTATGGCTTCCTCGAACGATTGCTTTTTGTAAAAGTACTGGAAGTACAATTCGTACAGGAAGAACTTGAACCCCTTCAAATTAGGATGTTCTTCGCCAATGGTGAGCTTCAGGCGATCAAATCGTTCCTTCGCTTCTAGCAACCAGATCTTGCCTTCTTTTAGGTCGTCCTTCCTTATGGCCTCCTCACATCGTTGCACCGCTTTTGCATAGAGCTTAAGACGTTTCCTAGCTTCCTTGTTGAATTTGAACTCTCCAAGGTTACAAGTCAAACATTCGCCTTCTCCAGAAGTTCGAATCATGTTTTTTCCAGAATTTTTTCTGCCAAGTTTTAAGACCGACTTTTAGTTGCTTCACTACTTTTTACTCTTTTGTTTCAAACTCCTCGATTTTGACTCCTCTTTTGTTTCAAACATACTGAGAGTGTTTGTACGAGTCATCGATGATTAAAGTCAGTGATCATGATTACTCCCAAATCATTGAGATCAGTAATTTCATTTCGCCTTTTTCCAATTCCTAATGAGGATTTTCCTGTTGGTGGTCGGAAGCTCTTAAAAGCGAGGTCAAGAGGGCGAAAATGCACATCAAACGAGCGAAGAACCGCTAATGAAGTGTCGACACCCAACGCCTACAAGCTATGAGGCTGCCTCATTTCCGCAACAGAGCAGCTAACGAGGCTCCCCGCACACTATTTTCGACGTCAAGAGGCGAAGGAGTCAAACCATCACTAATGAAATTCGTTCTTTGACCGCGCACATGCAAACACAAATTCCGACCGGAACTAAATGAAATCTTGTGATTTACGTCCGCGCTCTCGCTGCATCGGCTTGTTATAAAAATCACCATTAAAAATTAATTCCGTCACTCCTCCTCTTTGTGCAGCAGCGTGCATTCGCCCTGAGGTATCGTCGTCAGCATTGTGGCAATATGCCTTTGACTTCTTCCCAAAAGTCGCTCTTTGCCGGTTTGCCCGAGATTTATGTTGCATTTAAGATGAATGATGCTGTGTCGACACCCAAATGAAGTACGGCATAACGAAATTTTACGATCTCCTCGACAAAAGTTGGTCTTCTTATCAAATGAAGATTTTTTCTGACTCTGCCTTCGTGGCAACTCGAGAAGTATTTATGTCAAAGTAATCACAGCAAGATGAGAAGATCGCGGATGCGAAAAAATTGTAAAAGTCTCATAAAAGTCCGTTTGAAGCGAAAGATATTCTTTTTATTGCACTCGCCGAGTATTAGTGGCTGAATTAATTTGTTTTATGACTCGTTTTTGCTGCGGTCGGCGACGTACATGGGAGGGGCGGGCCTCTCTTGGGCTGCTGGCTATGGGTTCTCATGCAATAAATTGAGAAGGTGGCAATTAGAGGTAAAATCAAGTTTTTCTGAAGCCTAGCTGTCTTTTAGACCCTTTTTTCATCAAGAACTTTCATTACGAGTCAGGTGAATATTTTTTCATCTAGAATATTTTTCAGTAAATTAAAAGTAAACCTTAAACTTTAAGTGTCTGCGTCCCACATGAAGAAATTCGGAAAAATTCCCTTCTAGTAATTTTTTCAGAAAACCATCAGCTCTCACCTGTCCATTTATTCGTCTAAAAAGATTGCAAAAGACGGATAGATTAGACAAATAGACAATGAAATCAACAAAAATTTAACTAAGTAGGCCACCATTCTGGCTATTTTTTCTAAAATTGTTTTAAAATAATCGATTCTGGTAAAAAGTTGATTTAAAAAAATCTTTATTTTTTCTCCCTCCCTAACTATTAACTTTCAAAGGAGCGGGGTACATGGTTTTGAAGGTGACTTAATTTTCCTTTCGATAATATTTTAGCTAGAAATGGGTCCGGAAGAAACACCCAGGTCTTCGTAGGGCGGAATGGTTCTCTTTAAAAACAAAATAACAGACAGCTTTGAGTGAATTTCAGCCTAAGCACTCCCCGAAACACAAGAAAAGCTTTCACTTCCTCAAGCAACTCCTTTGTCCGCCTTTTGCGAAATTTTCACGACATCTTCGCATTATCCTTTATGGCCGCAATAAAACACGAAATAATGGCACAGTAAATTGAGTTGAGTAATGTTCAATGTTTTGAAAAAGAATAACAACACGTCGCGCCACCTTAAATGGTTCCCATTAAACGCATTTGTGAGCCTTCAATTTATCTTTTACCTTTAAATTTTGCACCTTCTGCCGCTCGCTCGCGTTAAGGATGCTCGTGTTGTGCTGCCATTTTGCCATTGTGTGGCGCGATGTTTTGTATGAGGAAAAGCAACTTTTTCTCCGCTCCATTGCCAGCCTAATCGGCAGTCTCGAGAATTCCCATCTCACTTTCCCATTGCACGAGGTGAAAAATGAACATTGAAACACCTGTTACAACACTTTGCCTCCCCCGTCTCGCCGCGCTATGCTGAGCCGTAATTTTTCAATTGGGAAAATGCTTATTAAATGCACTGAATCAAACGGAAATCTGATGCTCCATCGGCTGCATTGTGCGCCTGCTAGAGACGTTAAAAATGCACATGCGACGCCAAAGGTGCCGGCTTAATAGAGTCTTCCATGCATGCACATGCAATGTTGCAGCCGGCTAATATTGCCGATTTGAATGCCTGGCTGCAGGCAATTTCATTTTATTGGCTACGAGGGCACGGTGTAGAAGTAATTTGAGCATGCATTGAACCACAGAGGTGAGACCTAGAGTTACAGTTTATGTCAGCAGGCCCGTAGCCAGGATTGCTCATGGGGTGAGAGGTTTTAATAAGCATGAATTTAACAGCTTGCCCCTTTTCAAACCTTTATGGCTTTAACTCGATAATCTCCCCCGTACATAATTGCCTTAATTTAAATGATTCTGTTTCAGAACTGCTTCATTTCAATCTTAAGCTAAAAGGAATTATTTTATGGGAATATTTCGATCTTTCGGTCCATTTGGTCTGCAAATGGGTGAATGGGAACTGGGTAACCGCAACTTTTGATTTAAAAAAATACCACCTAAGTGAAAAGAAAAAAAATTTAGATATGTAGATACCTTACGAAACAATTCATTGGAAACTTGAGGAAATTTAAAAACGAAATATGATGATGTTTCTTGACTTAAAATCTAAAATAAAGGGTCCTTTAAAAAAAGTTTTATGCACTTAAGTAACTCCCCTTGTAAGCTTTTTATCACGCTAAGTGTTGATTTAGTGGCAATCTTCCTTTAAAGTTATACATACAACCACGAAAAATCTCGACGCAACTCTAGACCTCGACTCTATGAGCTGAACGAGCCTGGGTCATGCACGGGCTCAATATGCAAAATGTGTGTCCCGAGAGGTCCCCGGAGAGAGGCGAAGACATGGGCCCGGCCGCCCATAAATTTCACTCAGACCTGTCCTACACTCGGGTGGCAGCAATCGGAACAAGATCCACATGCCAGGAGCAGATAATCTCCGTTACTTTGGCCCACGAAGCCACCCCCGCACTCACCTGGCTAGCGTTACTTGCGAGTTTGCGACACACCCATGATTTATGGACTTAAATGAAAATTTATCGCAGAACAAAACACTTGATGTATGAAATATTGCCTCAACCAAAACGCATTTTACTCCCGCATAAATCACCGTGCACCCCATCGTGGAAATCGTGGTGTCGATACATTGCTAAGCACTTCCGTTTGAAAAATGTACGCCCAAGACAAAGTTTGGCTCGTTTTTCTTCCCTCCGCCGAGCGGCGAACTTTGTTAAATTATGAAGCTCTTGAAAAAGTACGGCTTACTTTCGGGTTTGTGTGCATAACTTCGGAGGAGCGGGAACTTTATAAACAAAAGTTTGAAAAGGGTTTATAAATTCTACGTTTTGCAGCCCCCGAGTCCTTGAGCCTTTGATTTACAACCTTCCTCCTCTCGTTCCCCACCGACACGGATCACTTCCCCGACGACAACCCGCTCCCTCACCTCAATCGACGATTTCAAGCTCCATTGCGCCGGAATTAGAATTTAATTGATTTCAAATTAATTTCAACTCACATCGCCTGCCATGAACGGAAACCATCCCATATTCCGTTTTATTGTTCGAATTCTTTACATTTCATCCATCTATCTCACTTTCCTTTATCTGCTACTTCACGCTTCCCGTAAGCCAAACATGGTGCATGTGCTAAAGAGAGACTAGAGAGCTCCATAAATTGTAATCGGCTGATGTATGTATACAATTTCAGCATAACTACCTGCCATTTTTCACCCCATCAACTTTAGTTTAACTACCAGGCAGCGTACGGAGCACTGATATGTGTGTGTTTTTCAGGTGGGTATCGAAATACCGAATCCAATCCATTTAACTCACTCCCTCGTGGGTTGGGGGCGAACAGGCGAAAATAAAATGTGTATGCAAAATCTGCGTGAGGTCCAGGGTCGTAACCAACGAAACATTGACAGATTTTTGGCTATTTCCAAGCTGACTGTTTGTTGCATTTTCGTTTTTACTGGTTGATTTACCAAACTAGACCATTGAGACCAAACCAACCAAATTTACACTCCTTTTAGATAATTTTTCTGGCTAGATCATAACTATAACTCAATTAAAGGGACCCGGACTTTACTACATAGATCTATAAGAGATAAAATCATCTTCTTCGGCTTGAAATAAAAGAGGAAATAAGACCAAACTACATTGTAGATACAAGATTGTTAGATCATTGATACCCATAGAAACTGTTCTTTGGTCATTGATGGTATGGTTCGGCTAAATCTCTCCGAATTAATTTCTAAGAAGATTAATTGTAAGGCTCGTATTAAATTCCAGCTTAAAGGTTAGTTCATCCAAAACTTGTCAGTCAAATACCAAAATGTTTTTTGTACGACTGAAACCGCTCACTTAGGACCTGTTCAAATATTGCATCACGGTCTAAGGGGGAGTAGTACTAAGTAGTATGTACATATATGTGACAAACCATGACAGAGGATGGGGAGTCTAAAATTTTAATTTTTACCGTGACGTAATATTTAACGACCCCTTACCGAAAATAAGCAATTCTACATATTTTTTCGATAAAATTTCCTCAAAAATAAATCTTCTACAGGACCAGAAACAAGTTTCAAGGGTGTCAACTCGAGCTCCCTCTCTGCCGAGTACGCGCTCAATAAAATCGACTAGGTTGTTCGGTAATTGTTGAGTCGGCTGTGTGATGTATTATCTACGCTTTTTCATTCGTTTTATTTATCCTATTTTTAACAGCTTTTCATTAAAACTTGTGCTCTGCGCGTACACTTACATCTGTAACGAGTGCCTCGATTTGATTTAGTCGGCATGCTACCTCTTTCCCGTTCGCCCCGAACGATGAGTGATCCCTTTGTTTGACTGGAAATCGGCAAACATGGGTGGAAAAGCCAATTGCTCCATGCCACTAGCAAGGAATTTTGAGAGCAAATGGATTTCCGGAGCAGCGTCGAGAACTTAATGTTTTTCGAGAGCCATGCCGGTGCTCCGGCTCCCTCGAACTCCCAAATGAGATGGATGTGTTTGCCGAGTGATTTGTCCACATGTGCCACTTCTAGTGAACCATTTGTTGATTGGCAACATTCGGTGCTTTGCATGCATCCGGACATTTTTCATTTAGGAAACGAGCTGAGTGCGTCGAATCAATCGAAAATTGCACATTCTGTAACTATTTTTGTAAAAGTTGCAACAATTTCCGAGCTCAACTTATTTGCGCGAATGCAATCCGTGTCGACGAGATTGGATTTCAGCCATGTGTTATTGCAACGTTAAACCACAGGATGTGATTGCAACCAATAAATTTAGGGATGGCGAGATAGCGGTAATGAATTTTTTAATCGTGAAAGCAGCAACTGATTGAGAAAGCACCAACTTTGACTCACGATTGAGTGACTTTAGATGGAAAAGTTTGACGGTCGGTGGGGCGGGCATGCAAACGAAGTCAGTAACCATGGATTGATGAGATTTGAGGGGGATTCAGCTCAATCAATTAGCTCGCTTCGTTAGACTCCGGAATTAGCCTAATCGAATCATTGGCAATTTTCAATTTATGGTGACTTGCAGGAGATGTTTTGAATTTGAGTCAGAGACGTAATTCACGAATGGCAATCTTTAAGTTCCCTTAGTTTGAGCCTGTAGCTTTCATTTTGTTTAGTTAAGGACTAATGACGTCCTGGCCTTGATTTTGTGGTTTCCCTAGATTTTTGAATGTGATCATTACGCCATTACTTTCAAGCGTTAAAAGTTAAACTTTTTTACTTCAAAAACTTGAAAATGGACACCTTAGCATGGAAATGAGGCCATTTAAATGTGGCTTTTAAGATAGGAAAAATGTTAATTTTAAACTTGTCTTCCGAAATTTTAAAACCGTGTAAAACTATGGAATAAAGTATATTTGATGAGACAGGTGATAAAAAATAGGGAGGAAGTTATACCCTAAAAGCGTTTTAAAAAATTCGCATAGAGTTAATATCAGAGTTAATTAGGGTTGGCCTCAACCCTAAATATCGGAAAAAAGTTATTTGAAGTTTATTAAAAGTTTAAGTTTGAAATCCAAGGTGGCGGCCAAGCCAAAAACATTCAGGACTTAGTAAATTAAAAGCAAGATAAAGATTTAAAAATTAAAATAATTAAATTAAATCTTGAAGTCAATGCTACATTTTTTTCTTGCCTACTAAAAAACTAATTAATTTGACACTAGAACACAAGATTTAAACATTAATTGCATTCAAAACCTGTGCATAATAATTAAAATTCAAAAGTTTAAGGGTCACCAGTGATCTGTTATGAGCCAATTCATACTATTATGTACCTATTTCACATTCGCCTGTGAGTTAGACCTCACCAGCTCCAAACACGACAAGGAAGGAGTGGCATAATCCAAATTGAAGCAAAACAGCCTTCGAGACCGAGTCTGGAGAACGACGTTGTTCCTGTTGTCTCGCAATCTCGCCTCTCCTGCCACCCGAAATTTCTCGAGATACAAGTAGACATGTGATTCGAGGGTTCCGGGTATTTATTATCTTATTTTATTATTGTTTTATTGTTATTCCTTGCGTGGTGATTGTTTGCCATCCACCGCCTTGTTTGTCTTGTCTCGAGCGAGGAACACAGGGAGAGAGAGAGCTTGGGGAGGAGACACAGACGAGAGCATAAGCATGTGGAAAATTGTTGCCAGTTTATTATTCGCCTTGTTTACCCTCACGAGTCCCAACTAGACAATGAGGCAAATGTGCTGCCGCCGCAAAAGTGAAAGGCAAGATGGATTTTGATAACAAGGGCCATATAATATTTTCGTTATTCACTGGATTAATTAAGTGGCGGGAATTGGATTAGGTTTCTGCTTTGTCTAGCAGGTGTCTTTTGTCCAACTGAGGCGCCTAATTACTTAACTTTTTCATCTCCAGTCTGGTTGTCTCCGTGCTGACTCCCACGCAGTCCACGTCCCGCTGAACCCTGATAAAGCCCTTCTCTCCCCACTCCGTGCCCCAGGAGTTCATGAGGATCCAGTAGTCTCCCCACTCCGGGTCCGTCCCGTAGCCCACACAGAGCACTATGTGGTTCACGACTGGCTCCCCCTTGCGGTTCTTTTTCGGCTCACATGCCACGCCCGTCAGAACGCCGTGCTTGTAGTGGCGGACCGAGGCAGGCACGGAGATGGGAACGAAGCAGGGATGCCCGAGGTCCAGCTGCTTCATTATGTCGCTCTCTCGCGAGAAGACCTCGTCCGGCCAGCCCAGGAACTTGATTCTGTAGGGTCTGAGGAACTTTTTGAAGGTCCACGGCTCGCAGTGCATGTCGAGGTCTCCGGTGTAGGGGACGTCATTCTCCGAGCGAACGCCTCCGTTTTCCTGGAACGAGCTTCAGTCAACCCAGGGCTTTTTGGTTGGGAGATAATTTAATCAAACATTAACGCATACAAGGGTTCCCAAGTCCCCGTCAAACAACAAATCCAATGCTTGGAGCACGAATTAAGGTAAATTTCCTAAATTCAAAGCTTGGGGTCCACATTTAAAGATTAAAGCGCCATATTTGAAGCTAAGGGTCTCACATTCAAATTGCCGTCTCAAATTCAAAGAAGGCGGTTTCTTAGTTCAGAATCAGGGACCAAAATTTAAGGAAAAGAGCTCTAATTTTCAAAATTAGCGGCCCAAGTTCAAAGATAGGAGTCCTCAATTCAAACTCAATTCAAAAAATTAGGAGTCGAAAATGCAATGCTAGGAGCCCAAAAGTTCTCAAATCAAAAATTAGGTGCCATATTCAAAGAAAGGATCCTCAAATTTAAAGAAAAAGGTCCTAATTTCAAGCTACCCCAAAATTCAGAGAAAGTTCCAAATTTCACACGATAATGCATTGTCTGTCGGTCTACCTTTCAACTCTAGGACCAGAGTGGATTGAAACTCTGGAGACGAGGTAAAATACCTTATTACTCACTTCTATAAACTCCACGACGTCAATCATGTGGCCTCCGTTGCATTCTGAAAGGAAGAGAAGCTGCTGAGAGCTCGTTCAAAGAAGCGAAAGTAGGTTACGAGAAGTGCATGCCGCCATTTCTTCAACTGAGAAGCCTCGGGGCTCCTTGTCGCCATTCTTGCACGCGTAGTACTTCAGAGCCGCAGCCATCACGAACGCGTAGCAGCACGCGCAGCTGAGCTGGCTCTTCACCTCAGGCAAGCACCCACTCTCCCGCAGGTCAACACCGCCTTTGTTTCTGCAAATCCAGTTTATTCTCTCTCTGGCGTCTTACATTGTGCTCCCCTACCTACCCCGACAGCCGGGCCCTTCTGGCAGACCTGCTTTTCTTCCTCTTGCCCTCCTTCCGTTTCGACTTGTACCCCGTGTGCGTCTCCTGGAACTCGTCGTTGGACATCTCCGGGTGGAAGAGCTCGAACTGGGCGCTCTCCACCTCCTGCGTCAGCTTGTCCACCTCCAGGTACATGTCGTCGATGTCTACAGCCAGTTCGCGAGTCTTGGGGCCTCCGTCGAGGTTCTTCATGGTGTTCCAGAGCCCGAAAGCGCCGCGAGAGAGCAGCAGAAGGACGAATGTTTTCATGGTGACTGGAGGGCGTCTAGAGACGAGCGGGGCCTTTATAGCTCCTCGTGACTCTGAGCCATCACGACTTCGTGAGGCCCGATAACCGATGGCCGTTTTTCACGCGCTTATCTAAACAATTTGTCTCGTGTCCGGTGCGCGCGACAAAGTCGCAAAAAATTTACATTTAAATCGAAAAATGACACATTGCTGCATTCGGGCGAGTTTTGTGTAATTTTCCTCTGCTCTCGGGCTGTCGAACAGTATTTTTCCCGTGCGCACAGAACATTCGTTCTCCAAAATTGTTCATTTGTCGTGTGCTTCGAAACCCAAAGGCAAGGCAAAACATGCGACATAATGTTGAACATCGAGCCACTGAGTGGCGGAGAGAAAGCTCGGCATTTGAACAAAATAATAACGAATTCGAGGGAAGCAAGAAAATATGCAAAAATTAATTCAAATTTGCATGGTAAATATCGCATCAAACTTGAAAAATTGTGTTGGGAATTTTTGTTTTATGCGAGTTTCATGTGCAAATGAATGCAGAAAATCAGCATTGCTGCACCGGAGGTATACTCGAAGGCTCTTCGGGGTGCTTGAGATTCTTTGGTGGTTGAAGAGTGGCAGGTTTTAAAATATTCATTCGATTTTCGAAAAAGTACTTACAAAATTACCCATTCAAATATGCGGTTTAAAAAGCTTGAGCTGTGTAATTTCACAGTTGATCAACGCAGACACTTTTCTGAGAAAAAAGGGGTTGAAATTCAAGTATCCATCAAGACAAATTGTTACGTCAAGTTCGTTATATGGGTTCTCTGAAGGCTGTAAAACTAATTATTCCCCAAAAGAAATATCCCGTCCTTTGAATGACCTTGATCGCTCAAGAACAGCCATTTAAGAGCATTTAACCATGCTAAAATCAGGGGCTGGATGTACGGTTGAAAGTGTGTTACAACACTCTGTTTGTTCATATTTTACCCTAAATTTTCAAAAAACATTTTGAAGTCAGCTATTATTTTTCTTCAAAATAGGAAATCTCAAAAATGATCCACAATCGTCTTAAATAGTTCTCAAAGTAAGATGAATAAAAATAATAAGGAACAAAATTGGAGAGACAAATAAAACAATTCAAATAGCTCCTTCTTTGAGAGAGTCCTGCAACGTTTTTAGACACCAGAGATCCTTCAAGACTCTTCAGTTGCGAAATTTATTTTCTTATGTAAGCCAAATAACATAATAGGTTTTGGTGGGGTTTCGTTCTTCAGATCATCAAAAAGAGCCTGATGATCCCCTAGGACCCACAACCAGGCGTCTCCTCTGGTGGCGGCCCGGATTCCCAAAATTAATCCCGCACTCGTACCGCAATGATTTATCATAAATGCCACAGCTTAATTACACTTTCGTAACACATTACTTCCCCGAGTGGAAATTGGGTCTTACTACTTTTGCCTGCGGCCTGCAGCTGCACATTTAAATTGAAACAGATGAATCAATTTTTGGAGAGCACTCGAAGGCAGTGAGCATAAATTTTAATTTCTGCGGATGGAAATTTGTAACTGTGAGCCTTTCGGAGCTTTCATCGCGTCTGCGTCGTCGTGTCTGGCGAGAGCAGTTGAGCCCCTAATCCTTCAAACGCAATTTCAAAGTCCGTTTGGCGCTAGAATGTGGGAGAGAAGGGAGGACAAAGGGAGGCCAATTTGACGAAATGGAGCACATAATGGGACGCATTCAATAAATCCATCAAGCACTAATGCCCTTATTTATGACTCGTGTTCTAGACTCGCGCCAGTGAGCTCCAACATCGTCATAAATTCCGTGCTTAACGCCATGAGTGTCGACACAATCGCCGGCTCAATCCATTTCCGGCGAGCTACTCTCATTACTTGCGAGTGCCCACTTGTGTGACGTAATTGCGATACTTCGGGCGGGGAGCTCCCGTTGTGAGGAGAGTAATTCTCTTAAGCTACTCCGAAAAGTCGCCGGTTTACCGCTTGGTGATAACCCAAATCTGATATTAAACTCTTCATGTGCAGTTTGGACCTTCAACCAAAGATAGACTTCGCAAAATTTATGAATAAGATCTCCCCCGGTACCTAGCATACACACACACACACACACACACACGAGTCGCTCACCACGCTCGAGGTCAAGATCGAGCCCAAAAAAAAAGCCAGTAAACTCACCACAATCTGCGTGCCCAGAAGATAAGATTTCCGTAAATAAAAAACGAATGGACCGTCCCGCGTCCGAATAGATTGCTCCGTGACTTTTTAAAGCTCGTAGCTCGTCAGTCAAAGCAGTCGTGAGTAGAGTTTCAGACATGCCGCCGCTAGTCTTGCACATCATTCCCATGAGCCCGCCCTGTCGGGCTGCCGAGTTTGGGATAAAGATTCTCGGTCTCGAGGCCGAGATCAAGCACGTTCCCTACACGCCCTTCAAGTTGGGCCTCGAGGGAGGACACCGCGAGGAGAGCTACCTCAAACTGAACCCCCAGCACACGGTTCCGACGCTCCAGGACGGAGACTTCTCCGTCTGGCACTCGCAGAACATCCTGCAGTACCTCGTGGACAAGTACAGGCCCGGTCACTCGCTCTACCCCAAGGACATCGAGACCCGTACCAAGATCCACCAGTACCTGTACTTTGAGAGCTCCACTTTGTTCAAGAACGCGCGTCTCCTGGTCGAACCTTTCATTTACTACAACGGCAAGTATGAGGCTGTCCGCGAAGAGCCCTGTCGGCGAGGACTGGAGCTTCTGGAGGCGACCATCGATCCCAAGTCCAAGCTGCTGGTGGGAGACGAGCTCACGATCGCCGATATCTGCGTGCTCATGTCGACCCAGGCCACCTTCTGTTTCCTGCAGGTAAAGAAGGGCGAGTACCCGAAGATTGACGCCTGGAAGGAGCGAGCGGAGAAGGCGTTCCCATTCTTTGAGCAGTTCGATCAAGAGAACAAGACCTTTGAGCCCATGTATCATCCCCTCGCCGAGGCTGCTGGCAGAGTTTGATCCTTTAAGACCCCAATAAAATTGTTAGTAAGAATGTTAGTGACATATTTTTATATTCTTGGAACTAAAAATCAAACTGGTTGGGCTTCAGGTTCAGAGGCTTCAGAGGTCCGTGACCTCTGTGACCTTTTGCCTAACTACATTCTTTCTATCTAGAATCTAATATCTTGAGCCAATTTTAAATTTGCTTTGGTTGGGTGGGGTGGAAAGTCCTCTGGATGTACCTCAAAACCTGTTTTTTCTTCAAATAGGGTTTTCTATTTACCTCAAATTTGGCTCAAATTTGTAACATTAGATTGGAACAAATTGATCGGTTTTTTATAATTTTTGATATATTTTGCTCCAATAATTTGTTGAAAACAGGTGGTTTCATACTTTCATTAGATACATATTTATTGCCAAATAAAAAAGCGTCCCTGACGAATTTAGAACAGGGCTCTCTAAGAAGCAGGTTTCCGGCTCAAAAGGACCAACGCTACACCTCCCCTTCTTTGTGTTCTTCTGCGGTAAAGATGTTGTCTCGCTCCCATGCCCACTTTGATCTTCCTTTGCATGTATGTAATTTTTTACTCGAGCCGTGCTCAAGGGTTCGCACCATAGAGATAATTATTGCGTTAACCACCTGTTAATTAATTTTTTCAGTGCTAAAGTTCCTCTTTTTGAATTGTGAACATAATAGAAAAAATGAATAAAGTCAAGCGACCATTTAGGGGCACTTTTACAAAAATCTTTGTGGGTCCAACATACAAAATTTAATTCAATTTTCCCTGTAGGCTTATCTTATGATTTTAACAAGCAAGCATCGACAAAAACTGAACTATTAATTTACAACATGTCACATATTTGCAGCCATGTCCATTTTCCGGAGAAAAAGACACACATTATGGCAAAATGGAGACGTCTTTGAAGCCAGAGAACAAAGCGAAATGCGAAATTGCATCAATTTAGAGCCGAGTCGAGCTTAATTGAATCCAAATCATGCCTCTGCTTATCTCCTCTCCCCATTCAATCTTAATCAGCGTGACTCTGCCCCGGTCCCATCCCAGCCCGGCGTCTATAATAGAGGTTCAGTCGTGCCATCGCCTGATTGCCCCGTTCCTCGAAGGCTCATCAATAAAAAAATACATTAATGTGTGTCTCTTGCTTTCAAAACAGTGAATGGAGCAAATGGAGCACACTCAGATGGAAAATAGGTGAATGAAATAGAAAAATGGTGGAGTGGCAATGGAGCGCAGAGGCGAAAGATGAAAGATAAAGTGGTGATTTTCTTTCATCATTTATCACACACATTCATACAGATGGAAAGTCTAGCAATGAGTCGAGCTTGTCCCCGGTGAGGGAAATGCCGCTCCTGCGAGTGGGGTAATGAATGTTTATGTGCTGGCTGCTCTCGCCTCCGTGCGACCTGCCTCCGAGAAACGGTGCAGAGGAAATTAATGAGAGAGCTCCGACTGAATGATTGAAAAGCGGACACTTTATACGTTCAATCAATTCATTTATTCATAAAAGAGGAGATAATTCAATCTGGTCCGACAGAGAGCTCGAGCTGCATTCAATTAAGCAATGAAGCTGATCAAAGATGCAAATTCCATTTTCTCTTTTATATCCGGATCTTTCGGTCGACCTGCCAGCCGAAGATTGGCCCGAGGTGGCTCGCTTGGTGCCCCAAAACGAAATGGGGAACCTTCAAAGATAAACTTTCCCGGCGTTATTAAAACAACAGGAAGCATCTCAAGACAATGGTTTGTAAGACAGATACCCTAAAACCACAGTATTTCCATTTCCAAACCCCATTTTCTTCTTCCAACTTTCTGGTGCCGCTCTCCGCACATAAATTATTAACTTGCACTTCTGCTCCGTCGTTATGATTACTTCTAATGGGATCATTTGCGAAACCCCAGAAACAACACATCATTGTGCGGTCAACAAACAAAGCCTCAATCGAGTCGTATTGAAAAGTGCTCCTTGTCTAGACTCTGGCAGATCGCAGTACGCAATAGGAGGGACAAGAGAGGCAAGCAGGCAAGGAAACTTTTGATTTTCTTTCTCCTGTAAGAAGTGGCGTATCTAGAGGTGAGCAGAGTAGGCGTCTTCTCTGTGACATTTCGTTCGATTTGGGCATATTAAGAACGTTATTTCACGAAAAAAGAAAATCCTTTTAAAAATTCAAGGAAGGAAAAATTAATTAGGGGCGTTGAAATAATTTTTGAGAGCATCTGCATCGTTTCCTTTCCTCTGAAGTACGTTTATAATTTTATCTATTTTACCAAAATATCTCAATTTTTATCCATTTAAAAAGTTAGAAGCAAATTTTAAAGTTGTTAAGGCTCTAAGTTTTTGACTTCTGAGACTTGCAGAAACACTTTCCCCAACCTAAAACAGTCAGAAGAAATTAAAATCCACAATCTCTCCATTGCAAATTCCTCAAACTCTCTTCGTTGCTACCACGAATTCTTTCTAGATATACATAGTCACCAGTTTACCAAATATTTTGTACCCAAGACTCACCACTGATCTCTGTAAGACGACTTGTTACTATTTATTCTTCTCGAAAGGGAAATCAAAGAAAGGTACTCGCCCGGAGCCATTTTGTTTGCCAACAGTATGCAAACTTGAAACTTCAGAAGCGTCATTTATTTCCATCATCCTCTGAATTATCATGATGATGATGATTGCCAGCTTTATGTTGCGTCTGATTTGTAGTAATGTACGCATCCACCGGGAGATGTGAGGGGCTTTCGAATGCCGCGTGATATGATACTCCCCTTCTCAGGGATGTGCGATTTTGACGCCGATTGAAGTGCGAAAGATCCTCCCGAATCCCCTTCAGCACAATCGCACGTGTGAAGATTTATGGTGATTGGAATCCCCGTACCCGGAATGCCGCGAACTTGGTATATACTTTGCACTATTTTCGGGTTCTCCCCCAAGCTGTCAAAAGGAAAGGTAAACACAACAATACCACACCGACTTTTCAAAGGATGTTTTCGACTTTGACTGACTGAAGCTGTCTGGCATAAGTAAGCCACCGGGAGACCTTCAAGAGCAAACATAGGATAAGCCTTCTTTAAAGAATCCTTGGAGGTCTAGTTCTTCTGGCTCCTCAAGTCCATATTTCAATTTTATTTTAAGTTTGAGTAGATCCATGGCAGTGGCCATCCAAACTTTTCCACAAGTTCACAAGTGTTCAAATTTTCAATTTAATGTATCCTTGGGATTATCTTAATTTAAACATCGAAGCTCCCTCTGAATTCTTAGGCTTCTTGATCAACGGTGATATGGATAAGATGGGCTTTCGTTTGCTAGTTTGAGAAACTTCTCAGGAACCGATAAGTCCTGGAGAGTCTACTTCCATTAAATGGACTAACGAGTTAGTCATATGTCCCTGAAACATTTCAACAAGTACTCCTAGTCAGCTCCGCAAGAAAAAAATTACCTCGAGACAAACAAATTAGTCCGTAATTCAGAAAATGAAGTAAAAAGCTCCGGGAAGGACGCCAAGTAGCGAGCTACCGGGATTAAGGTAATCGCAGTAATTACGAAATTACACTCCAGTCACTCTCGCAGCACGACTCCTCACCTTCCGCCCCCTTTTGAGGAAAATTAATTTGAGACAAGGATCCTCCGAGGTACACGAGCCAAGTAAGATGTCGGGCGATGACTCGGCAAGACGCGGTTCGGTTGGGAAATTGCTTCAAAATAAATAAGATGTAATGAGCGTGGGAGAAATACAAATAACAAGGTGAGCATGCGAGCATAATTGCAAATGAGACCTCAGAGACGAAGACAACATAAACATCAAATTGGAGGCTTCATCTTCGCGTTGATGTGGATTACGTGAAGCCATTTCATTTCAAAAATGTTTATTATTTTTGTCCTCCGAGGGGCCATAAATAATAATAAAGGGGATATGAGAGAGAATCCAGCCACTCGTGTTTCCGTCGGAGATCTCCGACCTTTCTGGGGCTCTGCAGGCTCGAGTTGGACGTCAGAGGCAGCGATTCCCGATAAATTTATTAAGAGGGTTGTAAATCAAAAGCAGCTTTTAATTTGCATGTTGCAATTACAGCACTTTGCACTCTCACCACATTATGTACCTCATTAAACGCCACTAAGAAGTATCGTAAATCAGGAAAGCCACTAAATGTGCGTGTCCTTTTAACAGCGTAATTTATTCATTCAATTTTTGCTCCCGTCCCAGCTCGGCCCAGAGCGCTTTTCCAACCTCCAAGATCGCGTAATTAATGAGCTGGATGTCCAAATAATAACCGGCATTAAAGCGAAATAATGAATTCCACCCCCTCGCTAATCATAACAGTTCAAATCTGCCACCTCGATGGGGTCATTTATAACGCGCGGCCAGGTCCTTCTACGTCAATCGATCCACGCGCCCCATAAATGGTGATTAATGAGATGAGCAAAAAAATTACCATCAGATGATTATTTGTTCGTTATTTTTTCATTCGCTGTTGCGCTCCTCGAAAAGTACTCGAGCAAGGTAATGAAAAAGGGTCAAGCTGTGAAGTGTGAAATGGAAGACAGAGATTGAGCTGAGGGGGAGGTGGGTGCATAATGGAGCATGAAACACTCATCTTTATTACACACTCGTACATTTTCATTCGGGACTAAAGGAGGCCGTGGACTGCAGTTCCGTCCCGGGAAACGGGTCAAAATTAAGGTATCGGTATGAGCGGGAAAAAAATAATTGATTTTTGGACACAGTTCTATATAGAGTTTTTTGGACCTTTAAAAGTTGACCGGTACTTACCAATCTCTTGATTTTGGCTAAGTCCAGAAGAAACTGGTACTATAGTTGGTCTTGGCTTGTGTTTTATTTCACTCCTGAAGAGACCGTTTCGATAAAGAAATTTTTACTGTGAATCCAGCAAAATTCCCACATCGTCATAGAAACCAAAACTCACTAGAATAACTTGAACTCTTCTTGATCTCTAGCACTGCAATACACAGGAAACAATTATTCAAAAATTTGTTGTCCTGAAATTCCCGGGACCGAGATTTTTTCCGGTCCCTGGAAATAGGGAGCCCTACCGCGGACGGTAGATTAGTGAAGCGAGGAGTACTGAAAATGTAATTAGAAATTGGAAAGGAATGCTTTGGGTTGAGGATGGCCTGCCACTCGGAGCGTAATTAATCATTATCAAGTTGGCAGACGGAGCCCGGCCTCATCCATTTCGCTCGGCTCGGCGTGTTGCTGCGAGTCTCACTCCCGGAATACACAAGCAGGACTGTCTCTTGAGAGATTTATTGTAAGCCTGAGTGGATCTGGAGATGATTTAATTGCCCCTCCGAGCCGCGTTTCCGAACCTTGATTGATGTAAGAGCCCCAAATATTTATTGACTTGTCAGGCCCCAGAACGAGAGCAATATTGAATTGTTGGCAAGGCCGCTCTGCCATCATTGGCACTTGTTCTCGCAGTTCGCACGCAAAAAATTATTATTTATGGCCGACTCTGGCGAGAAAGTGACATGAATCCGAACAATGTGCTCCCATTCTCGGGCCGGGTGGAGAAAAATCCAGTCTCTCTGGAGGCAGAATCTACCTTCTTATCGCATCAATTCACAGCATTCACCTGAAATTTATTTCATGCCTCCCGTGCCAACATTCAATGTGCGATAATCCCCATTTTACAAAAGAAAGACCGAGGCTAGCCAATGAGATTTTGTGGCTTTCACGTAATAATGCTGGTACGGCGATGGCACATGAATTCTACAAAGGCAGGGACGAGCCACAGACGTATCAAATAAAGATAAATCTCTTGCCGCGCTCGTGGTCAATACGTACGGGGTGCGGAGATGGAGGGAGACAATTTTACAAGCATTACCGCGGTAATCTGAAAATAATTTGATAAAAAATAAAACCAGGGAAGGTAGAAAATTTCATAACGCAAAATGTCTTTGTAACGTAATAATAGCCCGAAGAACAAAGGATGTCATGATGCTGATCCTGGTGGTACGCTTATTGGGAACCTCGTTGGTCGACCGACAGCCATATCGGCTATCGGGATATTAGCTTTGTTGCGATTAATGCTTCCCAGGAGAATGTCGTAAAAGGCTCCTTGCAAGTATTTTAGGGGGAAAGGTTGCTTTTTAGTTGAAAAACACACACGTAAGTAAACATTCAGGGAAGCTCAGGGGTTGTCATCTGGGATTGTTTTATGAGAAAATTATGAGAAAATTGATTTGGGTACACGGAGAATCCAAAATGGTTCGTCCAACCTCATTTTTACTATTTAAACCAAGTTTGATGTCGATTTAACCTCGATAATTCCGTTTTTTGGGTAAAATAACCTTTTATATGTTAGATGAACCAATTCAGTTGTTAAAGTAAAACAAACAACTGGTTAGATCTTAATTGAAATAGGATTGTGTTGAATTGGCCTATCAATGAGTTCATAAAGCTCTAAAACATCCGTTTGAATTCCCCCTAAATCGGTTTGGATGCTCCTTTTATTCTCCCTTTAGAACCTGATTTTTAATTGTTTATATTAACATTGCCAAATGTTGAAATATGACAATAAATGGTTGGCTCAACCATTGGATGTGCGTGTTTTAACCTCGCGAGGTTTTTTAAAGCTGTTGTATTAAACTAATTATATATTATTTTAACCAATACTTGTTAAATGTAGAATAAAACCAATAAATGGTTGATTCAACCATTCGCTATATATTGGGCAGTTTGAAAAGAACTGAATTTTGATTCTTTGAAATCTATATTTTATTAATATAACCCTTCTTCAAGGTGGTTTTTATCGAAACAAAAATTTGTTTAATGAACTATTCTTATCGGTTATAAAAACCAAATAAACAGCCAATTCAAACGAAAATGTTAATATTGACCTTTCATTTCTAGAAAAAATTTGTTAAGTAAAGACGTAGTAATGGATTTGGCGAGCGAAAATGTAAGTATTTTCCTTGTATTAAGTGTTTATTTTAAGTGTTCAAGTGCTTAAAGCAATGTAGAACAAACAAACAGAGTATAAAGTGACAAATAACGAAAAATAACCATAAATACATCAACCCCATTCTCCAATTCAAATTTTTTAAATCTCCTAAATTTAAGTCTCAAAAAAGTAATTTTTCCTTTAAATTTCAGGATATTCCAAACGGACTTGAGCACAACGGACAAACGGAGGACAACGAAGAGTGTTTCGCAGAAGTAGAGAGAGCAGATAAAATTAACCATATCTCCCCTAGTTAGTAAGTACATTCACAACCTAGATGCTTTTGAAATAATAGCAAAAAGAACTGTAAGGAAGTCATTCAAATTAAAAACCTTCCACTTTATCCAAATATCAAAGCTTTAAAAAAACTGCGTGTCAAAGAAAAAGTGTATGTAAATAAATTCTTGTGACTTATCTTGAAGATATATATGTATATGTTAACCATATTAACTCTTATATTAAATAAAAAAATCATTAAAAAGATAATTAAAAAGAATTTTCATTAAAAAGTAAGATACAACATCATATATGGTAAGTAAAACCGATGATGAAAAAGGTTGGTATAAAACAAGATAAGGTTAGAATAACCCTGGAAGAACAAATTTTTATAGTTTTGCAACCCTTTCATTTAGCTCTTATTAACTGTTTAAATGGTTGAATTAACCATTTTTAATAAAATGAAATAAACTTATAACAGCAAAAGAGAACAATTAAGAAAAAGTCCAATTAATAACTTAATTGGTTGAATCAACCATATCAAAGGCAGAAAAATAAACTAATATTAGTAAAATAAAAGTTATTAAAAAAGTTCAGTTAAACATTGATATGGTTGAAATAACCAGTTTATACGTTTAAATTAAGACATACAAGTTAGTCAGAATAGCGTTATTATAAGTTACTTTTACTATGTGCTAGGTTACATAGTTGGGTATTATGAGGTTGGTTCAACCCATTCTCAATTTTCAATAAACACCTTTTAAGTTTGGGTTCTTCCCAATTCGAGGTTGCGCCGAAATGCTAGGTTGGATCAACCATTTATGGTTCTCCGTGTAGATTAGGTAAAATTTAGGGTAGGTAATTACAATCAAGACGTATTTCTGAAAAATGAGATTTAAGATTTTTTGCCAACTTACTTAAAAAATTTAGCCATGATATGGTAAGAATTTGTGAATGTATATGAAGATTTGAAAATATCAAATGTTTAATTTTTCAAACTCTAGATTCATACCTATCGGCTCAGTTTTCAGAATTTTCATTTATGTGCTAAATTTCCGTCAAAAAACTGTAAACATCCGGTAAAACGTGTTTAAAGCTTAGTCTGGGACGACTAAGGTTGAGGACGACGCATTTTCAAAAATCTGTTTCTGTAGGAACTTAAGATGTCTCTAGCTACGTCTCTAGTGGTGGCACGGGTATACTGTAGAACAATTATTTACTAGGTGTTACAATTTCATCAATATTTTAAATTTTCAGCTCATTCAGACCAACTAAAATTTTCACCCCTTCGGTACCCCTTCGGTATATGAATTTTTTATACCCAATTTTAAAGAGTTTCTATTTTGCTATCTTGTTTACTTCAGTCAAAATAAAGGCCTGATTCAGAATCAAAGGACAGAAAACGAAGTTTAGTTTCAACACGAGGGAGTTCTTATTTCAAAGTCAGGAACTACAAATTTTAAGGCTTAAATAGTTTCAGGTTCCAAAATGGAACAGAAGCCAAATACTAAACAACCACTAAGAACCAAATAAAAGTCGCGTCTAAGTCTTTTTATTTCGCTTATTTCCCGAAATTGGGCTTTGAAACTATCAGAGCCTGAGTGCTCATTGGGGGGAAACTTAAACTGCCGTCTGTTTTCTCGTACCTCTCCGTCAGCAGAATGTTGGCCTTGAAGACCATGGCTCCTTTCAGCCCCAAGAGCTTTCGAACATTCACTTTGACGACAGAATCTGGGTCTTCTCCCTCAATGTAGGTTCTGTGGATGACCATCCCCAAGCTCTCATCTTCCAGCTTCCGGATAAGCACGACTTCAAAACCGGACGGGAGACTTTCCTTCAGGTAGCTCTTCTGGGCTAAAAAGGAGATGCCAGAAGAGGAAATTCTAATCACAGGATTCAGCAGTCTTAGCATTTGGTCATGGCTAAGCTTCGTGTGGAAGCCACTGGGATGGTCCTTGTGCACTGAGGACTTTGTAGATCTCTCAAAGAGCAGCCTGAACGAGTTGCTAGTGAGCACGTTGTCCATCACACCTTCCCCCAGACCCCTCCCGTCACTCTCAGTGAGTCTCCGGTCCTGCATAACCTCGATCTGGCCCGACTTTAGCGACGACCCGCCCAAAGGCTGAGCTCCCAGCAACGTCAGGCGCTGCTGCTCGTCCTGGATGAAGATGGCGGCGGGAACGGGGTAGTAGTTGGCCTGTAGAGGGAGTTTTTTTAGCCTGTTTCTCTTGATTATCTGGAACCCGTTGAGATCTGTGAAGAAGGTATCGCCACTGCGCACGTCGGAGTCAATTTTCATGACAATCTCCTGGTCGTCGCGGTGCGTGATATCGATCCGGTTGCTGATCTCGATAGGCTCCTCCGCCTTTACGACTGTCTCGTGGATCCCGAACTCAAACCCGGCCTGCACTCTGTTCTCTATCGGGCCTCTCATGATCACCACGACCCGTCTGTCGGTGTAAATGTTCCGGGCTTGCCCCCTGGGAAGAAACAGGTACGGCCCGCTTTTGTCCGCCCACCAGCGCTGCGTCAGGTACTTTTGGAAGCTCACCTCGACGCGACTTCTCCCGATCTCCATGAGGAAGCCTCTGTCTGAGAAACCACAGTCCAGGATGGAGAAGGGCTGCGCCTTCATGAACGTGAACTGGCGCTTGAAGGGGTCGTTGGCGGGGTATTTGAGGTACAGCTGGTCGTGGAAGAGCGTGAAGTTGGCTAGGTACCCGTTGACGTCCAGCTCTCCCGCGTTGTCGACGAGAGAGTAGCTGATGAGCGACATGGGGGGAATGTGGGCCTCGAACGTCACTCTGTAGACCACCGGGACTTTGACTCGTGGGATGTAGATCCCCGTCCAGCCCCTGGTCCACTCGATGACGGGGGCGAGCTGAAACAGAACCGGCTGACCTTGGGGGTCGAGAACGCGGACCGAAAAGTAGGCGCTGAAAACAGTCACGACCTGCTTTCGCTTCTGGGCCAGCGAGTTGAAGAGTGTCACGGTCTGGTTCGGGCTCTTGAGATACGAGAACTCAGCTGTGTCGTCGGGGTCAGTAGCGATGACGTGACTTCTCTTCTGACCTGCCTTAATTACCTCGGCGAGCTCCTTGACCGCCTCTCGGTGCATTCTCGCGTAGTCCTCGACCACCTTTTCCCGCGCCGTGCCTGTTATTCCGTCGTGGTGCTGGTAGAGCGAGTGAGTCCTGCAAGGAGACTTGTTACGGACATTTCGGGAATCTTTAAAATTGCTTTCGTTGGAAAAGATAGGAGTAATTTGCTAGATTTTGTACGGACTACAATATATTAAAATTTTGGTTCAAGCTAATGAAGCAGAAGTTACGTCCTCTCATTACGTCCCTGGTAGTAATTTGGGAAAACCAAAACAATTTGCCCACTTTTTAGTTAACTCATGATAACATGCGAAAGACCAAAGGTCTCTAGCTCTTATAGTTATGGATCCTTTGGGTTTCGGATGGGCAGACGGACGGACAAACAGACAGACGGACTGATGGACAAATCGGACGTGTTTTCAAAATGGTGAAAATGCACTCAAAAGTCTACCTGCGAGCCCTCTCCAGTGCTTTCTCGTGAGTGTCGTCCCCGAAAGCGCTGATAATTTCTGCGCTCCTGATAAGGTGGAGCAGGATGCGGTCCTGTCGCTTGTGGAACGGACGGGTCGTGAAGTAGCCACTCCAGTAGTCCTCCTTCTCGTCAGCGTAGGTGAAAAAGTCGCCGCTCAGACTGGGATAGCTGGACCGGTCCTGCACCTCCGCGAAGTACTCGGACAGCGTCGTAAACTTAACTTCCACGTGATAGTCAGGAGAGTTGTTGATGAAGCTGAACAGCTTCTCCAAGTTGGACCTTTGGGCGTCCCACTCTTCCTGGGTCCGGTACCGGAAGTCGTCACCGTGGGGCACTAAGATAGCCCTCGTTCTGTACAAAGTAGCCTTCTTTAGCCACTGCTCGACCAGCAGATCCGCTCTAGCTCGCACGTTTTCACGCGTAATCTCCTCCGGCCTGGCCTCCCATGGCCAAAAAAACTTGTCTGTTTTCCGGAAGTCAAAAAGACCCGCTACTTTCCGGTAGGGACCGTGGCTGTACTTGATGGCGTAAGAGTTGAAGGGCAGCATGTGAGTAAGCAGTCCCGAGTTCTCCATGGAGTCCCAGAGCTGCTTCCAGCGGAACTCCAGGTCCCGGAACATCGCCAGGTGCTTTTTCACTACATAGTGGGTGCGTCCAATCACCATCTGACGGAAGCCCGCCTGCTCTAGGACGTACGTCATGGTGGGACTGTGTCCAAAGGGATCTATGGACCACGCAGACGTGGGAGTGACGTTCAGGTGCCTCTTCAGCCAGGCCTGACCCTCGCTCAGTTGCATTACTAGCGAGTACCAGTGCGAGTTGGCCTCGTCCGGCATCACCCAGCCTCCCGTGACTATCTCGAGCTGCTTCGCAGCAATCAGCCTAGGAAAAAAGAGCTTAACATATCTCTAGTGGGTCTTTTTAAACCGTAGAGGTTTGCTCAAGAGAGGAACACAAAAATGACACTTTAAATTTTGAAATATTTGCAATTCTGGAAAATCCTGATAGTCTTGACGGATAGAAAATGTCTTTTCTAAGAAAAAGTCCTCTTAATCTCAGATTAAATGGAATTTTTAGTGCATTTTCATCAATTTTGAAAAAAATGCACTTATGTGTCCGATATGTCCGTCCGTCCGTCCGTCCGTCCGTCCGATTCGCAAAGGCTCCGAAATTACAAGAGCTAGAGACCTGCGGTTTTTTGCATGATGTCAGGTATGGTCTGGAGGGTGGGCGAAAGGTTTTGGTTTTTCCGAAAAACTGCCTGGGGGGTAATTAAGGGGGTTTTCCCATTGTATGAAAGTTTCATATGCTTCATCCGATTGAGCTGAATTTCGGATATGTTATACATCGTGTCAAATCTAGCAAATCATAGAACACATGTATGACCCTATCACTTAAGGGGGTGGGGTGAGAGGCCTCCGAAGGGGGGAAATTTTAGTTGCTCTGATTGAGCTGAAATTCAGAATGGTCATGTAAAATGACAAAATAAGCAACTTTTGTTCGGGGTCATGGACTCAAAAATGTAAAATAACGGACTCTGGGGGTCAACAAGTGGCCACCCAAGACTTCCCCTGGCGAACAGTAGGGCAAAATTTCAATTTCAACCGATTGAGCTGAAACTTTGGAAACTGTTAGATGGCATTAAATACAGCAAAAAATAGTTCTACAGTAAGCCTCTATAACCTAAGGGTGAGGAGCTGTGAGCTCCCAAAGTTTGTATGAGGTTAAAATTTTCTAACTCCAATTGAGCTTAAACTTGGGAAAATGTTAGTTGACATTAAATTTAGCCAAATATCCTTTTACATTAAGGCTCTATGGCCTGTGGAATCAAAGTCAGGGGTCCAATAAGTTTCTGCAGTGACGGAATTGGGAATAAAATATTTTCACTTCGACAGCGAAAGCGAATTGAAAATGCACTCAAATGCGTTCGTCCCCGACTAAACTTTAAACATGTTTTCTTCCTCTCTCTTCTGCTACGAATCTGCCTGATTTTTCTACTAAAAAGAACACTTATTTAAAAACATCCTGTGGGTGTTCCGGTGTAGGAACAAATCCCCACATTTCCTCTCCAAGGCTTCTGGATGGTTTTGCTTTCCTCTCTAAACTCTCCTCTACTTTTTAAGTCTTGAATCCATACTTAAGCACTTCTTCCTTCTGAGGCTCCCACAGACCCTCAAACCAGCGGGAAAAGTAGCTGATTTCTGCCCACACAAACTTCATGTGGGAGTAAACCTTGAGATTTCTCAGCATCCCGTCCAGAATGTGCTTCGTGCTGCCCCAGTAGTAATCGTCAAAGGTCCGAAGCCAGCCTAAAATGGGTTTTAAGAAGTACAATTAGGGCTTTTTCGTGCGTCAGGACCTAACCTGGGTCATTGTGGGAATGAGGAACTACGAAAACCTTCAGTTTCTGGCTAGTGGTCCAAGCTTTAGGGTCGTGCTTGACGCACCAGCCTTCCTCCCAGTCTCCTCCGTCCTCGTGACGGAAAGATATCTTGTCGTAAACCTCCAGCATCTGAATGTCGACAGACGGAACCCCCATGGTACAGAACGCCTCCGACCCATTCTGACATTTTGTTCGATGCCCTTCGCCTCGTTTTGGGTCAACTAGTGAAGGGACTGCGGAGCTAGAAGACTGAACGTTAGACTTTAGAGCTGCCCCAGAGGCAACTTGAGCTTACGCATTTCCTTAAACTAGGTTTGATGGCCCACTTGTATCCCAGCCCTACAAAAACTAAAACTACAAGAGCCAAAATAGCCTTCTTTTTCTTCAAACGAGGCATGTTTCAGACACAAAGCACGGGGGAAAACTGATATGTGACGAGGTGAGTACGCAAAAGTAGGCTGGAACTCTCACTCTATCTTATCATGCCGGATATATTTGTGTATTAGAGTTGATAAGACGTTTATTGCGTCATAATGACTGGATTGAAACCGCGAGAAATATTACAGGAATAAAAATCTTTGGCTTGGTTTATGAAGGAGTTAAAATTGTTTTCTAGCTGCACACTTTTAAACTGTTCTAGGCGCTGTTTTAAGGTGTTGACTCCTACATAAATATTACTTGGACCAGCCATGTTTTTCATTTGGAAAGACTAAACATTTAGAAGCTGCATTGAATGCTTGGAAAATTTATTTCGTTTTTAACCCATTTTCAAACTGCGTCAAGCTTCCTGAAATCGATTTATTTTGATTGAAACAAATTTTTCATATAAATAATTCGTAAATATTAAAATATGTAAAAACTTTTTGGAGGAGTAATATACTAAAAATATAAAACAAAAATATGCCCATAAATCAAAAATAAGTTATATTTTTTGAAATTTTTTGTATAAAACAGTAGTTTGGACTCAACTTTAAATATTGTCGAAGAAAGTTTTTTAAAATTATCACGTAAAATATTCTTAACTATTTTGCAGGCAAACCGAAAAATTTAACGACTAGCTACTTTTGCTGCTTTATAAGTCAAAATCTAAAAATGACTGTCAAAAACTGTAGAGGATTTCGAGGGTACAAGGATGAAATTAATTGAAAATTCATTTTAAACTTGTCCTTAATTTTAAGTTTGCCCGGAATAAATTTTTTAATGTTGATGGGTCACCAGTGAGCCCTCGGGTTATATTAATACACTGAAGAAAATCATTGCGACAAAAGAAACGCAATAAATGAAGGTAACAAGTGGCTTCATGACCTCAGCTGCAGTCTGGAATTGCATTCCTCATTGACTGCAAGCGGGTCTTTTGCCTTGACGTTGTTTTTTTCTGGATATAAAAAGCCCGCAGAGCGCTCTTAAATTCAGATATTTATTGCCATGAAGACTGTACTACTCGTAAGTAAATTGGAAGCAAGATCGAGGTTCTGGTGGGCATAAAAAATTTCGATTTCAGGTATTCGTGCTCGCTTTAGTGCTCCTTGGAGTTGGGCTTGCTGTGCCTATTCCTGTTGATCTACCTGGTGGTGGTGGTCTTCTGGAACCGGTTGTGGTAATAGTGAAAGGTGCATTGGAAGGCTTAGGGAAAGGAAATTAAACATTCTACATTTGATAAATATTGTCAAATTAATGAAAATAAAATTTATATAAAAATTTACAAGAATTTTAACTTAAAAATGTGAAAACTCAGGTTGATTGGTTAGATGTTAATAATTGATCAATTGAAAAAATATTCGTTGTCAACAGGTTTTTTGAGAAGTGACAAATGCTCCGAGTTATCCCTGGCTTTCGAAAAATTAGTCTTATTTTATGACTTTTGATGACAAAAATAAGACTAATTTTTCGACAGGGGGTAACAGCTCCAACCAATGCGCTGGAAGTTTTACTGGACCTTCCACCTCTGCATTTGTTTATACAATCAGAGGCTCTGAATGCTAATATGAGATTTTGCACTTCTCAAAAACCTGATATCAAAATATTAAAGGATACTGGACTCATGGATGTCTTCGGGCAAAGTGCAGAGCTGTCAAATGCTATTGCTAACTCGGATGTGATAGACAAAAAATTTAACTTTGAACGCCCGTTTCAAGTTGAAATACCGGAGAGAAACGAATTTGAGTATCAAGGTCATGATCCGGATACTATTTACTGCTTTACAGATGGCTCATTGACAAGAAAAGGAACAGGATCTGGCATCTACATAGAACAATTCAACACAAGACTGCCTGTCCGCTTAGATGACCACGCTTCCGTGTTCCAGGCAGAAGTGTTTGCTGTACAGAAGTGCGCACAGATTTTGAAATCCAAGAACATCAAGGGCAGACAGATCTGTATATACTCAGACAGCCAAGCGGCTCTGAGAGCTTTAAATGGCAACATAATTACTTCTGCATTAGTAGACCAAACAATCACCGCTTTGAAGGAACTGGGCACAGAAAATGAACTGAAATTGAATTGGATACCAGCTCATGAAGGATATGATGGCAACAAAGTGGCCGACACTCTTGCTAAACTAGCTACTGGCCTTAAACGCACAAGATCAACTGTTGGAACCTCGAGAGCATTTGCTAAGAACTTGATAAAAGATAATCTTTTTAGGAAATCGCAAGAATATTGGCGCAATCAACCCAGGATGTTTCATTCAAAAGAATTCATTAAGGATTACAAGGCTCGCAGATCGAAAGAACTGCTCAACATGTCAAGGAAAGAAACCTACTTTGTCACAGGGTTCTTGACTGGTCACTACCCCGTCAACGCAAGAGTTCGCTGGTTCAATCAGGATGTGAGCGGGCTTTGCAGATTTTGCAATGCTGCAAGTGAGACCGTGAGGCATTTGCTGTGCTCATGTCTGCCTCTGATGCATAAGCGTCAGAAACACTTTGGCACTCATTTTCCTGACGCGAGGCATGTTGCAAACGGAACTTTGAGGAGTTTGTTGAGATTTTCACAGGACTTAGGGCTTTGAAACCCTGAGTCCGGGGCAATCCGTCTCTGACGGATGGGTCACAATAGGATCTTCGGGACCTGCGTGACCCTCTGCCCCACCCCAGATCTATCTATCTATGACAGGGGGTTATATATTTACGGAACTTTGAACATGGATAGATCATTCACCTCAATCCAGCGAGCTTTGAAAAAGGGCAAGGAATATTTACTTTATAGAATGTCCTCACAGGAGTTGCAAGTTTTCCGAAGAAAAATTTTCAAATGGTTTGATCAACCTAACCGTTTAAACATGATATGCTCGTAAATATTTAGTTCAAATTAGAAGAATTTTGCGATATTGGGTCACTGAATATTTCTGCTCAATCGTGGGATTGATGAAATTTTTGTATCTTAGGGGACATAAATGGTATCAAGGATGCGCCTGCAAGAGCTCGGACGTAGGATAAAAGCTTTCGGCGTCTCTTCCGTCCACCCTTACCTAATAACTAAATCCTTCCTAGAATGTTTAATCTCCAAGGCTTAGAGTAAGGAAATGATTATTTTTTTCGACTTTTATATGGAGCAGGCAATTTCCAATTTTCCCACACAAACCCGTGTTCCAAGATGAATCAACCCAAAGTTTGCTCACTATTTGGACCGAAAAAAATCGGGTTTTTTCCGATCCGAAATCGGGTGGTATCAATAGGGATTCTGCAAGAATATTTTTACTCGAATAAATCTTATCCGAGTACGAATATCGAAGAATATTTTGGACGAGAATTTGTTCGATATTCGTATAAGATATTCTTATTCGTATTCGTATTCGGATAAGAAACCCTAGGTATAAATCTCTAAGCATCCCAAAATACTACGGCTTGCCAGGAACAACAGCCTGGGAGCTTCGCAATCAGCCTCCAAAGTTGAGGGTTTTTAATATTGCGCAAAAAACCCTCAACTTTGGAGACTGATTGCAAGGCTCTTAGGCTGTTGTTCCTGGCAAATTATAACATTCCAGAATCTTTTGAGCCTAGAGGATCTGTAGATTTGCAAGTGCAATTTTTAGAAAGCTGATAAAATTACTTATCCGTCGATATCAATTTGGATCTGATCCAAGCTCTAAAACGGAAGTAAACTGACTATCTAGTCATCCATTGTTTGCGCATTATCTTAAAATTCCTTAATAATAAAGGGCATGTTCATGTGAAAAAAAAATTTCCGTCTTCATGGGAATAAAAATAATCACCAGGGCAGATACCCTAGTTTCGAGAGCTCAGTTACAGATGGAAATGCATATTTTAGTAAACGAAAATGGGTCACTTGCCTTGACGCCGTTTTATTCTGGATATAAAAAGACTGCAGTGTGCTTTTTAAATTCAGATATCTCCTGCCATGAAAATTGTACTCGTCGTAAGTATTTAAAAAGATACAAGCTCTTGCCTTGGCAGACATTTAAGATTCTCGATTTCAGGTGTTTGTGCTCGTTGTAGTTTTCCTTGGAATTGGATTTGCTAAACCTATTCCTTTTGACATAGGCGACCTTACGGGTGTAGTGGGTTCACTTCTTTTTGGTTCGCGAGCCCCAGTGCCAAAATCCTAAGCAACAAATTACTTAAATCGAATGCAATCGTATACGACAAAAATTGTCGTATCTATATGAAAATAAAATGTTTTGAAAAAAATAACTTTAACCTGTCAGTTCTGAAAAAAACAAGTCGAATGCAATGGCGCTTTCTCTGATGTGAAGATCCTTGAGTCAGGAGTTCCTCATGGTTCAGTGGCAGCAGTCACATGCTTTATTGTGGCCATTGCCGACTTTGAAGAGGACTTTCGGCAGAATTTCTTAGGAATATTTCAAGTCCTTCAGCTCCTCCTCTGTTATACGCGGATGACAAAGCGGTCAGCGACAGAAGAATGCAAAAGCCCTAGAATTTGTCACAGAATTTACGGAGGAGTGGATGAATGAGCATGTCCTGATGGTGTTCACCATAAAGACCAAAATCTTACACGTCTGCGCAAAGAAGAAATTTCCACAAGTCGACGTCCTTATGGGAGGTGAAGGATTCACTCAGAGGTTTCACTCAGAGGCCTGCAATTTACATGGATCGGCGTAGCAAATGTCTGAGGGCAATCATGGCAATCAAAATTATCGCTAACGCCCGATTTAGAGCAGATACAGAGACCCTTGTGAGGGTTGGTCACTCGATTGTCATCAGCAGAGTCCTTTTCGGGAGCAAGGTCTACTTCGGGACCAACAAACACAACCTGAATAGACTTCGTGCAATCTTTATGGCCTTCTTGAGATCCGCGATAGGAACCTACAGAACTAGCATTATGTTGGAGTCAGGCCAGCTTAGTTTTGTGCACCAGATACTGCGGAAAAGATCTTTCTTACGGTATAAGAACTTTTTCTATGAAGCATCTTAAAAATTTCGATCTCACTCAAGGGAGACTGAAGACGCCACCCAAGACTGAAGACGCTGGGAGACATGTTCTCTGAGAACTTCCCTACACAAGACTACGATTTTTCGGGCACCTGTGAGGCTTTGATTGGTTCTGCACCCTGGGCCTTGAAGTCAATCAGAGCCGACGTTTCAATGTCTAAACTGAACAAGGAAACGACTCCAGCCAGTGTTTTGAACAGACTTGGAGAGGATTTGATCGTACGAAGTTCCAGAGAACTCACGGTGTTAACAGACGCTTAGAAAATTACAGACGGCTGAGGTTATGCCACTGTCTCTGAGAACGGATCAATTTGCGAAAAAGTATCTGAATTTTCGTCAGTCTTCACGGCCGAGATGATCGCCATTTTACGAGCAACATAAGCCTGCAAGTCGAACTCCTTAAGCTTCATATCAGCAATTAAGAATTTCTCCACAAGAGACCTTTAAGTGAAAATAATCCAACGAGAAGTCTCCGCGTCCAATGGCAGGATTTCTCTCAACTTCGTTCATTCTCACTTGGGAATTTCGGGTAACGAGAGAGTGGACGCTGAAGTAAGAACGGCACTTTACTCGAAGGTATCACGGGCAAGACTCTCTTTTCTAGAGACCTGAAACATCTAGTATTCTAAAAAAATTTCGAATTTAGAGACCGCGAGTGGGATCTATTCCCCCCGACGAACAAACTCAGATCCCGCACACAACTGTACCCATTTTGGAGAAGCGATTTTCTTGCGGACTTAGATTTCATGACTGCATCGTCTCTTGGCTCAAGATGGGACACACGAGGATCACCCATTCGTACCTCCTCCAACTCCCTCACTCGCGCCCCTCTTGCGATCAGTACAATGTTCCTCTCAGCGTTAATCACATCATGTTTGAATGCGCCCGATTTCAGGATCTCAAGCAACGATTTGGCTTGGGAACCAACCCCTGTGAGGCTTTTGAACCCTCATCGACGAGATTCTTAAGAACCATTCAATTCCTGGAGGAGTCCAAAGTGATCAATTGTATTTGAAGAACGGCAAATCTCAGCAATTCACGATGGCAAAGAAAATCCAGTCTGAATCTTTTCCCACAGATTTGGAGAACAAAATTTCTCTCTTACTAGTCTGTCTGGTCTGTATGTTCGTTCTCTGAGTCTGCAAATGAGTTATGGTGAGGGCCGAGTCCCACCTCACACGAAACAAGAACGCGTCACTAATACAAAACTGCAAACATACAAAAATTGTCCAAAGAGTGTAAAATGACCTGACTAACTGAGCTTCCATAGACGGAGCTACGAAGTTGATGAATGTATTAGACAAAAACCGAGCACCTATAAACAGTGCGACAATGAGAAAACCATGCACCTATAGACGGCTTTGAGACGGTTAGAAATGCACTGTGGACAGTTGTATGACAACACGCAGAGAGCAGACAGCAAACACAATGGCCTCGTCGCCGCGTTTCTTGAGCTTGAACCCACTTAGATGCACTAAATAAAAAAAGAACTTCAAACTGTCAGTTTTGAGAAAACTAGGTTTGATAATTAAGTCTTCAAGTCTTGAAAACCTAAAAATTACGTCAATTTGAGGTTGAAAGGAGGCTTGCTGATATTTTTCCTAACGTTCTTATCTCAGATTTTAACTCTTTATTAGCTGTGGTCGAAAATAGATTTATAGTAGCTTGATGGCTGATTAAAACAAATCTTTTATGAAAAACTATACTATATTTTGATCTCAAGTTCTTTTAACAATTTGAAATGTACATCTCATTCAATATAATCAGGTTCACAGTCGTAATGACGATAAATATTATCATAAATAACTACAGAACGTACTATTTGGTTGAAAATACCCACTTTTGCTTAATTCTACCTACTTCTTTGAATCTCACACTTTATTGTATA
This sequence comes from Forcipomyia taiwana, assembly GCA_963930915.1. NCBI lineage: Eukaryota > Metazoa > Arthropoda > Insecta > Diptera > Ceratopogonidae > Forcipomyia > Forcipomyia taiwana. Next base: position 1,041,839 of record CAWVOI010000007.1, read on the forward strand.
GCAAAAACTATCGACCAATTGCATTGCGACGGGAACTTGAAGCTGGATTCTGGGCTTCAGCGTGGCTTAAAACAATCTTTTACGTCTTTTGACGGTCAATAAATAATCTTACAACGTATTTCTCATTCTCTCACTGTATCTCACATTTATTGAGGCTTAAGTAGCATCACTCAGTCCAGAGGGGAGGGCTTTGGTCGGATTCTGGGACATCTAAGTTACAGGAAATCGCTTGAAGGGTCGGTCGTCAGGGTCTGCTCTCGCTCATCGTACACGCTTTTAGCGTAGTTGATCTAGAAAAGGAAAAAGTTAGCGGGCACTTACAGGTTTAATTTTGGCTTACGTGTCTGGAGGCGGTTTGGGCCATCTTTTCGTTCTGGCACTTGACCACGGGGTTGTTGGTGGGTGTCATCAGCTCAAACTCAATGTACCGCATCGATTTTTTCGAACCAGCTCGACTTGTCTCAGCTGTTTTGCCATCGGAAGGCTTGCAAGACTTGATTTCACTGCAAAAAAGAATTTATTATCAAAGAGGATGAAAAATTTGGTACATAGTTTAATCCATGAGATCAAGCCTCGGTCACATTTATACTCTCAGGTTCAGGTGCTCTTGGTTTTATTCAACTCACTATGTAAGCAAGAGGGTATAAGGATGATGAGATCTGGTGCTTTACTACATTTCAAATGTACTAAAATTATACCTAAAATTAATTATACAGGTAGAAACCCTCTGGTTACATAGCTGATTATTTTTCATGAAAACCACGAAAGAGTACACAAAACTCATAACTAGAAGATAAACAAAAAGACGAACAGACAGAGTGCCCTGAAACGTCTGAGTTACTCCAGAACTTACCTCAAGTGCAAAGAATACACGACCGTGAGGCTCTCCTTGGTCATCGTGAAGATCCAGACATTCTCGGAGGACACCAGAAGCCTCAGCCGCTGCTCGTAGTCCTTCGAGTCACACAACTGGGCCTCGTAGGCCATGAACTGCTCGCTAAAGTTGCGTCGGTTCAGCAGAAAGAGGTGTTGCTGGCCCTCGCTCTGTTTCGTGGAGTAAGGTGGGAGCGCTCCCCCGGGTCCTCCTGAGACGCACCGGGGATTTCTCTTGCGACTCGGAAGGTACTTGTTGGAGCTCTTGCTGGTCTCGCGTACGGCATTCGCGGTCTCGGACGCCAGATCTAGCACTCCAATGACGGGTTTCGTGACAGTGTCCACCAGACCCTTTCCGAACCCTGAGATGAAGCCCTGGAACCCGTCGTTCTGGGCCCCACTGTAGGTGTGCTTGACGATCGCCGTCATACCGCCCAAGATGCCGAACCCAAAGCCCTTCAGACCAGCCATGAGATGGTCGCCAGTCGAGTTCCCTCCGGAAGCCGCGTCCTCGAGGATCCGCTGACGCGTCTCGGAGTGCTGCTCGTCCAGCACGACCTTCCCAAGCCCGTCCGAGAGCGTCTCTGTGATCTTGGCGGTCGAGTTGGACAGCCCATGCGTCACGTTTTTGACTAGAGAGGTGACCGAGCCCTCAAAGATGAGGCCCGAGAAGCCGTCCGAAAGGTCGTAGACGAGACCGAGGGGGTTCCCGAGGAAATCAACGCTCCCCAGGATGGTCGCCGCCTGCCACTTCAGCTCCTTCTTGTAGTGTGACTTCACGGCGTTGAGGTACGCCTCCAGAGTCTCAAAGTGCTGCCGGTCCGCGAACTTTTCAAAGTTGATGACGGCGTCCTCGAACTTGACAAGTTTGAGTCCGAGGCTCTTCTTTGTCTCGGCCATGCGGAGCGAGAGCTTGTTGGCCGTAATGACGCTGAGTCGGATAGAGGTGGGCCTGAGCTGGAGGTCCCCGAAGTAGAACCGGGTCGCGTTGGCTGCCAGGACGTCTGTAACGATTCTCTGGGCTTCGTAGTCCGTCTCGTCCTGCAGCGTGATGGGGTTCGGAGAGGCCTGGATGACCTCGAAGAAGTCTGCAAGACGCAGAAGCAGGCGCTCCTCCAGATAGACAGACATGGGCTTAAGGCTCACGTGGAATAGGTCGAAGATGACGGCGTTTTTGTTGGGGCTCGGCAGCATCTTGATGTTGACGTTCATGGCCGCCACGGATGAGTCATTCTCGTGCAAGGTGTAGAGCATCACGGGGCAGGGTGTCTCGAACACTTGGTTGTCGATCTGGAGGTCCCCAATGCTGAGGTTGAAGGTGCTCTCGTTGGCCGTGGCGATGCACTCCATGGCGATGTTAACGACGCTTACATACGCTAGCTCCTCGCACGGGTGACTCGACACGAGGGACAAGCCGAGGCCGTATTCCAAGTTCAGATTGACCTAAAAAAAAACGTGATTAAATTTTCTTTTAAATACTGTCATGAATAAATTTTTATTAGCTTTTTGTCCGTATACTTATGAAGTGACTTCATTGGTGCCCAAAGGAAGTTACAAAATAGCCCTATCCTAAATTTTATTTTAATGTTGGGTCTAAATTAAATTTTTATTCTAATTTTAGTAGTTTACCCAAGACATATAGGCAATACTCAAGACATATATTTTTTACACTTTTAGAGGTTGTTTTCTTTTAACATTCGAAGTCAAATACAGAAATTGTATCTCATATTTGAATATCTCGGATATTTCTAAAATTTCGCGGTGATTTTTTAGATGTCTCCTTGTATACAAAAATTGTCTACTCTACTCTAGGTTCTTCTGATTCAATTAATTTCGAATGTAGAATTTGGAATTCAATAGAGAAAAACTAATGCTGAATCAATCGAAGAATGTAAACATATCCTAAGTAGTTCCAAATAAAAGTTACCGATCGCCCTAGGTAGGAATGGATGATGAAATATTTTTGACGTAAATTGTGCTACTTAGGCTTATCAATGCATAGTAAGTAGCAGAGTTTGGGATGAGGTTTTTCAAGGCATAAAAAATTGAATAAAAGCTACTTACAAAAAGCTCGCTGACACTCTTGGACATCATAGTCTGGGTTCCCTGGAGAGTGTTGGAGTTGGGGATGTTACGGGAGACGTGCTTCCAGGCTGGATCGAACTCCAGACCGACGTTCGTCATGGACTTTACGTCCTTGATCTCGATTGTCTTGATGGGGCCGTCCATCATGAACTTGACGGAGAGACAGCCGGAGCCGGGACGGAGCTTCTGTCTCTCGATTGCCTGCTCGAACGGGACCCCGAGGCGGTTGAAGACCTTGGCGTCGTTCACAATCATCCCCAGAACAGCGTCCACGCCAGGACGGAGCCCGTAGAAGCCCCCGCGGGCCTGCACGCAGAGGTTGGAGAAGTCGCACATGAGGCGTCCGTCATCCGTGAACTTCCACGTCTGGGTGGACTTCCTCTGGGGGTTGATCGGAGCGACGATGAGGTTTACGTAGCTCATGGGTTGCGGAGGCCGCTCGAGGTCCAGAACGAGCCGCTGCTGGCCGGGCTTCCCTGGCTCCGAAGGCGGCGAGGAGCCCTCGTGCTCTAGCTGCTTGTCGTTGTTCATGCGCCAGAGCTGCGATCGGTCGCCTGGCTGCTTCTTCACGAGGACCACACGACGCTCCACGACCCCCAGAACGAGCTGGGACGCCTTCACGTCGTAGTTCGTGATGTCGTTCTCGAAGGTCGGAATGTTCTCAAAGGTCTGGCTAAATGCGATGTAAATGAAGTTTTCGTAGGTCAGGCGCTGGTTCTCGAAGCCGGAGAGGGGGCAGGCGCAGGTGTCGCCCCCTGGAGCTTCAATCTGGACCGCCTGCTTGCCGTCGGGCTCATCCAGGACGTACGCGATCGCAGACCTGGGTCTTACGTTGGACTTGAGCTGGTGCCGCGTTTTGGGCTGGTAGAACTTGATGGGCACCTCGGAGTAGTTGTCGATCCGGATCGGAGGCGGGAGCGACTCGGCGTTCGTAAACACCATGAAGTAGGTGGCTCCCTGCAGCACCGTCTCGAGTCGCAGGAAGTGCATGCCGCTGTTGATGTCGCGGATGTTGATGTAGAGACTCTGGTTCTCGTAAATGGGGATGCCGCCGGACCAGAGGCATTCCTGGACGTCGGGCAGCCGCACGCAGAGACGCTGTTCTCGGTCCAGTCGCGGCCAATGGAAAGGGATGTGTGATCCGGGGAGGGCGTCTATGAAGGTCTGGCGCGACAGCGGGTCCGTCAGCGTCGTGGCGTAGCACAGCTGAGCGAACTGGAGCTTGTAGGAGCTGCGGTTGTAGAGTTGAAAGTGCGGGGAGAACGTCACGACGCACGTCTGGGCGTACTTTCCGCGTCCACGACGAACCTCCACGCCGATTATGAACGTCTCGCTCGAGTGTCCGGACCGCAGTGAGCAGTGTTGTGTCTGCTTCTGCAGTGTGAATGGCTGGCTCCACTGTCAAGAAAGAAAACAAATGGGTTTTAAACACCTCTTGCTGATAAACTTTAGATACAAACACATGGTTCGTTTTCGCTCTAGCAGCTGGAGACTTTTAATGAGATATTTTTGGGTAATTTTCAGAATCTTTTCCTTTGTAGAATATGAGGGCAAAATTAATAGTAAATTCAACACACAGTCAAAAGTAAGAGTGGAGTCTTTAATTTAAAACTTTGTCTCATAAGCGGTAGCGAAATTCCACATTATATGAGGCTTCCTATAGAGCCAAAATTGTAGGGCTGGAAGCTCTTGGTGGGGAGCTAGAGAGCTTGGAAAATCCAAACACAGGAGATATTTTTGGAGATATTATTTGAACACGGGAAAAATGTCTCGCAAAAAAAACCTTTTCTTCAAATGAGAGCGAAAATCGCCGCAAAAGGCTCACGCGAGTAAGGATCATACCATAACTTTAAGTTTAGACCCTTTGGAAGTCAGTCGAGCAACATAAGTAGCAGTTGATGCCCAGAAAATGTTTATAGTGACAGACAAAATAATTGACTTCCTGTGTTAATTTTCAGGCTTACATTTTTGAAAGCTGATTTGAATTAAATTCTCAGTCAAAATGTGGAGTTTTTTAAATTTTAAATTCGACTCAAACTTATCGCGACAAGAGAGTGAGTGTGAAAACTAAGACCCAACTACTTGCTGATAAAATTCGTGCGAAGATAAATACGCCCCGTGTTTGCACAATTGCTCCACAGAGACGATATGGAGCGCGTTGGGGAGCTCAGCAAAATATTTAGTTCTACGTTGACTCTAAACATGAACAAACCTTACACTTTTTTCGGAAGAGTCAAACTTCTCTTGTTGGTGCTCATAGTTATCCAGATTTTCTTTTTTATCACACGGTAATAGACTGGCCAGCCTGACTGAAGTACCTTTAAGCTTCTTTTTCCGTAGTTATTCCAACACTAGTGGAGAGACCGAGCCTAAAACTGAAGAGTTTCAACGCCATGTCCTTCAAGAACAAAGCTCTGAAGAAAATCAGTCAGAAGAAGAAACCTCTTTTTCACCCAGCGTGGACACGAGCCCTCCTCCCCAGCCTGTAAGGCACAAAGTCTCCGCCAAGCTCTGGTTTATGCCGACTGAGTTCAGCTGGGAGTTCGGGAATCGCTCCAGCTTGCCCCTGCTGTTTGGGGAAGACCCCTCCAGCGACAGAGTCATCGAGCAGCTCATGTACCTGCCCCCCAACTACGACCCTGCCAAGCGCGAGGAGGATTACAAGAAGATCTTCATCACCCCTGGAAGCGACAGATTCTGGAAGTTGAGTTCCGGAGAGCGAATCCGAGGTACCGGGTCTACTGTCTTTCAGGACTGTCCCGTGAAAACTTGCACTCTTGTGGACGACGACCGGGCAGAGTTTGTGCTAACGAGATACCAGGGGTTCGAGAAGAGACACTCCAACCAGCTCGTGATCGTTTTCATCCAAGAGAGCCCAGTGCATCCCGAGTTTAAGTTTGCCGGCCACTCCTTCGACTTGACCTCCACGTATCGCACTGGCAGCGACGTGCGGGTTCCCTATGCGAGGTTCGTGTACTTTAACGACTCCCTTCGACAGCAAGACCCGGACCGCAACTACGCGACCAACAAGACGAAGAACGTGGCCTGGTTTGTGTCGAACTGCGGCTCAAGGAACGACAGACTAGGTGTGGGAAAAGCCCTCGTGAAGTACATCGACGTAGACATCTATGGGAGATGTGGCGACAAGAAGTGCCCCAAGAAGAAGGGGTCGTCGGTGAGCAGTGACCAGTGCTATGACCTCCTCCGACGGGACTACCGGTTCTACCTGGCTTTTGAGAACTCCAACTGCCGCGACTACATCACTGAGAAGCTCTTCCACAACGCCCTCAAGAACGACATCGTGCCCGTAGTCATGGGAGCCTCGAGACAGGACTACGAGAAGGTGGCCCCCGAGGGCAGTTTCATCCACATCGACGACTTCGAGACGATCGAGAGTCTCGCTCAGTACCTCCACCGAGTCTCCCAGAACGACACTCTCTACAACGAGTACTTCCGGTGGAAGGGCCTGGGAGAGCTGACTCGCGTCAACATAGCGGACTACTGGTGCCGGTTGTGCGCCACTCTGCACTCCCCGAACATCCACAACAAAACGCTCTCCAGTCTGTATAATAAGGATTTTGCCACGTGGTGGGCGGGGCCTGGCGAGTGCTGGAAAACCAAAATTAAGTACTGAGGCAGGAGCCTTATTTGGTCATACGCAAACTCAACTCTAGTTTTTATTGGCGTCAGAAATAGGTTTAGTTGATTTACTTTAAGATCTCAAAAAAATATTGGTTGTTTTGTTCGAAAATCTAATTTTAGAAAAGAAAATATAGGTATTGGGCTGCAGGAATATTACTTAATCAGACTTAGACGAAATTTCGTATATCCTTAACAGAAATGAAATAATATAAGTGAATTTAAGGAGAGATTTCTCAAGGAGCACTTATGTATCTGCTTTTGTAGGGTTAAAGCGATCGAAATTTTGTTATTTAAGGCAAAAACATATATTATAAGAAAATGTGAACAAGAGAAATAATGATTGGTTCCGAAACTTTGCTGCTTTCACATTGTAAATAAGCACCTTTTTCATAATTGAGTCTTGTAATTCGAATTAAGCTTGAAATTTTCAGTTTTTCGATTCGATTTTTACTTTAGATTGAAATTTAAATCACCATTTTCAACTTTTACAAGCTCTATACTGCCAAGATTTCTGTTTAAGAAACCAAATTTGACCTGGCAAGTTTTGTTAATTTAAGATTTTTAGTGCATTTTCATCAATTTTGAAAAAAATGCACTTATGTGTCCGATATGTCCGTCCGTCCGTCCGTCCGTCCGTCCGTCCGTCCGTCTGAGTCGCAAAGGCTCCGAAACTACAAGAGCTAGAGACCTGCGGTTTTTTGCATGATGTCAGGTATGGTCTGGAGGGTGGGCGAAACGATTTGGTTTTTCCGAAAAACTGCCTGGGGGGTATTTAAGGGGGTTTTCCCGTTGTATGAAAGTTCCATATACTTCGTCCGATTGAGCTGAATTTTGGATATGTTATACATCACGTCAAATCTAGCAAATCTTAGAACACATGTATGACCCTATCACTTAAGGGGGTGGGGTGAGAGGCCTCCGAAGGGGGGAAAAATTTAGTTGCTCCGATTGAGCTGAAATTCAGAATGGTCATGTAAAATGACAAAGTAAGCAACTTTTGTTTCGGGTTATGGTCTCAAAAATGTAAAATAATTGACCTTGGGGGTCAAAAAGTGGTCACCCAAGACTTCCCATGGCGAACTGAAGGGCGAAATTTCAAATTCAACCGATTGAGCTGAAACTTTGGCAACTGTTAGATGGTATTAAATCCAGCAAAAAATAGCTCTACAGTAAGCCTCTATGACCTAAGGGTGTGAAGCTGAGGGCTCCCAAAGTTAGTATAAGGCGAAAATTTTCTTACTCCAATTGAGCTCAAACTTGGGCAAATGTTAGATGACATTAAATTTAGTAAAATATCCTTCGACATTAAGGCTGTTTGACCTGTGGGATCAAAGTCAGGGGTCCAATAAGTTTCTGCAGTGACGGAATTGGGAATAAAATATTTTTACTTCGATCCAACTTTTGCAACAATGCGAATTGAAAATGCACTCAAATGCGTTCGTCCCCGACTAAGCTTTAAGCATGTTTTACTTTAATTGAGATAAAAATTTTTCTAATAAAAATATCTAAGAAAAATTAAAACACAAACTCACCGGATTGGTCATTCCGTAGCGCTTCCCGAGTCTCACTAAAAGGGCCTGCTGTGAGTCGACGTCTGAGAAGGAGAAAATGAAGGGCGAAATCATGCGGGCCTGCTCGTTCTCCTCGTACTGCCCCGCGCTCTCGTGCTGCGCCCCCTCCTGCTTAAAGACTAGCGGCAAAGCCGTCTTGTTGATGAACCAGAAGGGTGCGCTGATGAAGATCTGCACACCCTGACCCTTCACCGTCGTCACGAGAGCGTTCAGAATGAGAACCCGCTTGAGCGTGTCCGTCAGCTTGAGGTCCACCTCGCTGTTTCCGATGCTAAAGGCCGGGATTGTGAGAACGCCGGACCCCGGGTAGCCGTCGAGAGTCACAAAAATCTCGATGGTACGCTCCAGGTCAATCTCGTAGAGACTCGCGGTGCTGGACTGGGAGATTCGACCCTCCATGGAAGAGGGCATCTTGTACAAGAGGTCGCAGGGCAGGAGGTTGTGGAGGCGCAGGGGAGGGTTGAGGGTGATTGTGTGGCCCGGAACCATCATCTCCTTCTGCGGAAACGGCTCCTTCTTGATGGCCACCACGAACCTGTAGAAGCGATCCCGATTGGCGGCGCACTGGCGGTACTCCTGCGTGGGCTCACCCGACACCACCACTCCCTCCCACTGGATGCCTTTCTCCGCAAACTGGTACACATTCGAGCTGGTAGTTCGCGTGATGCGGTTCTCATGCTTCGTCCAGTACTCGTGGGCGTCGAATTGGAAACGGTTTTCGTCTCGTTCCTGGACCTTGAAATAAAACGAGCTATGTAGAAGTGCTGTGAGTTTTGGGTCGTTATTAGAGCCTGAGAGAGGGCAAAGTAGGGTTGGAGGCCAAATACTGGTTGAGCAAAAAAATACCCTAAACACCTTCATTTTGGCGCACGTACTTGTATCCTGAAAACTCCACGGATTCTTATTTAAATTTTAAATTAAATTAATAAGTATAAAAGTTATTCAAACTAAGTTGTCACGAAAAAAAACCCGAGGACATTTCCGGAAAATCTCCAAACAAGTGGTAGCTCTCCAAACAATTGAAGTTTTTAATTTTTCTGTAAAATGACATCATTAAAAAAGTTTTTTCTCCATTTTTAGGTAGAAATTGGAAATAAAGCCTCTAAACAATCGCCTTCAGCGTCGTTTCCATAATCGAAAGTAGTATAAACCGCCAAAGTCAGGTTCCCTTTTAAATGTAATAGGTTAAACTAAGTAAAATGGGTCTCTAATTTTAATTAATTAATAAACATTTAGGATGTTTGGCTAGAATTAAATGTAGTTGTCTTTAAGGTGCCCCTTCTAGGAATCGAACTCTATGTTAATCCTTACACCAAATATTCTCATAATCATACCTTGATGTCACTAAGCTCGATAGGTGCCGTGAGAGGCTTTACGTATAAAAAGGCGTGGACATGGCTAAGGGGCACGTTGTAGTTCTGGCTCGGGTTCACGACCACCGTCTTTGTCTCGGGCCAGTTGGTGATGTCGAGGTGGCCAAAGCGGTTGTCCATCTTCAGTAGAATGGGGTTGTCCAGGCGGTTGACGATGCGCAAACCAGACCTTACGGTGATGAGCTTCTGAGCCGACCCTTCCATCGATACGGCAAATACGATGCGGGCCTTGGGCATCTTGTGGTTCATAGGGTCTATCTCATCTGGTCGCGCAGACCGGAAGTAGATCCCGACCTTGTCCACCGAGACGGGCCCCACCTCGCTGTAACCCTCCACCCGCACAGCAATCTGGTGTAGGTTCACCTTGTGCGAGTCCTGGTGCCGTTGTTTCGTGGAGGGCCCGAAGCTGAAAGACAGGAGAGCCCCGGGCTCGATGAGGACCCACCGGCCCTGGTCGAAGCGCGAGCTGCCCGGGAGGTTTACGACGCCGGGCGCCGAGACGAGCTTCGAGAACCACATACGCAGGCCCGTATCGTTCTTGAGAGCAAAGGGTACGAACGGCACGCGTCTCCGATAGCTCCCCGAGGGACTCGGCACCTTTTCGGACTCGGAGGCGTAGTAGTCTTCCGTCCAGTTCTCCCGCACCGTCTTGAACAAGTCCATGAGGGCGGACGTGAGGTTGAGCCTCAGCACCTCGCTGCTGTCTATTTTGAAGTGCAGTCGGTCTCCCTGGGCCCGGTAGTTGCCGAAGCTGTAGCTCCAAGAGGCCTCGCACTTCCAAGGCTCGATCAGCGGCTCGTACCCACTTAGGGCTCGATTGTAGTAGTCGCTGCCGATGATCGTCTTCAGTTGCCCTGCCCGGTACTTGCCCGGGACGATCACGTTCTTGGCTATTAGACCTAGTCCCGGGGCCGTCAGCACCTCTTTGCCGCCCAGCTCCTGTCGGAGGTAGATGTTGCTGAGCGAGATCTCGATGAGAGGCACGTCCGCGTCCTTGCAGTCGTCGATGACGGTGATCGAGATGCAGCTGGCCTTCACCTCGACCTCGGTGATATCCAGAGAGGTCCCAGAAGACGAGGTTGCAAAGCCCTTGGGTTCCGCATTTTGCGTCAGCCACAAGGCCGCCTCGTCTAGCTGGTTCCCAGAGCGCTCGAGAGCCAGAGTGCAGTCGACTTGGTCGAAGCCGAGGTGTGCCAGCTTGTCGACCAGCGGGTTGGAGGTGTTGGACTTGGTTGAGAGGTTCTGGGCGTTCTGGAGCTGCTTTGAGAGGGACTGGAACATGCGGGAGAACATCTTTACGTCATGGTAGGATAGTCGGATGATCAGCTGCTTCTGCATCTGGGCGTCGAGGATGCCCTTGCGGAGGTCTAGGTTGATGGTGACGGGGTCGATGATCGACAGGGCGGTCTCCTCCTCCGACCCCAGGATACACGAGAAGACCTCGAGGTTGTTCAGGTTGAGGGACATGATCTTGGCCACGTCTGCCGGGCGGTACGAGACTACTGTGGTGCTCTGAAATAATTTTTTTGCTATTAAATTAAAATTTTTTCATTACTGTTTAAGGTCTTTTTTCAACTCGAATTTGATTTACTCAGGATATCCGAAAAGTCTCAAAACTAATTTCAAACTTTGACCTTGAATTTGAAACTTTTGAGTTAACACCTGGTCAATTTAGAGGTCAAAGAGGAATTTTTTGGAGTTTAGAAAAATCGAAAAAATTCTCTAATAGCTGAATATGCCTCAACAAATCCCTACATTAGACAACTCACCCTCAAGATAACGGCATTGGTATCCTTCTGGTTTGCATTCTCGACCACCACGAGCTCCGAGTCCGTAATGTTGAGCTTCAGCTCCAGGTTCTCCACGACCGAGCCACTCTCGCTTAGCTCCCCTTCTCTGATAGTGCCTAGTCTCTGCTGTGGAGTCACGTAGCTATCCTTGGGCGGCTCTGCGCTCTGTCCCAGGTAGTCACGCAGCGTCTCAAGCCAGTCCAGGATCGCCATTAGTCGCACGCTGTTCAGCAGGATCGTAAACTTGGTGTAGTCGTTTCGTTTCCTGCTGTGCACCTCCGCCTGCACCAGGTCCGAGTTGCCTGACCGCGAGGTGATGGGCTGCAGGATTGTGTCGAAGACGTTCTTGTCGGTCGCTTCGTTGCCCAGAAAGAGACGCGAGTCCTTGATGAGGATCTCCTTGGACACTAGGTCAATATCCTGGCTGCCGTCGCTGAACGAGTCCACGATGAGCGTCGACTTGATGAAGTGGATGCACGCCAGGGGCGCTGTGAAGTTCGTCCGGAGGTCCTCGATGCTCTCTGATATCGAGTAGACGGCATGTGGAGGCATGGGAGGAGGTAGGTGGAGCTTCACGGACACGTCCTGCAGCTCCAGCGTGATCGAGAGGTTCGTGAAGACGTTCTCGGGCGGCTTCTCCTCGGGCTGCACTACGAGACTCATGCGTGAGTCGAAGATCGGGATCTGCTGCTCGTACAGGTCTTCTATGGGCTCACCGAGGTTGAAGGACAGGAAGCCCCGGATAAGCTTGTACTGCTCCAGATCCAGCACGGCCTCCAAGCGGGACAACGTGCCGTGCACCGAGATGTCCGGGACGTTCCGACTGCGACCCGTGTCGAGGTTCCGCTCCACCTGCAGCGTCAGGTGACACTTGTCCTTGAGCAGACTGGGCCCGTTCTTGATCAGCAGGTAGCTCCCCATGTCCAGACAATAGCCCTTGATGTCCGACTTGCTCACGTAGTCGTCTCCTTTCGGACTCCGGATGCCGGTAAAAATGTCCGTGTGGACCAAAAACACCGTCATGACGTCCAAGAGTTCCTTTAAGTTACTGGGCTCGCTTTGTTTGCTACGGAACACGCAAATTAGGGGTGTTTTCTTGAGTTGTGAGAAAGTACCTTATGGTTCCTGGACTCCTAGCGAAGCGAAAGTTGTTCTTCAAGGAGAACTCTCCCAGATCTCCGACTATGAGCTGGTCGCTGGTGGCGCATAGAGGCAGTAGGATGATGGGCGAGCCAGCTTTGATATCTAGTTCTAATTTCATCGACCTCTGCTGAAGGTTATAAAGCGAGTCCGAGGTTTTGATCTTCCGCATCACGGGCTGGAATTAAACAGAGGTTTAAAATTTGTTTTTTGAGCCAAATAATATTTTAAAGGACTTTTAACTTTAAATTTTTTATTCTGAGAGGTTTTCAAGCTCAAAATTGAATGAAAATGTCAGTAATTTTAGTCTAAATATAATGTAAGTTTTTTATTTAATTTTTAGTAAAAAATTTGCTCAATGAAGGAGCGAAAATTGGACAATCTTAACATGCTTAAATAAAATTATTACATTAAAATAAACAAAGAGCCCAAAAAACTTACTGTTTGTAGCTGTGAAAAGTCTCGGAAGAACTTCTGGATTTCCGCCACGAACCTCTTGGTGTGCACGTACCGAACCGACGACATCTGGATCTTCAGGGTGGAGTCAGGGTCCAGGGCGTCCTTCTCCTTCGTGACTCTCTTGTAGACGAAGCTAAGAGCCTCGTTTCCACTTGTCATGAAGCGCTCCTTGTAGACGCTTCCATGCGATGTGAGGTCGTTTAGATAGATAGACCCTAGCCGACCCTCCACCACCTTGTCCAGCTCGTGCTTTGTCACCATGAACTGCGCATTCGACACGTTGGCCTTTGCCATCTCGTAGTTGTCGTTGATGAGCACGAGGGTTAGGGAACGAACCGAGACTGCCAACTTGGTGTTGTCGCCTTTCTGCACTTCTGCTATGTCGTCCACCTTGGGAATAGATTTAAAATACAGACATTAGATGAAAAGGTAGGCTTCGAGTAACAATTGAATGGATTTTACAATTGAATCGTTTTAAGGTTTGATATGGTTCAGCTGAGGTTAACTTTTATCAAGACTTTAAAGGACTCTGGTTAGATTTTAGAAAAACAAGATTTGCTATACTATTTTGTTTGACTCTTTAGACTTTAAAAAGAGGAGAAATTGTTTTTCTAAATTTTTTGATGATTTTCAAAAGAGCTTATAAATGTTTTAAAGTTTATGTCTCTTACCTTCGGACTTCCGGCTCTTTCGGGTGCATTATCGTCACTCAGGAGCCCGAAGAAGTTCAGGAGCACGAACCAGCTCTGTACGGAAATCACGAGGTCGAGGCTGTTGAAGTCAATGGAGCTCGACTGCCGCAGCGAGTTAAACTGCGTGTCAAAGTTGGGCGCCTCGGGGTCCACGAGAGTTGAGTGGTAGATCACGAGGTTGTCCTCCCGGGACCTGGGCTGGGGCGAGGGTGGGGGCGTATCGGGACAAACAGGCTTCTTGGATGGAAGCTGGTAGGCTATGCTGAAACCACTCTCGAGTTTATCTGGCAGAGAGCAACCCAGCTCCTCGGTCTGCTGATGAATGAGTGCCGTGAGGTCCGGACACGAGCGGGACGCGAAAGTCGAGAAGAACCGGGGGTCACTGCCCTCCTCAACGGTAGACGACGCCACCATGACTCTCTGCTGGGAGTCATGGGCTCGCAGCAGATCCTCCATTTGGACGGACCGCAGCGACACCTGGATGGAGGTCTCATAGAGGTTCTTGCGCTCGTAGTTGACGCAGAACTCCTTGAGGGCGATTTCAATGAGGGGGTTCTTCTTCTCGTTGTTCAGCTCGATAATCAGGATCGGGAGCTCGAAGTACACCTTTGGGTAGAGCGTCGCCTTGCCCTCGCTGATGCTGTTATGGTGGTGGTTAAAGAGCCGTCTCTTGAAGGCCAGGTTCGTCTCGATCTCCTCGTCTATCGCGTCCAGAGGTAGTGATTGTGGCTTGGTCGCTTCGGAGGGGGGCATGCGGAGCACGTCCGGTGGTACTGTGAAGATATTGTCGATTGTTTCGAGAAGCTGCTCGTAGCTCTGGCGTGACAGAGATACGCGGAGGGGTTTCACGACCGTCCCCACGATGTTCAGCACGTCCTTGCTGTCCGACACGGACTCCATGATGAGGTCGAAGGAGTGCTCGAGCTCACGCGTGATTTCCAGTCTGATTGCCGTGTCGTGGAGGATCGGAGTGGCGTCTTCCTTGCATGAGTAGAATTCCTCGGCTCTAGGAAGGGCGGATCTGAAATGGGAAAGGTTTTTCTTTAAAGTTTTAAAATAATTCTCATGTCCAAATGCTTCTCTGTCCGTCAATCCATCTAAGAGGCAGAGACTTGAACGATGAGACTAAATAGAACTGTGGTTTTTGGCATGATAACTATTGTTGGATTTCCTAAAAAAATTTTCTGGGCTTGTTTTTAATGTTTAATCCACTAATGGATTTTTTTAAATTTATTAATTAGAAATTGAGATTTTTTCTAAAAATTCTTTCTATCAAATTTCAGTAAGAGCCAGCAAAAAACCCAAAAAATTTACCAAACAAATGTTAAAAAGTAATTTTTAAAGTTTTCAACTCTTAACCACGTAATTTCCATGTACAGGGTTAGCTTAAAAATGTTAAATAAAATCTGTGTTTAAAAAAATGCCACTCACAGTCTGAATCCCTTCCTGTTGGTCGTGTCGAGGCAGAAGAGGTTCATGTTCTTGATCTCGATCGCGTAGCTGTCGAGGTTCGAGATGGTCTCCACCTTCGTGCTCGTGCCGATGGACCCTCCATCATCGTTCTCGAGCTCCAGGTCGAACATCTCGTCGTCCACTTCGGGTTTCGTGGCCGTTTCTGTCTCGCTTCTGATCGAATGTCCATCATTGGCTATCGTATTCTCTGTATCACAGTTGGTCACGGAGATCCGACCGAGATGGGCCACGAAGACCTGCGGGCTCGAGCTCGACCGGGGAAGCACCAGCACCGGAGTCTCCAGGATCACATCCAGTTTGATTTCCTGCTTGAGGGTCTGTAGAAGCTCCTGTGTCTTGTTTGTCGATACTTTTCTGCTTCGTCTGGGGGAGTAAAAGGCGTCCGGGTCCACGGCGGTTTTGAGAGGTGTGCTGGTGGCGTCTGCGCGGGGCTGCACTAGACCCAGAGCCATGTCTGCCGCCTTCTCCTTGATGGATTTCGCGAACGTGCGAAAGTACTGTTTGAACTCGGTCGCGCACCACGTGATCTCCTGCAGGAAGCGGGCGCAGTGGATGTACCAGACGGACGCCATGCGGATCTTGATGTCGATGCAGGCGTTGAGGTCACGGCTGATTGTGAAGGAGAGAGCTTGCTTATCCTTCAGCTGCATCTCCTTGCCCAGCGGGGTTCCCCCGTACACCTCATGGGACAGCGTAGTGACGAGGTCCTCGTGAGTGCTGGCTTCCATGGCCGGCGGGTCCGTGAGCGGGTCCTTTCCCACCGACAGGATGCGCTGGTGATTCACGCCCTCTGGAGTCAAATCTAGTACTTGCAGACCTCCCAGAGAGCCCGATACCTCCACTGTCTCGGCGAGGGTGGCGTTGATCTTAGCCTCGCATAGCGTCAGGGTCCCCACCTTGCGAGCCACCAGGTAGTTCTCCCGCATCAGCGCTCTCAGAATGAGGATGTTCAGGCGGTGAAAATCGAACGTGATCTCCGTCCTGACCCTGGTTATCCCTGTTTTGTCCGCGTTTTCAGTCTTCGGAACGGCCACTGACTTCCTTCTAGAGCTAGTTGAGGTCTTGGGGAATACCCTGTTTGCGAAGCCTATGAGCTCCACGATAGTCTCTTGGTTAGCTGTAAAGTAATGGAATAAAAATGTGATCTTTTTAGCCATTTCAGTTTAACAATAATAACATACTTTTAAGGGAAAAATTTTTAATTCTGTAATTTTTAAGGGAAATAACGTAAATTTTTTTTCCCTGAAAAATAACCGAAACCCCAACCTAGACCTTCTCTATTTAAAAGCTCAGATTTGACTTTTAACTTTTCTTCTAAATCCCTAAAAACATATTTGACACTGAAAACTTTCGGAAATTTTCTAAGTGATATTTTAAGGCTAAGTAGGAAACTTTAAAATAATAAGATAAACCACTCTTGAGAGTTAAATTTGTCTTAAGCATATTCCAAAAACCCCTTTGGTTGTCTCACCAATTATGTCCAAGTTGTTAAACTTGATGTTGGCTATTTGGTGGTTCTCCGCATCCTCGTCGGCAGTCATGAGGTCGTCGTCCTCGAAGTTGATGAGATGGATCTCAACCACGATGAGGGCATCTAGGTCATCAAAGGGGCCGGCAGCAGTGGCAATTGTCGAAGAATTAATTATTGTGGGAGACGGAGCTGACGGTTGTTATTTACAACAAACGCAAATAAAATGCAGCAAATGTGTGTGACAAGAATGTGATCGGAGGCAAAACAAGGCAAAATGAAAGAAACGAAAGAAACAAACATAAATTCATTGTCCAAATTATGCGAAATAATAACTAAGATCGAAGTATGAGAACCTCAGACCCGTTCATTAATACACCAAGAATGGCCTCTCGTTTAAGTTTCTCCTTTTTCTGATAGAAGAACAGAAAATTGTTTACTCATTTTATCATCAAAAATAGTATAAAAGTTCAAAAATTTAAAATTCAAAAAATTCCAATTATTGAGCAAAATTTAGATTTTTTTCCTTAAATCCCTATTCTTGTTAGAATAACAGCTACGGTTTACTTTGTTCTCGGTGTATTTCGGGTCTGAGATGATAAAATTTTATACGAAAGTTTCTGCAAGTCTCCGTGCTCTAGCTTACCTCTCGTTAGGTTGCTGAGGGCCTTGTGCAGCGTCAGAGGACTCGTGGGTCGTCTTTCTTCCTGGTGCGGGTCCGGGGACCCCGGAGACGTGGGAGAACACGGCTCACTGTGCCTCAGGCTCCCCGAGACGCTGTCCATTCCCACGTGCCGGTGACTTGCAATCAGCAGCTCAAAATCGGGCCCAAAGGACTGGATCGCGTCGACGAGGAGGAGCCCATGGACTGACAGAGAAATGTTTGTCTCGTTCATGCGCTGCGTGAGTCCAGCTCGCACACCCGTGACCTGCAACTCGGCGATACTCCGCCCTCTGCTCTGGACCTCGAGGGACATCTGGTCGATGGAGAACTGCATGATCACCAGCTTATTCTGGTTCGTTCTGATGCTGTCGTCACGCGAGTCCTCGCAGTCGTCAACCACCTCGATGTTCGCTGTCTTCACGGGGGACTCAGGGGAGGTGGCGTTGGCTGTGATGATACTGTGCATGTGCGTGAGGGCCGCGATTTTGTACTCGTTGACGTGGACGTTGAGTCGCGGGAGGCGTCCGAGAAGCGTTAGACTGGGGTAAAGCGGGTCCACGGTGTGGAAAATCCGTCTCTCGATCTGTAGTGTGATGTTGAAGCGGTCCAGGACATGCAGCGTCGAGGTTCCCTTGGAGCTAGCAAAGTTCCAGCGTTCTTTGCCTTTGCAAACCAGTACCTGGAAAAGGAGTTGGTTAGTTTTAGCATGACAATGGAAGTGTGAATTTTTAAAAATTCCCTAAATGTTTAAATTGGCGTTAAAGTCAAAATCGAAAACTACTCTGCAGAAAGCAAGAGTACCTTACCTGGAGGTCTGTGAGGTTGAGGTTGTACTTTTCGTACAGCTTGTCGATAAGGTTCGACTCGTTGAGGCTCTCGATCTTCTCGGAGGGCTCGGAGGCGGCTGAAACCAGGGTTGGGGAGTTGCTGGAGCGTGGTGTCGAACAGGGCGTCAGGAACATGTCCTCGTCGTCGCTCTCCGTGCTAGCTTGAGCCACATTTGCCGCCACCCCGTTGGTCGTTTTGCCGTTCTGGCGAAGGGCTGGCACGTTGTTGGTCAGCTGGAGCCTGCCAAAGTCCACCACAACGATGCTGCTACCCTGCTTGTCCGCAAAGTTCTCCACGAAGATGATCTGGGGCGCCGAGATGTCGATTTCAAAGGCCCAAATCTTCCTCTCGTTCAGATGGCCCTCCACGATGTGCTCCCAGTTCCGCATGATCTCCTTTTTCGTCTTGTTCTTCATGGCCTCGATTGTCTTGCGCGCCTCCGACTGCTGGTGTGGACGCGAAACAAAGTCCAGGAGCCACCTGGCCGCCCCAATGTTGTAGACAATGTCGAGGGACTGCGACTTGATGAGAAGGCGGTAGTCTGCGACCAGAGCCAGGGGCTTCTTCTCGTACTCTAGGACGAAGAGGGGGTCGTTTTCGCTGATTTTCGTCTGCTTCGGCGTTACTACGGTGACTCGTGGGAGCTTGATTGGGTCTTCCTTCGTCTGAGGCTTGATTAGGTCTGGAAACTCAGAGTTCGGAGTTATACGGTCCTTCACGAGGATAGACCCCAGACTCAGCCCGATGAAGTAGGAGCCGGAACGGGGACGACTCTCGAGATTTAAAACGAGGTTCTCAAACTGCAGTTGAAGCATCAACGTTAACTCGGAACCGAAACCACCGCTGCAGATGTCTAAAGTGCCCTTCTGCAGCCGGAACTCGAACTTTCCGAACACTGCGTCTCGCTTCAGAATGGAGTTGTTCTCCACGGAGTCGGCCAGGGCGTTCAGGATCTCGTCCTCGATCGTGATTTGCTCGTTTGTCATCCCAGACTCCTCGATCTGGGGCGGTGACTCCTCCCGGCTGCTTCCGTACCACATCTGGGGGAACCACTGCAGCAGCATGTATCTTCCCTTGGAGGTGTTTTCCACCTTCTTGGCCGCCACGGGCAGCATCAAAGTCATGCAGATCTCCCGGAGGACCCTCAACTCCTCGTAACTCCGGTCAGTCTCAACCAGATCCTTAAGCTCCTTGTGCTCCGTCGAAAGTGTCTCGTTCGGGTTCGCTAGCAGACGCGAGTATATTTTAATGTACTGCAAGTTGTCTTTGGCTATGTTTGATTGATCACAATTGTAGCGTCGCAAGAGACCGTGGCACTGGATCGCGTACAGCCACCATGCCTTGCGGTCGCTGGAGACGCTGCAGGAGGGCCGAAGGAGTCGGTAGCGGCGGTATTTGGAGATGTCATCAAGGCCTCGGGTGCACTCTATCATCTGACGGTACTGGTTCTGGAAGACAAAGGTTATTAGAAGACACTTCTGACATTTCAATCAGACACTTAAGGTCTGTTCACATATGTCCAAATGGTTCTAATCAGTACCAACCCTTTAAGAGCCATCGATGTTTGCTTCAATAATGTCTAAAACCAGTTTTCTAAGTTGATAAACATTTTTACTGCAGCCACTCTTAAATAGGTTTTAGTTAAGCTGACAATACGTTATTTTTCAACTGTACTAAGTTCCTGCAACCCTCACTTGCTTAGATTGGAAAAAACCTTTCAGATGCTTAAGTGAGCTCAGCCGAAACACCAGCTTATGTGTTCAAAATTTGTATATGATTTTAAAATAAATCCATGTACGACAAAGAAAAAGTAACTTTAGCCGGTGTTTAAGTCGTTGTAAATTTTGTCTGAGAATATTTCATTCATTCAAAAATTTCCTCTACCTTATTTCAGACAAGACTATTTTTATCTATACTTACATCACTTAAGGAAATCGCAATTTCATTCCAGAGCAGATCACAGACTAGTCGCGGCCGGTTCCTTGTCCTCAGGGGATTCTCGCTTCGATCCCGCTTGAATTTAGCCTGCGCACTCACAGGACTAATGATGTATTCGTGGTTCCACTTGACCCTCCCCATCGCCTCTGCCAGCTCGTTGGAGCTCGTTTCGTGCAGCGTCTCGTCCCGAACAAGAGGGTCCCAGTAAAAACTCAGCTCGTTGAGCTGCACCAGCTTGAAGCTCAGCTGCTGGTTTGTCGTGAAACCTGTCGTCCAGTTGGCGTCGCAGCTCTCTGCCGTGAGGGACTCTATTGTTAGTCCGGCCGCGAATCTGCAGTTTTCGACCGTGATGGTGTCCTCGTAGCGGACGTGCACCTCGTTGATCTTCAGCTGCAGGTTCTCGACGATATTCGTGACGAGGGAGGACCCGTAGCTGAGCCACCCCGAGTACGAGGAGGCGTAGTAGGTGCCGGAGTTGCCTGCCTCCACGTTCGCCCGCCATCGAGCCTCCAGCCCGTCCAGACTAGACATCTTGTAGTCCAAGTCCGCCTTAATTTCCTGCGCAGCATCCCACTCCTCGAGGTTGAGGGGCCCACAGACCACGTTAATGCGCTCGATCTGGATGCACCAAGGGGCTGTGCGGAAGGCTCGCACTGGAATCTGCAGCTTGATCTTCCCGATGGACCCGCTGAGGATCTTGAGGGGTACTCCAAGGTGGCGCAGGGCATCTCTTCGTAAGGGGAGGTTTTCTAGCTCGACTTCACCTGAAATAACATTTTATTACTCAGAGTTTTTGTAATTTGTGGAACAAATTTTGAGTGTACTGATTTCTTTTCAACAAATTTGATGCCATAAAATTTACTCCTTCGATTCAGAGAGTTTTGAAAAGAGAACTTGAGCTTTTATAAGTACTATCCAGCATTTATTTGATATAAGTTATTGACGATAAGATTCTGAAGAAGGTCGTTTTTGAATGCAAACGTTTGAAACGTGAAATTTTTTGAAAATTCTTGAAATATTTCAAAGTCAAATGCCAAATACTCAAGAAATTCCCTGCATTTCAACAGTGGAGTCGTAAAAAGCAAAACTTCCCAGGCTCGTTATTTTTATCATATCGCGGAAAAATGTCCAGTTTTATCAAGAGCTGGTAAACAATTATAGAGAGCCTGATAAGAGACCCTCCAGTTAGATAGAGCGTGCCGGCTCGCTGCAGGCTGAACCAAAACACGGTCTCGTTCATTTGTTATGCACACGATTCTTATGTAACCCGAAATTCATTGACCTGCGAGACCGGACTGCGGTTTGAAGCTTCGGATGGCTACCCGTGACTCACCACGGTGACTTCACCGCTAGATCACCGTATATAATCTTGGCTTCAAGATGTTTTAATTAGCGCCATGTACTTGGTGACGACACAAAGTGAAATTTTACTGCGACTTACCCGACAGAAGGGCCACCGAGAGCTGGGCCGTGTTAAGATTCTCGACGTACTTTCCTAGGTAGTTGTTGAGCACCCAGGCAATCAGTTCCCGGAGCATTGCTTCGGTCTCGCGATGTCTCTACTTAAAACTTGCAATTTTTCTTGAACTTTCATGAGAATCGAAATTACGTCGTATTTCACGTTCGATTTTGAGTCCTCTCAACGATTATTCCTAAAAGTCTTCACTTGAGTGGTGTTTTGGAGCTCGCGAACTTTCTAATTGACTGCTTTTCGCGTTTAATTGGTTCGGTTTGAGCGAAAAATGAAGAAAATTCGCGATCAAAACATTCCAAGATGAAATTTCTTCAGTCTCTTTCCAATCAGCGAAAAACGAAAGTGCTCTGCAGCTTCTGTCGACCTTTGAGGCTTGTCTGTCAGTCAGGGTCAAGTTCGTCATTTGATGCAGGAAATGTCATCTCCAAACTCGCTTATTTATCGACAAAGTAATGTTTTTTAAGTCGAGTAATGCTTCTCTTTTCTTCTGAACATTCTTTGTTTGAGCAAAATCTGAAAATGTGCGACTGTTTACGTTTTTATTGCGCGACAACCAGGATTTTCGTCAATCGCCTTTTTTCTTTTTCTTCGTCCGAAATTTGTATTCGGCTTCTGTCCCGAGCGACGCTTAGGCGCGCCAAAGTGCGCCAAGCTGTTTAAAACGCGAATAACGAAATTGGCGCGATGAAAATTCTCCTAAGTTTTTTAAAAGTAAAAAATTGAGAAATGATAATTTTTCGTTTGGGAGATTCATTAAGTTGTGAGTTCAGAAGAGAATTAGTTTGAACTTTTTAAAAGTAAGAGAAAACACAAATTTTTTCCCGTATATTAAATCAACTAGCAGACTTTAGAGTGAGCAGTTATACATATTATTGATCTTTGTGATGTCTCCCCAGCTGAGGCCCACTCGTTGTCCGATCTTGGCGTAAGGATCCTTCGGGACGATGGTGGGCTTGCCGTTCTTCGATCCCGCGTACATGCTGTAGTGCATAACCGAGTTGTAATCGTAGCCCACTCCGAAGTGGCTCACATAGTTGTCCTTGTACTTGTTGAAGTTCAACTCCTTCCCCTCCAAGATGTTTTCCTTCAGGATCTGGATGTAGTCGTCTCTGTCGTATGCGCTGTGCATATGGTAGAAGCCTAGGACGTGGATCAGCTCGTGCATGATGACGGCCAGCTGGAAGCAGCCTTCCTCGATGGCGTCCGGAGCGAGGTTAAGGGTCTGGCGCTTGCCTCGGCAAAGACAACCCGTGTTGGAGGAACACCCGGACCCGGTACTCTGAAAGTTTGAGGGAAATGTCAGTTTGTTGGTTAGAAGCATCTTCTTTTCTAGAAGTCTAGAAGGTATGTTTAGAAATCTAAAGCCTCTCTAGCCTCCAAAAGACTCATTTTGCGAAAATTGAAACATCATTTTAAGAGAATGTGTGAAAAAAATCATGACGATTGGGCAATCGGAGGGCAGAAAGATAACTTACAATAATGTCAACGTAACTTTCGTCCGTCTCCTGCTTGGGTTTGAATTTCACGCA
Source organism: Forcipomyia taiwana (assembly GCA_963930915.1). Lineage (NCBI taxonomy): Eukaryota > Metazoa > Arthropoda > Insecta > Diptera > Ceratopogonidae > Forcipomyia > Forcipomyia taiwana. The sequence continues at coordinate 1,064,838 of CAWVOI010000007.1, forward strand.
CGAAACGAGTTCAATGGTGTCCATGCCCTTCCGAATGTAAGCCGATTGCTCTTCAGCTACGGTCATAAATACCTTAACCCTCTTGAAAATAGCTACTTAGATCCACTCACAGTAAGCTCCTGAAATAACATAGGGGACGGTGGCATTGGGCCACCGCATAGCCTCGCTGATAAGCCCGGTGCGAAACATCTCCTCCAGCTCCTCAGGGGTCAAGTCGATGTCCCCCTCAAACTTGTCCGCCACCTCGATTGCGTCAATTGGATGACCTTTGACGTAGACGAGGGTGCAAAAAACCCCACAGAGACATAGAAGTACCTTCATTCTTGGCAATTCAAAATTCACTGGGTTCGATATGGCAGGGATTAGCGCGATAATAAAGCGATCAGTCACTTTTCCACTCGACACCAAAGCTCCGATTGTGCTTTTGTATCAGATTCAGTGTCCCGTTGATATCCAAAGCATCAACGTCATGAAAACCCTTGTGCTTCTCGCTCTTCTTGGAACTGCCCTGGCTCTTCCAAAATATCTCCTCCAGAACTCCCAAGAAAATGGTAAGCTTGCGAAAAATCAACTCTCCAGAGGGTAAATTTTTTTCGAAACAGAAACGAGGCTAAAACACCTCCCCAAGGACGAAAATGCCGAGCAGCTGAGTGGCCAGTTCGAGGGCGACATCGTGATGACCCCGGCCATCGCCCAGCAGCTCATGAAGAGAAACGGCATGCGTCTGCCCTCTGCCAAGTGGGGAAAGAAGATCATCCCCTTCACGATCTCCAGCGACCTGAACCAGGAGCAAGCCAACTACGTTAGACGGGGACTCAGCACCCTTGAGCTGTCGACGTGCCTCAAGTTCGTAAATCGCACCACTGAGGAGGACTACATTGAGGTCATTGGAACTCCGACTGGCTGCTGGAGCTACGTTGGTCGCCAGGGAGGCAGGCAGGAACTCAATCTGGAGCTCAACACACCCGAATCTGGGTGCTTCCGTCTTGCTACCGTGAGTCTAAATTGAAATTTTTAATTATTTCAGTTTTTACTTAAGATCGAAAGGTGAGGGGGGTCATCAGGGAGTTTTTCCATTCTCTTGTAGTCCCGGTAGCTCATGTAAAAGCTGGCAGACCAATATTTTTCACCTCAAAACTTTAAAATGAAAAAATCAGAGGACTTATTTTTAGCGAACTTCAAACCGTCTCGTTTCAGATCATGCACGAGTTTTTGCACGCCCTCGGGTTCTATCACATGCAGAGCAGCTACGACCGCGACGAGTACGTGGAGATCAAATGGGAGAACATCCAGAAGGGACTCGAGGATAATTTCTTCAAGTATGAGGTCGACGAGGTGACGGACTTTGACATCAAGTATGACTACAGCTCTGTAATGCACTACCCTCCGAACGGCTTCTCAGTCAACGGCCAGCCCACCATCGTTCCCAAAGACCCCAACGCCGTAATTGGGCAGCGAGTCGGGCTGACTCGTAGAGATATCGAGAAGGTCAACCGCATGTACGGCTGCAAGCTTAACTGAATAAAGTGGAGAAAAACCTGATACGACTTTTCCTCGATTAGATTAAGAGCCAATTTTGGTGAAGGTTGTTTTAGTCGTTTCTGAAATTCCAAGCCTTGAAGATGCTCTTCCTTATTTCTTGTTTCGTAGTGGCCACTTTGGCCTTCCCCTTGGAGCTCGAAGTAGCCAAAAACACCCCCGAAAACGGTAAAAGTGCATAGATTTCCCCAAATGATAAAGAAGTCGAGTTGCAGAGTTTCGCTTGAGGCATCTCCAAGAACACGATTTGGCCGAGGAACTCAGTGGACAGTTCGAGGGAGACATTCTCCTGACACAACAGCAAGCTCAAGAGCTACAGAAACGCAACGGCATTCGAGCCTCGGTCGTCAGATGGCCCAACAAGACGGTGCCGTACGAGATTTCAGGAGACTTCAGTAAGTAGCCAACTTGTCCAGAGTCTCTCGTTCACTTCTCTGTACATATTCCAGCTGATGACCAGAAGCGCTACATTAGGAAGGCTCTGGACACACTGGAGTCCAGCACATGCTTGCAGTTTGTGCCTCGGACGGGCCAGAAGGACTTTGTGGACGTAGTTGTAAGTAAATTTAGACTCCTAAAACCTAAAATGGCAGCTCCTTGTCTCTATAGAGCAGCGGATCAGGATGCAACAGTGCAGTGGGAAGACTGGGAGGGAGGCAGCAGATGAACCTCCAGCCCTATCCCGTTGAGCAGGGGTGCTTCAGGATGGCCACAGTGAGAATCGGGTTGAATTAAGAGACACCACAGGTGACTTGGAATATTTCAGATCATGCACGAGTTCATCCACGCCATAGGGTTCTTCCACATGCAGTCGACGTACGACCGGAACAACTACGTGGAGATCAAGTGGGAGAACATCGAGTTCGGGCAGGAGCACAACTTCCTGAAGTACGAAAGGTTCATGCTGAACGACTACGACCAGAAGTACGACTATGAGTCCGTGATGCACTATGGCAGGTTCGGTTTCTCAAAGAACGGGGAACCCACCATTGTGCCCCTGGATCCTGAGGCCAACATTGGACAGCGAGTGGGGCTCAGCTACAGCGATGTTCTGAAGATAAACAAGATGTACGAGTGTGAGGTTTAATCGATTTTGGTCGAGTCTCTCGGTGAAATAAACTTGAACTTTGACAAGCTCATGTGAATTTCATGTCACGTGCTTACTTTTCTTTACAGTTCTAAGAAAATTGTTCCTGACTAACCATTTACTATAAAACTTTTAAATTACGAAATCACTTACCTTTCACTGTAACCTAAAAGAGCACAGAAATAACTTAAAGGAACTGAAACCAAAACAACGCATACTTCCTAGGTACTTGTATAGTTATGTCTGAGTTACCTCATCAATTCAAAATTGAAAATATTTCGAGATTGAGAGTCAGTCCTGACTTTTAAATAAAAAAGCCTTCGTTTTTAACACTCTGAGTAAAGAAACCACGGGCTTTTATAAGTTTTTGTCAACAACTGCTATTAAAGATTGAACCTTATAAATATGTTGTCATTTTCCTTTTTCCAATTAAAAACCAACATTTTCGTTATTCAATGTTCTGAAGTCCTCAAAGAAGAAATAAGTTTGCAGTGTTCAAGTTTTCAGCTTTCGACTTAATTAAGCTAGGTAGTGGGACTATAAAAGCCAGGAACCACCGCGTCTCAAACTAGTCACCATTAAAATGAGCACAGAAAAGGAAGAAACTCCGGGGTTTAGACTTCTGAGACGCAGAAGAGTGGCCTTCGAGTTCCAAACAGAGGAGGTTCTCAGTCAGATCCAGAAGTTTATGGAAATCCTCGGGTTCTGGCCCGAGCAGGAGCCTTACGGGACCCGCGTATTGCTCAACTCCTTCGTCAGCTTCGTCCTCTACATCGTGCCGCAGCTGATCTACGTTGCCAGGTCCGAGAATTTCCTGCACTCCTGTGAGGGCTTGTGCGAGATGATTGGGATTTGCATGTTCAACCTCCAGTTGCACATGAACGCCCGTAATAACCTGAAACTGAGAGGATTGGTTCGGAAACTGCGAAAGTTCTGGCGAAAAAGTACAAACACTCAAACTCTGAGTTTTGCTTTAAATACCACAGGATTGTTTTCAGCTCTCACAAGTGACATTCCAGCCTGGAAGAAATACGACCGGGAGTTCCAAGAGAAGCTCTCGCTCTTCACCAAGTTCGTCACGTACGCCTTCATGCTCCAGGGAGTCTTCTACGTCATCGGAACTGAGTTGGCTCTTCTCCTGTTGAAGTTCCTGGGGTTCGACGTCAACACTTTCTCCTACGGAATGCATCTTAAGTACTTTTGAGCACCCTTTGATGATCTAAGATTATTGATAATCGACATTTCAGTTTCTACTTTGACGTTTTTCACACCGATTGGAGGTTTTTTCTGCCAGTTTTCATCATCGACGCCGTTTATCTGCCCATTTTCGTGGTCTCGTACCTCCTGACCGGGTTTTTTGGAGCCCAGCTGATAATTGCACTCTCGGGGTGCTTTGAGTACGTCGGCATGGAGCTCAGGAGTTTCTCCAGAAGCTCGAGAACTGATGGCGACGGGGCTCTGAAGGTCATCGTAAAAAACCACGTGGAGGCTATTGAGTGAGTCTCGAAACCTTTCGCGTCCCACGCTCCATTTTGCTTACTTCCAGGATGGCCAACGAGCTTGACGACTGCCTGAACGTCATTTTCATGGTCAAGTTCTTCTTCAACATCCTCTTCATGTGCCTCATGATGTTCACTCTGCTGGTATGCGAGCCTCCCGCCAAACTTCTTAGCGACTCTTGCCTTTCAGATCGACTTTGACTTTGCCATCTTCATCAAGCTCTTCGTGTTTTTCCTCATGGTTTTCACTGAAAATAGCGGCTTTTTCTTCATCGCCGACCACCTCAGCGAGAAAGCGGCAGACATTTCCTTCATCGCCTACGACCTTGACTGGTACGACCACTCCAAGCCCGTGAAGCTCACTCTCCTGATGATAATCGCACAGTCCCAGAAACCCGTGGCCCTCACTGCAGGCCGTTTCTACGACGTCACGGTTCACAAGTACAGCCAGCACCTCCAAGCCGCCTACAACTGCTACAATGTGCTGAGGGAAATACTGTCTTCTTGAGCCCAGAGCTCTTGACCTTTTGATAAGCCCGATAACCCACAATCCCAGAAAGGATATAAATAATCGTGAAAAAAATCCCGTCCGATAAGTTAAGCGCACCAGTGATTAGATTTAAATGCGATTGCGGCTCCCAGCGAGTCATTAGAAGCCCAGATCTTGCCTTATTCGGACTCAAAATGGCAACAAACTTATTCCTACTCTTGTGCCTCATCGGTTGTGTAGTGGCCCTTCCTTTCGTGGCGGACAGAGACCGGTCGGAGGAGCTCAGCGGGGAGTTCGAGGGAGACATCGTCCTGAACCAGGAGCAGGTTATGCAGAGAAACGGGCTCAAACTCACGAGCAGGAGGTGGCCCAACAATGTGGTCCCCTACTCGGTCTCCCCCGACTTTAGTAAGCCTTGTTCTTCCTCAAGAACCCAGTTTTACTTTTTGGTCTTCCAGATGACGAACAAGTGGCCTACATCCGTAAAGGACTCGACACTCTGGAGCTCGCCTCCTGTCTAAGGTTCGTGGAGAGAACCACCGAGACCGACTATGTGAACGTCGTGGTAAGATTTTCTCCGCCCGAAATCCCAAATCCCATTAATTTTTTTCCTCAAGAATGGAACGGGATGTTCCAGCTCCGTGGGGTACCAGAAAGGACGACAGACCCTCACCCTCGCCTCCAACACCATCGAGAACGGCTGCTTCCGTCTAGCTACCGTAAGTATTTAGTACTAGACAAATAGCTCAAAGTCACCAAAGTGCACTAATGTCTCCATGAGTATTTCCTGAGTCCAAAGCAAAGCCCCCAAAAATAATTGCTGCCCTCCCACTTCCGCCTCTGTTCCCAATCTCCCCTGGATTTTCTGATAGCGACCACCGTTTTCAGATTATGCACGAGTTCCTCCACGCTCTGGGCTTCTATCACATGCAGTCGACGTACAACCGCGATAGCTTCGTCATTGTTGCCTACGAGAACATAGAAGAGGGCAAGGAGCACAACTTTAACAAGTACACCATCGACACAGTGACGGACTTCGGAATTCCCTACGATTACAATTCGGTCATGCACTACAGCACCAACGGATTCTCGAAAAATGGCCTCCCCACTCTGGTGCCTAAGGATCCCTACGCCAGCATCGGGCAGCGAATCGCTCTGAGTCGCTCCGACATTGAGAAACTTAACCTCATGTACGGCTGCTCTATCAATGGTTAAAAGTAGAATAAAAGGTTCTGATTCAATATCACTTTTTTTCGAACCCATCGTCTTGCTAAAGAAGCCAAATGTCTGCTCGTTTCTGTCAATCAAAGTAAGAAATCGGTGAATAAAACACCTCCCATACCACCCCAAAGGCGGTTAGAGGTATAAACATCTGTTTGCACTAATAATCTTGACGATTAATACGATGTAAGAAACCGCAGCACTCTGGTTTTCCTTGTTCTTGAGCTATAATGTTTCAGACAGACAGACAGACAAAGCGGCTACAATAATTGTTGAAAAATGCACTAAAAATATTTAAATCTTAAGCCTTATAACCTGAGTTTCCACATATTTAATGGATAATTAATGGAAAAAATAAAGGGGAAATAGGAAAAGTTTCAAAGAAGATGAGAAATTGTTCAACTGCTGAGAGTAAAGTTGTTTAAAAAGAAGCGCAAAACCCGAAGCTCTCGCGGAGCAACAAAGTTCTCTCTTGCACCCGTGCGAGCCTCGAGTGTGTCTGTTTGATCGCTCAGTTCATGACTTCGCATCTGTTGCTCAAGTTGGGTACCCGTTTGGCTCATTTCGCTATCTGGGCTTCGAGATAAGATAGGATCGAGAGTCTCCTAATAAACAGCAACGCAGAGCCTTCCGAGTCTCAGTACACTTGCAGAAACCCAAGAATGGCTACGATTCCCATCCACAATCCCGTGAGTCCAAAGTAGCTTCTTTTCGCAATTTCATAACTTTTCTGTTTCCCCCTTTCCAGCAACTCCCCTTCCTGGGCTTGATCCCTGGAGGACTCAGGCCTTCGGTTATGCTCCGGTTCCGAGGAGTCGTGGGACACGAAGGGAGGTGAGTAACCGCTTTCTTCAGAACAATCGAGGGCCTGTACTTTTTCATTTCAATTATGACGTCGAGCGTGACTCACGGCTGATAAACGAGCTGTGTCGCAATCCCCTACTCACTCATGAGTTCTCTCTTCCAGAATTCAAATAAACATCCAGTGCGGGCCGGTGACTAACCCGCGAGACGACGTCGCTCTTCATCTCTCGCTTCGACCCCGAGAAAACTGTCTGGTCCGCAACTCCTGGCAACACCACGCGTGGGGACCGGAAGAGCGTCACGGCCACTTTCCCGTCTACTCCGGACAGCCCTTCGACATCCTCGTGCTGGCTGAGGCGCACCAGTACAAGATAGCAGTCAATGGAGTCCACTTCTGCACCTTCTCGCACCGCATCCCTCTCAGCCGGGTCCGCTTCGTGGACGTCAGTGGCGACGGCTCGATCAGCTTCGTCGGGATCGAGGGTGACTCGGGCCCCATGCCGTCTGCTCCCCCTCCCGTGACGAACATCACCATCATGCCTCCGATGCCCCCTCACGGAGGGGTTCACGTGCTCCCTCACCACCCACCCCACTTCGGACCCCCCAACCCGGCCTTCAGACCGAACCCCGGATACCCCGCTGGCGGAGGAAGTAAGAAGATTCTCAAGTGTTTCAAGCTCAAGTAGTGTCTCTGTGTCCTGTCTCGGGGCTTTTGGTGTGCGGAACTCTCCTCTAATATGAATCTCAAATACACTCTAATTGGCTATCACAGGCACGTTCCAAGTGATTATCGCTCCGGGCAGACGAGAGAGGAGGTTCCACAACAGACATAACCGCGGTTGCCGATTCTGATCAAGGCCTTTCTTTTTGCTTCTTTATTTTCAGTCAGCGCCTACGAGTCCAGCTACCCGTCCTCTGGACCTTCCACAGACCCGGTATTTTACCCCATTTTAAAGAAAGAGTATATGTAACTCACCCAAGCATGGTGGAAGGCACTAGACTAACACTTTTGTAATGCATCAGTGGAATTAACCAATAAAGCACGAATTTATTAACCCAAAGTAGGCTTCTGCACTTCCTCTAAAAACCTTCACATTCACTTTAAAAACCAGAGGCGTAACTAAATTTTTTAAAATGGTTTTGAGCTCAACATTACGCCTTTGTGGTTTAGTAACTTTTTGGCTTCAAAAGACCATTTCTCACCTCACCAGCTTTTCTACATGTAGCACCGTGTACCTTTCAAGCATCAGGCTCAAAGTCTCCTGAGCTCTGCTAAGTCTATCGTGAACAATGTTTCGTCCAAAGTCGGCTCGCTGGTGAGCCCCCCAAGCTCCTACCACTATCCTCAGGTACTTCAGAAGTCCTTGTTGAGGCTCTTAACCGTCCTCCTTATTCCAGAGTAACCCGAGTCATCTCTCGTATGGACCTGGATTTCGCCCTCCACCTGTCTCCCAGGCTCCATATCCCACTCAGCCTCAACACGGGATACCAAATACGATGCCCATGCAAGGAGCTTACCCTATTCAGCCTGGAGCTCCTCACGGATACCCTGTGCAGACCGGAGTCCCTCAAGGATATCCCGGCGCTCCTCACGGATCCTCAATCGGAGCCACGTCTCAGCACTCAAACAGCAACAAGGGGCTCCTGGGAGCCTTAGGAGGGGGAACTGCGGCCGCTCTTCTCACTGGTGCGATGTTACATGGGGTGAGTCTCTGATGAAAATTGCGCCCTCGAATTCCTCAAAAATAAGGGTCTTTGCAGAAACCAAAGAAGCTCAAAAAGCTGAAGAAAAACAAGGCCTTGAAGTACGCCGCTGGGGCGGGAGTTCTGGGGGCGGCAGGGTACGGACTTCACAAGACTTTTCACAGATCTAGTTCGTCCTCATCCAGCTCAAGCTCTGATTAGAGCCAACTTTTTCGGTCAATTTTTAATGAATTTGTTTTGTAAAATAAAAACTGGGAAACATTTGGAGTTTTTAGTGATTTTATTATACATCTGCGTTGGTTGAAGTTAACGGCTATTTCAAATCCTGGTAACTTGACAGTCATATGTTGTTCTGGTATACGTCTTCGATTGAGCTGGTGTTTGATAATAAAATGATTTTGAGGTAGTTTTACTCCATTCCGAGAGCGCGTTTAAAAGTTTTGGCAATCTAACTCAAATTCACTCGCAACCCAGCGAAGATGCAGGACTAAGATAAGGCTAGCTAAAGCGTTGGAACCCAGTGAAGATCATTGACGAGCATGCGGCGAGCGATGGTCACAATGTATCTAAGATCTTCTCTGATTAGATTCATTAGCATCTGTATCATCGTTTCTTTCATCATCACGCTGATAATTGGCGTACTTCCGATTAACTTGGGTAAGAAAACGGACCACGTCTAATTCTAATCTCAAACTTCTGTCTTGAATTTTTGTGTTTTTTGACTCTTGTTCCCAGACCAGAGAATATACCTCTGTGGCTCTGGCTTTGTATGTTTTGAATAAATGTATAAATTTAAATAGATCAGACTAACCTTCAGTAACTCCCGTTGTTACAATTTTCCTGTTACTAAAAGGAAGGAAAAAAAATTTAGCCTAATTTCTTTCAGATCACTGCAACTGCGAGGGCTCCTCTAACTCCCACAACTCAATCCACGAGGATGTGAGTCGTAGCAAGTTCTACAACGCCCACATGGGCTCTCTGGACAAGCCCAAGCTCGCCATTCTCGTACCATTCCGCGACCGCTTCGACGAGCTCCTCCAGTTCGCTCCCCACTTGACCGCGTTCCTGCGCCGCCAGGAGATTCCGCACCACATCTTCATCCTCAACCAGGCCGACAGGTGGCGCTTCAACCGCGCTTCCCTCATCAACACCGGCTTTCTATACACCGAGAAGGAATTCGACTACATAGCCATGCACGACGTGGACCTCCTGCCCCTCAATGACCACCTCAACTACTCCCAGCCCCCTCCGAACTCGGTGTTCCACGTCGCCGCTCCCTCCCTCCATCCCAAGTACAATTACCCCACGTTCGTGGGAGGCATCTTGCTAGTCAACCGGAACGACTTCCGGCGCGTGAACGGTATGTCCAACCGCTACTGGGGCTGGGGTCTCGAGGACGACGAGTTTTACGTGCGCCTGAAGGAGGCCGAGGTCACGGTGAGACGACCCGAAAACCTCTCGACGGACAAGCACACTACCTTCAGCCATATCCACGACCGCGTGCATCGCAAGCGTGACACCGCAAAGTGCTACAACCAAAAGGAGGTGACGAGGAAGCGCGACAGGGAGACGGGAATCGACACGCTCAAGTACGAGATTGCGGCCAGGAAGATTCTGCAGATCGACGGCGTGACCGTGACGGTGCTGAACATTAAGCTGGAGTGTGATAGGAGCCAAACGCCGTGGTGTGAGTGTGCGGAGCCCGCTGCAGCGGCCCAACAGAAGCCCAAACCCAAGTCGAGCCAAACGAAAATCTGATCTCGGTCTGGCGCCATTTTACCTTAAGTTCACCCGTTGTTTTAGCTGAAATGTAGAGTTTAAGTCCCTGACGAGACAAAATGAACAATTTTTGTGATGGAAGTCTTGCTTTTTCTTGTCCGTCTGTACGTTAGTTTTACAGAATTTCCTCGCTTTTGGACTTCAAACTTGTTTTTGGTAACAGTGTCACATCAATTTCATGATTGATTTCTTATAAGGAAAATTCAAAATTACTTCGAGAAGTTTGGATAGAAAAATTAACCTTAGCCCTACATTTTAGAACGCAGTATTCGGCGTCAACTGCAGTAAAAGAAAGCTTAGGAACCTCTGACCTCTGTCTTTCAAAACTTGTATCACATTCTTCAACATCTTTTCAATAATTTTCTTACCTTAAACCTGGGACTCTTAAAACTCCCTTCTGACAAAAACGTAAGGTTTTTCAAAATAAATTAGACTAAGTATTTATTTATTCCTTTACAATACGATTCTCTCTCATGTGCGCACTGAAGATCTACTTGCTCAACAGTTGTCATTATTTCCATTCCCATTGCTCCTAAAACGAACAACAACCTTCAGTTTCTACACTTTTTCGGGCGCTTCGAGGCCCTCCTGGGCAAGGAATCCACCTCGTCGATCTCCATTATGGAGACCTTTGAGCTTCGACTGGTCTTATTGTTATTGATTTTATTCCTGTGCTTAATGACTTCAGTATACTTACTAATCCAGAGCAGCACGAATTGGGACGTTTCAAATCAGAAAGCTTAACAAAGGATATTGGTACTTACAACGAGGTCGGACTGTAGAGTCCGTGGCTTTGGATGTAACTGATGACTTTGTCGTCCAGCAGGTACTTGACGGACTGTCCTCGCTTCAGGTATCGTCGGATGAGGGTTGAGCTCATGTCTCCCATCTCCCAGTTTCGGACAAGCCAGATGTTTTTCTGCAAAATGGGCAATTCAAAATATGTCGAAATTACGTTCTAGTTTAGGGTCAGGGTTAGGTTGTAGAGCGGATATAGAAAGCTTTGGAAAAAGATTTTTCATATTCTCGGGTAGTCAAAAAAGAGTTTATAAAAAATCTTCCGTTCCTTGATAACAGCCTTCCGTGGTATTAGGTCTGCGCTTACCTTGTGCCTCGACAGCTGGTCCGAGTCAAAGATGAACTTTTCGGGATTGCAGCCTCCCCTTCCGACCACGACAAGCCCGTGCTGACCCAGAATCACCTCCAAGTCCTCCTCCTGCCACAACCCGGGTCTAGCAAAGCTCTCGAGCAGATCAGCGCCACACAGGAACCTCAGTTGAACCTCGTCCGAGTTCCCGTTCACGTCGTTTCCGTTCAACTGCGACGTCGCACTCAGCCGATTGGAGTGATACTGAAGTACCTGACGCGTCCTCGACCAGCTCTCCTGCAGGCACTCCCAGTCGCTGACCTTGATCCAGTCTGAGGTCTGGAGACCCAGACGAGCCATCGCTACTCGGTGTTTCCACGGCAGAAGACCCTCTTTTCCGTAGGCGTCGTGGACGGGCGAGATTATGCCTCCCACTACCTCCCCCAGGCTCATCTGGTGGATGTGGTCTCGAGCCAGCTCTAGAACGGGACGTCCCACTGAGTTAACAAGCAATTACACAAGTGAAAGACTCACCGAACATACGGAAGTGCATGGGCGTGGGCGGGTTGAAGCATCCCGTGAGGATAAGGAATATTTTGTTCGATGAGGTCATTCTATTGCACTTGAAATTCGATCACCTTGGAGGTCAAACTATAATCTAAGTATTGCCAGTCGCCCTGCGTGCTATCTCGGTTGCTGATGATAACTGAAGGCTATTTGCTTTCCATATTTATCGTGGAGATTAGGTAACTACTGAGACGAGCCTGCTTCTGTGGGAATTAAAATAAGTAAACAACAGCTGATTGCCACGGAAACCGATTGCCAGCTGATCGACGACGAATTCCCTGTTCTCCAAAATCATAGCGACTTTTTCAAATATCGAAGTCTATCTGCCAAAGTGTTGGCAACTAGCCGGAGGTAACATTAGGAAAAACTTTTGCACTTTGATTAAAAAACGCATTCGTACAAGATGTGCCGGAATTTTAGAAATTAGCTCCGGCTATTGCTGCCAAAGTTAGGTAAGATTATAAAATTTACATTTTTAATATAATAACAAGTGCAAATCTAGTAACACTCAGCAATAATGTGAGTATGCTTGGTCAAATCCCCGCAAATATTGAGAACGAGCATGCGGTCTATCTCAACCCGCCACAACCGCTGGATGATCATTTCTCTCATTTCTGGAGATCCATCCGTAGGTACGGCAGTCTCAAATCGTTTTGTATGAAAATGGATGAACACATGTATGTACATCTTTGACGTCCAGTGGATCTTCTGAAATTGATCGGCTGGATGTCACTTCAGGAGGTCCATTGGATATTCTTCATGGCTTCCCCGCAAACCAGATGATAGATAGATTCGTGGGTGGGCCAAAGGGTCTCGGAGGTTCCTGAGAACCTATTGTGGCCCACCAAAAGAAAACTTTTGGTTGCCCCAGACCTAGAACAGAAGCTCTAGGTCCTTTACAAAGTTAGATATGTTATTAGGTGTTAGCTGGTTTATCTGTTCTGGAGTGGGAAAGAGATGCTTCAAGTGCTTTTTTCGTCTCCACATAAGACTGAGGCACCTACAGAGTAGGGTGTTCCACAGTTTCTCTAGCAGCATTGCAGAATCTACAGGTTGTATCAATGTTGTCATTATATTTCCTGAGTTCTGACCTTACGGGGAATTTTCCTGTGGGAAAGCCTGTGACAAAGTAAGTTTCCCTCCGTTTTAGATTCAATAACTCTTTCTTTCTCCTGGTCTTATAGTTTCTTATGAATTTCTTTGAGTGAGTCATGCCAGGATTGTCTCGCCACACTTCTTGAGCTTTTCTGACTAAAAGATTTTTAGCTATTTTTAGCAGTAGGTCGTACTCGTTTAAGAGAGGTAGCTTTTTTTGCTAGTTTATCTGCAATTTCATTCCCAGTATAACCAGTATGGGCTGGTATCCATTTGAGCGTCACATCGTTGCCATTTCCAAGTTTTTGAAGTATTTGTGGTTTGGTGTACTAGAAATGAGGTAGTGCAATTTCCTTGGATAGCCTTTAGAGCAGCTTGACTGTCCGAGTATATGCAAATTAAATTCAACTAGTCTCAAAAAATATAAAAAAATATTTTATTGGACCAGAAGGGTCTTTATTTAAACGATATCAAACTTAGACTGAAGCTAACAAATGATTTCTTACATTTTTACACTTTTTGCTTATTCTCGAAATTGCAGCCCGGTCGCTGCCCTTCGCTCTACTTCGGCGGAAATGCAAGCGTTGCATTCCGCTGTCTGCCTAGCGACAAGCACCTGTGAAGCCTGTCTTAACTGCCCCCTTTTCAATCATGAACCTCCTGGTTCATTCGTTGCTCCTGAAGGATGGTCTTGATCTTGCCGATTATGCGCTCTGGCTTTGTCCTTTTTGAGAGTCGGGCGGTGACAAAAAATGCGAGAAGGGTCAGTAGGATGAGTGATGCCAAGGTGCTTCCAAACGACCAGTGGGTGACCTTCATTCTCTTTTCCAGGTGGTGGAGTACTTCCAGGTGCATCTAGTTCGGCGTGTTTAAGGATACTTTTCTTTTTAATCTCCAAGCCGGTTGTCGGTGGCATGATTATCTGATTAAATGATGCTAACTCTTCGTTGAAGAAAGCCTAGTGACCTATCTGAATGGAGCAGTTTGAGAAGGATATTAGAAAGGTACCTATCAGTGTCCTGTTAGCTGCGCCGCGTGTGTTCAGGAAGCTATCGTTTGCATTAATAGCTAAAACAACATCTTTCGCCATTTCAACTGTTCTCGTGTTGGTGGAAGATTTCACAAAATGGCATTCACTTGGCTGCCCCATCAAAAGTGTAGAGAGGCGCTTTTCGTCTTTAAGGATCTGAACTTTGTCTCTCCGGCATATCCTAACTCTGTTGACTTGTTTGCAGTCTCTCAACTGAGCGAATATTGAGTTTGGGTTAACCAGGAAGGTATTTCCGGGTAGCCTGATCTTTTTATTCTTATTGGGTAGAGCTTCCACATGCAATGCGTTGAACTTAGACGGGTCAAGTTCGGGGAGGTTAATGGAGTAGATCAGGGTGCCTCTGTCGAATCCGACAATTATCTGGGCGAACTCCAGGGCTTGGTCCAGGCTATTACAGGGTAGATCTTGCTTTCGTAAATATTCAGAAATTAGGGATATCTCTCCTGGAGACAGGAGATAGTGGTCAATCAAGTTGCATCTTGCATCTTGAATATGATTAATCTGGGTTTCCAGATGTTCTAACTCAAACATGATATTGACTAATTCTAGTTCTAACTCTATTCTATCGAGGTTTACATCATTTGTCTTACTAAGGAGCGCCAGGGTTACAGTAAGATTATTTACAGAATTTTCGAACTCGTGATTAATTCTTATCCGCTTATTATTATTGTCGGCTGAGTCATTGATGGCTGTGCTGATTGCTCGGAGGTCTTCAGCGTCAGGTGATCCGGCTAACCACTTCCATCCTGTACCAAGTTTGTCCCATCTCCTTATTCTACGGGGTAGGTAAAGGGGCTGGATCTGCACGATGCTTCGTTTGATTTCGTTCATGCGATGACGTATCAGTGGAGTGAACAGTAAACAGCGCAAATTTCTCGGTTTCTTCCTCATCGAATGTCTTCATGGGTGATTGTTTCCCATACTCGATCTTTATGATGATATTTTTGGGATCCACTTCCATTGCACTGTGCTCACCAAATTTCCCTCCAAGCAAGGTAATTTAGACTAAAAGATTGTGCTTAAGAAACGTGGTTATGTTAGGATTGCCGGTCGGCTAAAGAATAAGTGATTTAAAAGAGAGCAATCGCACGATAGTGTGAAATTGACGCACACAGGTTGACCAGAAAGTAGAAGATGAGTTCTTAGTATAAAGTGATCGATACAATTACAAGTTCGAATTCAGCGGAGAGTACTTGTACGCACACATGAAGCAGATACCACTTTTTCCTCTCATGAAAACACATTCGCCCACGCGTATAACACTTTCTTTCTCTCATGTTTTGTTGTCAGTCGCAGCTCCGTTATCGTGTTGATGTTTTGTCTTACCAGATACCCTATAAATCCCGTGATCACTAAAAAGTAATCAGTGATTGCTTTTTAGTAATCACGCTCATACAAAAAGAAGTGATCACGCGTAGAACAACTCTGATCACCCTCCATACGATATTTTGTGATCTAACAGCAATCATGTGATCACAAAAATTATCAGAAAATGATCAAAGTTGTTGTATGCGAAAGAGATTTAAAATTTCCGTTTTTTTATCATATAATTAAGTAAAACAATGGTGCCAAGTAACAAAGATATTTATTTATTGCTTATTATTTTAGCCAATAAAGAGAGCCCTTTCTCCTGCCTTATAAAGGTTAAATGCATGAGGCCGGAACTTTCCCAAACAAACCTGTTGTCTTATTTTTAACCTTCCATTTCTTTAATTTTTTTAAAAGCAAGTGATCACGCAGGATTTATAGGGTATGAGTCAAAGTCTTCAAATAAAATTAGCCCGGATCATGTTTTAAATACATATTCTTGTGGGTTTGTAAGACAAACCATCGAGCCCGGTGTTGTGAAGGGCAAAAAATCGTTTTCCGCGTCGAGATTCTTCTTCTTTGAAGTCTCGAACCAGTATTGCAGGCGTACAAAAATGAGGTAAATATAGTGGCATTCATTTGCAAAACTCTAGTAATTAGATCACTAGAGCAAAAAACTTCTGTGTCAAGGACAGCAAACCAGATGAGATCTAACATAATCTCATTGAGATTATGTATTGATAAGAAGTTCGATTTTGTTTCATTTTGCTAGATCTCATCCGCCCATATAAGATAGCAGATCTAGTTCATTTTCTCCATACAAAGTTGATCTCAAACGGACATCAAATGATGTCTACAATTGGCTCTAAATGATGCTTGAAAATTTTGGTCCAAGCTCTCTCATCAAAGAAACTGCACTTGAACGATTCAACATTTGTCGTGAAACTTTGAGCCGCTTGGGAGGCATTTTCTAAAATTAGGAAGAAATCTCTTTTGTTATAAAGAACCAAGCTTACTAGTAACATGCAATACTTAAAAATCAGTTTTCACCCACTTGAATAAGATATCCGGTTTGATTTCTATATCTTTCACTTCTTTTATTTGATTAATAATAATAACTCTTCCAAGAATGTCCTCAATTTTCAATTCAATTTCAAATGGCTTTATTATATCATTATGTGTCTTCGGCAGTTTACAATCTTGAGAATGGGGAGTAATGAGATTCAGGTTCACTTTTCAGCATATGATCTTCAGGAGTGATTATACAATATACAATTTATCAGTTCTGATCACAAGCTCTCTTCTGAGTGTTAGCTGCCTAGAGCATGGAAAACTTACCCACCTTCCGCTTATACAAAAGTGGGAGGAAAACAAATTTTTCATGCTCTAGGATTAGCTGTCAATGGGAGTCGAGGAAAAAATATCAGCCAAAACCTCTCAAGTGTAATTTGTCATCCTAAATTCAATATCCTATCTACTTCTAAGGGTGAAGTCACCAAAGCTCATATCTGGGCCCCGGGACATGTGAAAGCAACAATATCAGAGTTGGCGTTAGTTTCGCAGCTCCGCGCGAAGCTCTGGTTGAGCTTATCCAGAAATCCTTCCAGGTAATCAATACCAGTGAGTTGGTGGATGTGTGAGGTGGAAGTGCGGCGGGATGCTCCGAGCATCATCTTGATGAGTCTATTCTGAAGGACTTGCAGCTTCTTGCGATGAATCGATGCGCACCTGGACCAAATTGGGGACCCATATGTGTAGCCCGGGCGAAAGACGGTCTTCAAAAGTAAGATCTTGTTGCCAATCGAGAGCTTGGATTTCCTGTTAATGAGAGGGTACAGTGAGGGTATGAGCCTGTTCATTTTAGTCACGGTAAGGTCTATGTGCGTCTTGTAGGTCAGTCTTGGGTCCAAGTGCAGGCCGAGATACCTCACGCAACTCCGCCACTCTACTCCGTCTCCATTCACCCTGATCTGTGATCTAGGGAGATGCCTCGGAGCTCTCTTTCTAGTAAACAGGATAGCCTCAGATTTTGCGCCGTTCACTCTGATTCTCCAGCGGTCAAAGTATCTGCACAAGGAGTCAGCTGCTTTTTGTAGTTTGTTGATCACGGCTCTGGTGGAGTGAGAGTGGGCGAGCAACGCCGTGTCGTCGGCGAACTGGGCGAGCATGGCCTTGTATCGAGTTGGAACATCGTACAGGAAAAGGTTAAAGAGCATAGGTGACAGCACGGCTCCTTGTGGGACTCCTGCCACAGCGAAGTGTTCCAAAGAGTGGGTCTTTCCCACTGCCACTCGAAATGAGCGGTTCTTGAGGAATGATCTGATGATTCTCGTCAGGTAGGGTGGGAGGCCCATCTGTTGCAGCTTGCATATGAGTCCGTCATGCCACACAGAGTCAAATGCTGCTTTCAGATCTACAGACAGCATTCCCACTGTTCTCCTCCTCTTCATATGAGATTTCACATTCTGGGTAATGCGATAGAGCTGGTGGACGCAAGATTTTCCTGGTCTAAAGCCGTATTGTTGTGGGAGCAGTATCTCGTTCTCTGTCACGAAGTCGTTGACTCTGTTCAAGATTACTCGCTCGAGGATCTTAGAAATACATGATAGGAGGCTAATGGGCCGGTAGCTCTCCACTTCGGTTTTTGGCTTCCCAGGCTTACCGAAGCAGCGAATGGTGCTCTTTTTCCATTGGTCAGGAAAGTAACCCAACTTGAGGCACGCATCCAAAATGGCTCTCAGGATCGACACGAGAGACAGAGGCAGTTCTTTGAGGTGGCGATTTGTGATTTCGTCAGGGCCCGGTGCCTTCTTATTTTTGAGGGATCCTATTATTGTCAGAAGCTCGAGTGTAGATGGGCCGTCAATTGTGCTCAGTCCCACTTCAATCCGTTCCAAGTCCCTCAAAGACTGTCTCACTCTGCGTGAAGTAACGTCCCTACCCAGGTCAGTACGTGTCTTTGCGTGTACGGCTTGGAAGTGGGCTGCGAGAGAGCTAGCCTTTTCTGCATTCGTAAGCAGTCTCTTGCCAGCCTGAATGAGCATGGGGACAGGTTCTGAGCGGTTCTTAAGGCAGCGAACCAAGCGCCAGTAGTCCTTCTTGTGTGGCCCTGGGTCCAGGTCCAGTCTTCTCACTGTCTTGGAAAAATTCTTGTTGATGAGCTCTCTCGTAAGCCAGTCGATACGCTGTGTGAGGAGTCGAATCTCGGACCTCAGCACTGGGTCAAAGTGTCTCCTGTTCGCTCTGTTCCTAGCTCTCCGCAGACGTATAAGAGAAAGAATCTCAGGTGTCAGTCGCACAGCATGAACCCTCATCGTCCTAGTGGGCACAAATCTTGAGTCGGCTTCCATCAGAGCGGAAGTAAACTCAGATACGGCCTCCTCGATCTGATCTTCGGTCGCGAGATCCTCAGGTGCAAATCCACCAGCACAAATGCCATCCAAAAACCCACGGTACCCTTCCCAGTCTGCATTTAAAAAATCTTTAAAAGTGTGGGAGGGTCCAAGAGAGCGGTCTGCGAAAATGTCGATGGTGTAAACGACGGGTACGTGGTCGGAAATGAAGTCGTGGTCTGTGATCGCGGCGTGGACTGGTCTCGTAACCCCTTTTGTAATCAGTAAGTCGATGGTAGATGGAGTCTTCCCGCTGTGAGGATAGTGGGTGGGTGAGTCTGGGTAGTGTACAAGTACATCGTCACACTGTAAGGTCTGAAAGAGCACCTTCCCTGCCGAGTTGGATCGCGCACAATTCCAAAGATTGTGTCGCGCATTTAAGTCACCTCCCGTCAATCCAGGTCTAGAAGTCAGGAGCATGAGGTCATGTCTGAAGTCGGTCAGAGATCGAGGGTCCTGCAGTCCCGGGTAGTAAGCCGAAGTGATCACAAGCTCCCCATTGGCAACGAAAACTCTAACAGACAGAGCCTCGATAACCCTTGTCTCGGGGAGGGGTAAAAGGGTGTGCCTAATCCCCGACTTCACGAGCACTGCCACACCTCCACCTCGTCGTCCATCACTCCGGTCCAGGCGATAAGTAATGTATCCTGGTATCGAGAGCGAATCTGAAAATGTCAAGTGAGTCTCCGAAACCAACGCCAACTCGGGTTCCTGAGTAGTCATAAAGTGCTGAAATTCAAGTTTCTTATTACGTAAGCTCTGGGCATTCCAGACTATGAGTTTTAGTGACTTCTCACGGGCCATCATTATAAATAAATTTGAAAGCGATGGACATGACTTTCATGACCACGTCTTCACGAGAAGCTGATTTTACGTCACGCAATTGAGTCAAAACCTCAGAGGTCAAGGCTAATATCTCTTCAAAAGTAAAAGGAGAATCTATCTTATTTCTGATTGAGTCACCCCTAGATAAGGGGTCATGAGAGTGGGAGTTTGTACTGCCTGAAGCACTAACCTTGGCGAAGGACACGCCGTTGAAGCTCGCCTCTGCAGCTGAAGCTCGATTAAAGCCTGGTGTCAGTCCTGGGAACGCTCGGGCGTCGCTGATGTTTGGAACGGGGGCGCGAGGCTTGGACGAGGTTGCAGTAGCTGACTTTCGGCGTTTCTCGGTGTAGCTGATCTTCCGTGGGCACTTCGGGTCCGATGCAAAGTGGCCTGTCACGTTGCAGTTGCAGCACTTTGCAAACATGGTGACGCCGACCGAGCCTTCAGCAGTCTCTCCTGAAGCTGTTTTCATGGCGCTCTCCGCATGGGTCTTGAGTTTTTCAATCTCGGGGCAGGAAGTTGATAGGTGATTGGCGGCGCAAAATTCGCATCGCGGAGTCATGCTGCAGTGACGACTGCCATGTCCAGGGCGCTGACATTTGCTGCATTGAGTGGGCCCTCTGTTTAGTTTCCTGTACGGCTTCCAGTCGACAACTGTTTTGAAGAGGCTCGTGACTTGTTTCAAGGTTTGCAAGTTGACAGTACCTTTTTTAAAGTACAAGATGTAGACTCGTTGGTTGTTATATCGAGCATTCTTGGGCTGGATAGCTCGGATCCGCTCCGGTTCCAATTTATTAAGAAGGAGCTCAGCTTCCAGCTCCGCAGTCTCCATGCTCTCAAGGTTGTAGAGAGCCACTCTGAATTGATGATCAGATGGTAGGTCGTGCGAATAGAATTTCGCAGAATTAGTCTCGAGCTCTTTGAGGACCTTTTGGTGAATCTCGACGGTCCCGCAGTACAAGTGGAACCCGTGTTTCAGTGGTTTCAGGTTGAAATCAGCCACATTGATGCGTTGCATGAAGTTGATAATCACCTGTCGTGTAGTCTCAAAAATTGTGATGGGTGGGATGCGCACTTTGCGAGCGGTGGATTGCTGCATATCTATCTCTTGATTGCCGAGCCCTGTGAGAGCTTGATATGCGTTTGAAGTTGGTGTCACTTCGAGGGCTGGGCCGCCGCCCTCTACCGTAACACGTCGGGTGCTTCCAGCAAACTCCTTCATTGCAGGGGTTTCGCTTTTCTTCTTGCTCGCAGGGCTTCGACCTGGCCTTGAAGTTGAGGTTGAAGGCGCTCTCTTGCGCTTTCTTGCCATCTCAGTCTTACCGCGTAACGGTACAGTTCTCGATTTTGCTGACTTTTTCAGCTTTTGGTCCTTTTAAAATGACTATCTTCAACTAGTTAATATTCACTAGCCTTCTGCAAGGCCTTTTCAGGGTTTTTGGTTTTTTAATTTCAACGGAAAATACCGGATTTGGCGAATTTTCGCTACAAGATTTTCTAAGTTAACTGAACGGATCAACGTCGTTATCTTATCTCCTCCAAGAATGTCCTCTTTTGTTCATATTTAATTAATAATTTATAAACGCGCAGCCAGACGGCGCTGCATGTCTAGACGGCGCTGTGCAGAACGGCTCCATATCTGCTCTTTAGGTGATAAATCGGAGCTTTTTACAACAACAAATCCCACAATGAGTTTGTATATTTGCAAATGTATACCTTTTTTCAAAATCGATCAGCTCCGAGGTGTTTGCGGGGTATCTGGAGGAATATGCCCGATCATACGATTTAGAGTTTCAGGCCGTTTCAGTTGTTCAAAAATACCTTGTAAAATGCAGTACGTTTTTTATTCATTGTGATTTTAGCAGTAATACAATTGTAATAGGAAGACAATAAAGGAAGTAATGAAATTTTTTTTTTTAAATTGGACAATTGAAAGTTTTAAGTATTTTCGTTTTTCAAAATTGCAGTCTTTGCAAGCATTGATAGACTTTCATCAAAAATCCCTCTTACGCATTTTGAAATCACGAATCCAGTCTCACCAGTTTTCTGGTTACTGACACACCATTTCTTCTTTTTTTGCAGTCAATTATTATAAGATCGTCATTTCTTTGCACATTTATACCTCCAGCATCTTGAGCTTTGTAATCATCCCAGCGTGCCTTTTTCTTCATAATGCTTTCATTATGAATTCATTTCCAGCAAGGAAACTTCCCGAGGATCTTTCATTCTGCATTCCTATTGCCGGATTTAAGCAGGCAAAGCACGGCAAATGAAAGTCCTAAATGATTCCTTTCGGAATCATTTTTCTTTCTTTCTGAATCTGGAGTGAAAGCCAAAAACTTTCATAATTCCTTCATAAGGATTCCTAATCTTTCCGAATGTGAAAGCAAACGGAAAGCTACGGGAATCCCTTTTCTTTCATTTAAGCTTCCAAAATGCAACATAAATGAAGTAAAAATGAAGTCATAATGATTTCCCTAAATGATTTCCGAATGAATTCAAATCTTTTCATTTATCCTTCCCAATGAGACTTTTTTCTGAAACAATTTGACTCAATAATGAAAGCTAAAAAGCTTTCATTAATCCTTCATAATGATAACTTGTTCATAGTATTATTATAATTTTTTGATTGATTTTATATTTACCATGTTTATTTACATCAAGAATAATAATTAAGAATTGAAAGTAAACCAAACGCAGTCAAATACTGATGGGCCGAGGGATGCAGGAAGGAGTCTAAAGAGACTCTTACAGTCTTCGAGGTATCCTTGTCCTTAAAGCGTTGAAAATTGGCAATCTAAAGAATACAAAAAGAACATGATTAAAGCTTTGTCGGGAAAGAACGCATTTAAGTGCTCCCCCTAAACAAATAAAAATTTAAAAAAGTTTATGAGTTGTTTGAAATATAATTAGAAAGTTGTAGTTTCTTACAGCATGATCTTGGTGTTGTCCAATTTTTTCGTCGGAATCTTCCACGTCCTTAACCGTCTCGCATTTTTTTCCACAAGTTTCTGGATGACTTTGTAGTGTCCTTGCATAAATAATAATTATAAGTTCACTTCGAAATTCTCTAAAAATCAGCTTAAATCTTACCTAATTCGACAATTTTATCTTGCGTTCCGTTTAAGTTGCGACAAAGGTCTTGACACTCTGCTGTCTTCTCACACACTGACGAATTCTAAGCACATTTTCATCAATTTATGAAAGATGCCAAATACTGAGGAGTTCTTTGCTATAACTTTCATTTTTAGTTCCGTCGAGGAAGTATTTGTGCAAGCTTTATTCACTGTGAGACTTCACACGGATTTCATTTCGAAGTCAATTTTTGAAGGGAAAAGAAGGAAAAATGATACATTTTGAAAGCATTTTGAGTGCTGTAGCTTTCACAAATGAAATCTAAATGACGGCATTTAAAGCTTCCTAAATGCATCTTAAATGAAGAAAAAAGTATCATAAATGAAACATTAAATACCGAGACAGACTCCAGCTCCTCCATCTGCCAACACTGGAGGGCCGCCGCAACCAGGCCAGCGTGATGCTCGCGTTCGACGCCCTCAGAGGGCAGATCGACAGCCCCTGGCTCCAGGGGAAGTTCAAGTTCCAGCCTATCACCGCCAACACACGCCTCCAGAGCGGCCCACGGAGGCTGGAACTCCCGCTCTGCAGCACCGTGTATGAGGCCAACAGCCCTGTCGTCAAGAGCATCCGTCTCTTTAACCTGAACGCCGACTGCTATGACGACAACTGCACCCGAGAGACCTTCAGGGCGAGGCTCTTGACGAGGCCTCTTTTTCAGTAGTCCTGCCTGGTTTTTTGTTTTTTCTTTGTTTGCTTTTGACGAGACCTCTTTTGGGTGATTTTTTGTATTTTTATGGATGTACGGCCATCTTTATTTGATGTGACAATAAAATGTAAATGTAAATGTAAATCTTCACTGAAACCTTCCAAAGGAATTCATTTCATGAAACATAAAGCAATCCTTTAGAAAGCTTTATGAAGCTTCATGAATTCCGTAGGAAATCGTTTTGGGAAGGATTTATGAATTCACCTTTTTCTTTCATAATTCCTTCATTCTTTTGCTAACTTTCCTACACTTTCCTAAAAGGCACGCTGGGCATGAACGGCAAAGGCTTCGTCGCCGTTCTTAACTCGAGAAGAGAGTGATGTGTAATGTGATCGATACTTTGCTTTTTTACTGGAGGCTGTTGATTCTCGTCTTCAATTGATTCATAGTATTTTAATACTGCATTGTTGTGTTTACGCTTTGGGGCTTGTTGCTTGGTGGAAGGAATACAAGAAGTGATGCACTTTGAGTTTCTGACAAGACTTGAAAAGATGACATAGGGCGTACAGTTGTTACGTTGACTTGTTTCTGACCATCGCGAGGGCCATACTCAGTTTCCTCAGCCACCTGCTGTTATGCAGAAGTCAGTGGTTTTTGTCATTCTTCTTTCTTAGAATCCAAGTACTCGTTGAAGTCAAGTGAGTATTGCTAAACATCTACTTCTTCATCTTCTTCTTGTAACCCGCTATAATCGTCTTGCTCATCGTCCTTGACTAAAGATGAGAAACCAAATTTACTTAGTTAAAGTAATGTACATACTAATATTGCAGAACTTACATAAATCTGGTGAATCTTGAGTGAAAGTTTCAAAAGGCTCGGTTTCCATTTTCTGCTTATCTGGGGGAGCTGTGTCTTCAATCACTTTGTTGGGGCAACTGCTTTTAGCGTGAATCTTTTTCTTTGAATATTTTCTGTTGTTTATTCGATTGTTAATAGTTTTGAGGGCTGATGATAACTTCTTTTTCTCATCTGTTTCTTTTGCTGCTTCGTCTAAAACTTTGGATCAATTTTAATAATTTTTATGTATCTATAAAGACGTCACACTCGCTTACCACAAATAACTTTCTCAAACAAATGAGTTTTCGAAATATCGATTTTTTGAAGTTTTCCATTTGAGTTACATTTGCCGTGCAAGAACATCTCATTATATACGAAATCTAAGATTTTGACGAAAGCAGTGCCACATTTATTGGTCAAATGTTCTTTCTGAAATGAAAGAAGTGGTAACGTGATTATTATCTAAAAACTGTAATAATAATAATAAAAATCGTTTTATTTAGAAAGAAGTCGAGTACATGTACATCTTCCAGTGAGATTCAACTTTTCGTTTGCACCAAAAAGGCTTTTGCACTCAATTAAAAATCCTTTTTGACACTTAAGGGAAGAATAGCCTCAATTTTATCTTTATTTTGTAATTTTGTTTTCTAACTCATCAGGAACATCACCTGATTTTATATTTACTTCTAAATTATTCACTAACATTCTCTAGTCTTATTTTGTTCACGAACAGTATTGAAGTGCCTTACATACCTCTCAACTCTCCTACCGCCCTTTCTTCACACCATCCCCTTTTCTCACAGTGACATTTTGATTATCCACCCCTATCACCTCGAAGGGGCCTTCCCGAACATCTTCCAGCTTGGCCTTCATCTGTCTCCTCATCTCCCACTCTCTCCTCTTCACCTCTCTCTCGCTCTCTTTCACGCGTGCCACTTTGCCCCGCATCTGACATTCTCTTGTGTCCTCACTTGCCAGTCGCAACACATACCTTAATTTTCACACATACGCCTCGTAATCTGCAGGCTTCTGACCAGCCTCACCTCAACCAGGTCGTGCGGCATCTCACAAGGAACGCCGTACAGCAGCTCGAATGGGGTGTAGCCCTATGAATTGTTGAGTTGTATGCGAAACAAAAATACCGAAGGCACCGCGGCCAGTCCGTCCGTTTTTCTGCATAGGCCCTGAGGTACGCCATCAGTTGCTTGTGCGTGTTCTCCAGCGCTCCCACTGTCTGATGGTAAAATAATTCGGGCTTGTTGTTATTTTTTTAACTCTTAATGCATGTTTTTGAATTAAAACCACATTTGTCTCTTGAAATTTTTTAGTGATTTTTTTTTATTAGAATTTACATTCACTTTTAGTTAAGTTTTCCAAAGCAAGCTTTTCTTGCTTTTCTTTCAGCAAATATCTTTATTATACTATCAAAGTTTAATTTTTTGGCCAAACCGGCCTCAATACATAGCGTCGCTAGCCCAGACATTCTCTCCTGGCAAGAGCAGGACCGATTGCAGTTTTTTATGCGAGCCATTATGTTGAACGACCGCTCGGCGCTGGCAACTGTAACTGGTATGGTACAGAATAAACGCAGAGCCACGCAAATGTTCGGGAAAACTACCTCCAAATGAAGTGAATAAATCTCATTCAGCAAGTTAAAGGGTTGAGTGTTACCCAGAAAGTTGGCTTTAAATATGTGCTTCAGATGCAATACTTCGTCTTCCAGCTCTTCAAAAAGATCTTCTGTGTGTTTTTTTACAAAATCATTGGCTGCAATGCGAATTTCCGTTTCTTCCATCGACTCAAACTTCCATAAGAACGAATAACTTTCATTTAAGTTTTTTACAGCTTCAAATCTCTCAGAAATTCCATTACTGACTGAGCCAATAATCACGAGAAATGTTTTTAGTTTAAAATCTTCTTCCATTGAAATCGGTGAGCTGTCTTTTTCGCTGGTTTGATCAAAGTACTTTTTGTTTGGTTTTCTCATGCGTCCGAGAGGAAATGAAGAAGAAAAAGTCTACATCTCAGTGGCAACAGATTTACATTCGAGTAATATTTGATCCCACTGATCCCGAATCAACTGCAAATCAAGCAGTAAACTTTCCAAATTAGCCACTTCAACATCGATTGTGACATCTCTTGCTTGAATAATTACACTTCTTTCGTTGATTGCTTGCAAAATCTTGAACCAAATGGATGACATCAGGATACACTCAAATTTTTGCATATAATTCAGAACTCCATTTGCATCTGCTAATGTTTGTGCTGTTAAATTGGTTTCTTTTAACCTTTCCAATGCTTTTTGTAAACCTTTGAGGTGCTTCGCAAACGGCTTTACGGCCTCGATTCTTGCAGACCATCTTGTGTCACTTAATTTGTGTAAAGAGCCTGGTATGAGTTCTTTCAAGATCGCCCACCGCTGTACACTTCTACTGAAGATGTTGTAGCATTTTTGCACGACTCCGAAAAAAGTTATAGCAGCGTTACAGCATTTTGCAGCATCCACGCCGCACAAGTTAAGGGTATGAGCAGCACATGGAGAATAAATTGCATTTGGGTTTTTCTTTAGAATATGGCTTTGTGCACCTTTGTATTTCCCTTTCATATTGCTACCATTGTCGTACCCTTGGGGCCTGTTCACATATTACGTCACGGGCCAAGGGATGGGGGGGGGGGGGTTTCGGCTGCTCCGTGACAGTAAGTACAAACTCAAGTATTGTTATATAGGACAAACCGTGACAGAGGGGGGGGGGGGGGGTGGGGGTCGAAAATTTCGATTTTCACCGTTACGTAATATGTGAACAGCCAACAGGCCCTTTCGCGCGGCAGTC